>JAKMXF010000155.1:0-326800 GCA_024704765.1 Oopsacas minuta | reverse complement strand
AGTCCATGCACCACATACACCTGGGCGAAGAGGGGAGGTGCCGTCTTGAAGGTGCCATCAGCTAGCCAGATCTTGCTTCGCTGCAGCATCCCGAGGTTGTGTTGTGTCCCGAAGATGAGGAATCTGTGTACATCGTCTGCACCAGAGTCGTAGAGTAAGAACTGTTCTCCCTTGGCTGTCTGCTGGTAGACTGCTGGCAGAGCTAGCTCTGCTAGAGTGGTAGGCTGTACTGGCGCTGCAAGTACACTAGCACGTTGGCGTTGTATTGTCGCTTCAGGCTGCCCAGCTTGGGTAGTTTAGCAGCAGTACCCTCTGATGCTGTCTGCAAACTCTCGTCCACCATGAGGTGTGCGCTATCCTGGGACTCCCGTGCTTTCTTCTTGATGCTCAGCTTCGTCTCGCAGCAGCTCACAGCCTGCTCGTCAGGCGCATGAGTATGTTCACTCGTGCGCTTTACTATCTCTGTATCTTTAGTGTGAATTCTTGCCTTCCATTTTCCTCTCAAATCCACTGCCAAGCCCCCCATCTCTAATTCTCCTCCTCCTCTCCAATGCGGCTACCAAGGACTAAGGACAGATGTCAAGATGTGGTAGCTGCCTGACAAACTCCTCCAACTCAATCTCTAATTATGTGTTTATATTATGTTTTATCTATGTTTATCTACTAGTATGTATTGTTTAATTTCCCAGCGGCATGTAATGTACAGTTTGTGTTTATTAAACTATAGAAGACCGCAAAAATCCAAAAATGCAGGGCGAAGTAAATTACCAGTCAATATTAGCCACGGCCTAATCTGTATTATTAAATCTCAGTTTGTGTATGTCTGTCTGTCTCGCTCTTCCATATAGAAAACGTATAGGTTCAGTTCGTAAGTCCAGAACCAAACGTTACACTAAATAACGACAACAAAACAACGTTGTACTGGTAATCGAATATGATAATCTAAACAACATTTTATAAATATTGTCCACTTTTGGTGACAGAAAGTGAGCAGATTTAAAGAGTAGTATAACGTTTGCCAAAGTTGAGATTATAAGTTTATGTACTCAAAGGCCGTAGGCCCGATTGTGGACACGAAGTGTTCGCAACCGCGTAGCGGGAGTAAGCGAAACGCGCTAGTATTTAATGAATTCAGTGTGACACGGTTAGATTTGTTTAAGACATACACTCAAATGCTACACTGAGCTGCTCCGTATATTTATCTCTGTAAGGCTGTAACATATAGACGATAAACAGAGTCGTAGATAATCCCATGGAGCACTAATATAGACCAATGAAATAGTAGCATATCATTATACATGAATAGTCCTATACAAAATCCCAAGTGTTCCTCAGTGTCAGTGACCGTACCAATTCATATTCCAACATTATATTAAGTTACTATTGGGCCATGTACATCCAATTAGAAATTCTGCGTAGTTTCTGATGAGATATTTCAGCTGTTCCTACTCCTAACTAACTAAGGTACTGCTCATGACATTCCGTCGAAATCGACGGGTAGTTTGCTAGCTTTATACACTTGAACTAATTAATCGCGTCTTGAACGATCGAGCAGGGTCAAAGTTTTCGTGATATATGTATCAGCAAAACTTAGGTGTGTTTCGTATACGGTATGTCATGTATACAAGATAAATACTATTCGAATATATCCGGAAAGGTTGGTGCTGGAGTTATGACGGTCTATAGAAGTACTGTGAACACCAAAAGGCGTTTTCACGCTTGGCTCCAGCAATTGATCGCCCCACTAGTTCATGGTAAGCGAAGCGACCTTGAATTCCAAGAAAATATTGCTGTCGTTTGTAATTTTGAAAATAGAGTAAAATGCTCTGACTAAGATAGATGAAAGTTATTTTAGGATTCGTAAATAAGTTTCATCATGAGCAGTAATATACTGCTCATGATGAACCATATATACGAATCCTAAAATAACTTTCATCTATCTTAGTCAGAGCATTTTACCCTATCAGGGAAACTATACAAGTTTGACCTTAGAAATTCACAGTTGATACATTGAAATTCCTATATTATTATCGAATCCTTATTTCAAGAACAATTTATGAGTATTATTTAACTCTACTTAGAATTGTATATTGATATCTGAGTACTTTATTTATTTTTCAAACCGTCAAACTACTTTAAAATTTGATTTAAAATAATAATTAAAATTGACCAATCAAATAAGTAGCGAAATGTCGTGTAACGAAATGTCGGACTTCCTGTTATCCCAGTTACTTTGGCTACAAAGGTCAAATATGCTAATTAGGATCAATATCTAGCTTGTGAACATTTGTTACTGCTATTCTATAATTGCGGCAATTTCCAAAAACATCACTAAAATCTAAAGAACCATTTCTGAGATATATTCGCCTTTATTTGAATATCGTACATTTGTTGTAGATCTCTCTCTCGATTTAAAAGGCATTATAAATGAGTAACGGTTACTATACGTCATTTTCTCGGTATTATTCATGTGCATCATTATCGAAAAGTGAGCTATGTATGGTTATAATAGCACTTATTACTAACATTTGAGACTCGATTATTCGAGCTAAGACGTTGGACAGTGGACACCAATCCATACTTGGTAACATTGAACATAAATCGTCTAAACCAGAGCATTCAATGATGATAACTTTATCTTCCTGACTCGAATTGTCTACTGGCTTAAAGCTTGGCAGTCAATCCCTGGGAAAAGTGGCAAATTAAGCAAGCAAACATTCACCAAGCTTCAAACATGCTTGTCTCGTTTACCACAGATAGCAAATTCTCTAACTGAGAACTGTGGCTTTCGTACCTATTAACATCTTTCCTACTGACCGATCCATTGGAAAACCATTATAGACAATATCGCATCAGGAGCAAATTCTTAGAATCAGACGCTGCCTCAAAGTATCCAATATGTTAAGTCTATTTTACACTCAGACTGTGCCTAGTATACCTCTTTACAAGAGTTCATTCAATCTTTCTCGTTATTAGATATTCAAGATACTAGCAATGAAGTCGATCTAGATCTTTTCTTGAGCGCTATTTCTGATCTATCCGCCATAGACATGGTACAGTGGAAGCCGCTTAATCGGGACTCGGATAATCGGGATATCCGCTTAAACAGGACAATGGTTTGGGAACAGATCTTTTAAATAGAAAAATCGTGGGATAATTGGGACATTGAATCGGTTACTCGGGATTTTTCACCCAGATTACCCGAATTTTTGAAAGTTCATAATCGGTTATTTAAGATTTCTTATCCCGATTAACCGAATATGAATTATATTCGCTTAATTGGGATTTCTATCCCAATTTTACGATTCTATATTTATTCAGAATCATTGTAAAATGGTTTGTTCTAAAACTATGAATTTGAATATTATCTACAACCATAACAATACAACATCGATGCGATTACCATTTACTATACTAAGATTATTAACATTGCTCACTCGCCTCAGTTTCCATTGGCTATTCCACCATGTATAATTCCCTCAATAATGACCACACGGTTGGATATCCAAACGTTTTGCATGGGTTGCAGTCCAAAGCACATACTTTATTATTTAAATTTTATTTTCTTACCTTCTAAGTATATAGCGTAACGTATTTATGACCTCTTGAACCGGAACTATACCCATACTACACCCAAATCTCTACTAGACCCTAGATAAATCAGGATTAGTAGTATAGAAATAAGATATATCTGGTCATGTGACAATGAAAACTAGTTTTGAATACTTCAATAATCACAATCGGTTAATCAGGACAATCGGTTAATCGGGACAAAACATTGACTCCCGAGCTGTCCCGATTAAGCCGCTTCCACTGCATATAAGTGCTTCAGCCTTAGCGTTTTTTGCTGGCTATTCACTGCACTAGTCCTAATAACGTAGTCGATCATGTCGTATTTGACAAGGCTCATTAACTGTTGAAAGAGATATACTTGTCGATGTCTATATCAGTTCAAACTCATAGAGTTATCTAATCGTGGAGCTTGAAATATTCATCTGAGGTGGTCCTAGAATCTATTGATTCTTCTTGGAATATCTTTTTTGGATTGAAAATGACAGCGAACTAATGGAGATATATATTAGAAGCCAGTTTTGGAAAATCATTATTGATTCATCCAAGAATATCGTAATAAATGCCAATGATTGTCAATGATGGAAAAAGCAACGTCCATCTTGTGATCTAAGTCGTATATTTTATCATTCAGAAGCTTGTATCCGTAGCTGGAAATTGGTTTTTAGCAAATCAAGTAAATAATATATCTCAATGGTGATTTTCAAAGGTACCAAAAGCGAAAGTTGAAAGAAATGTAATAAATTACGTATTCTAGATTGCCATGAATATTAGTTGGAACCTCAAGCTTCTTTGTATGTGTTTTTAGGTTTAAAGGGTTCAAGATATAATTATCGGATTAAGAAGAGTTTCATATTCAGATATTCAATACTGTACGGTTGAAGAATCGTTGGGAGTGGCCTATGGTATTAGTGGTTCGTATTCTGGTCTAACTTTAGATCAATTAGCTTTGTTAGAAACCAAAAGAAACAAGTTGGCAAAATTCAAAGAAATAGTCCCAAACCAACCCCAAGATCCAAAAGAATGTATACATTAAGAAAGAGAAATCCTGAGGTTTCAGAAGATATATGAATTTATCAATTTCTAGGACGGTATTCATGGCCTTGATTTGGATTGTTAGAGAAATAAGCATAAACATAGGCTTGAAACTACATAGATGTCCAATATGATTCTAGCAGTTAGCCTCATAAAGTATGTAGAGAATTTTAACCATTGGGATGGTCCTGTTCATGATCAACTGAGCCGATTTAACAGTGGCCCCAATGTTAACCAATGGCTCTGCAAGCGCACTCTATGTATGTTCAATATTACTTTTTCCCAAAAACAAAAGGATATTTTTGTGCATAAATTCAACCATTTTTGTTTTGATTTGGGGGTATTAAAACCCTAGCTCTTTCGGGTACTATATGAACAATACCAATACTATCCATGGTACAATATATATAATTCAATAAACAGTAATGTTTTCGAAAACTAATGGACAAGAAAAACTAAAGAATGAATGAGTTAGTACCAGGCATAGAAATTCGCAATTTGCAAATTGTGTTGTTTTCGAAATACTAATTGGAAACATTCGAAGTGAAATACTATAGAAGAGATAGTATTAAGAATCAATTGGGGGTTTCTGAATGTTGGTAATCTCTCACAAAGTTTTACAAATAGTTCTCATACATATTGCAATGTCAGGAATATACATTGTATTATTCTACAGTATATAACAATGCATGGGAATAGATTTTTCTACAAAAGCTTTGGTTTGTATTATCATGGGAACCAGTCAACTCGAAACACTTACCAACTTATACTAAATTTAAGTGAACATAGTCCAAAGGGAAATATCTATTACCATTTTGTTGTATCGCCATATTATAACGTGTGCTTGTCGTTGTCGAGTGCATTTACATTAGATTAGTGGATAAGAAGTATTGAATCTTGCCCCTGGGTATTCTAAAGCACTATTCGAATTTGCTGTCAAGAGTATTTACTATGCGATATAAAAGAAAGTGCCGCAAATTATTTCATCGGAGACAAATTTTTCTAATTACTTTGCCACCGGGGGATACATTAATTAGGGGGATAGGTTACCTCATGCAGTACAGACTGGTCTAGGACAGATTGTGCCCTGGTATTTTTAGGCTTTGTACGAACTGAGCTAGTAAGAGCTGACCCAGTACGACATGACTTATTACGAGTTGATGTAGTACGAGCCGACATGATACGAGCTGGTATCTAGTACGAGTTGGTATATGGAGAGCTGACTGGCAATCATTATTCTATTAACAAAGAGATATTCTATATCTATCTATATCTATAAACAAGTGTAATGTTAATGTTAATTATTACGATCTGAAGTACGTATTATATTTTCCAAGTGGTGAAAAAATTTTGAAATTCAAATCGTATGGTTAATAATGGGGATACTCAATAAATCTGATAAAACATGCCTATCCAATTAAACTAGCAGAGATTGTATAGAGCCTAATCGTGAGGTAAATCGAACAATACAACTAATAAATTTGTCGATACATATCTAGTCGACAATCAATAGTGGTTTGATTCGAAAAGCATCGCTCATCTTAGGCTGTATTTTTCAAGTTTTCTATGGTAATAGAGTTTGTATATCAATGGGCAATATAACCATATGCCCCTACCATCCATAGCAGAATTTTCTGTAAGAGTCATATATTATAAGACTATGTCATATGTACATACAATTGTGATATAGGATAGATGAACCAGTGCATTAAAAGAGAAACATCTACTGCATACATAATATCAATTTGACAAGTTATATTGTCCAAACTAGAGGTTAACTCAAATCAGGATATCCAAACAGGATATGACAATCGCGAGAGATGCACTATAAAATCCTGGAAGAGGCATCATATATGTAAATTTTTCAGGACGTTAGGCCTGAAGAGGGCAAAATCTAGATGATACACTGATTCTTTAGAGATAACACTGACAGGTGATTTACAACCGTTTTTCACGTGTATTTGACCTTTGAGGAATTCTATAATGAGTAGAATATAGGAATAAAATAGAAATTTGGGGATTAACGGCTCACGATACAATAAAACGAATTCGACAGAATCCATCCAAGTAGAGGGTTAATAAGTAGTGAGTCTAGAGAAATAATATGGTGACAATGGGATATCGGCTTAAATCGGGGAAAGTAGATTAAATCGGAAGAATTGAATAGTATTCCAGTTATGAAATCTCAGCTAACTGAATTAAGAATAAGGAGAAAATATATATCAGCCTGGTGAGATTTTGAATGTTTCTTACTTAGAATTTTATGATTCAGAATTTGAAATAGAAAATATTTACAAAAATTTTTAACAATATTTACCAACTGTGTTGTATAAAAAAATAAATTTAAAGAAAAACAAAAGGTGTTTCAAATATTATATGCTATATGTCCTAATTTAGAAATAATTGTGAATTAGGCGAATTGGCCGCTGAAATTTTCAAAATGGCCCAGGTTCCAGCAATGCGACATCAACATATGTAGAGATATCAACGTGATTTAAATAGTTATATGTAGCTAAGATATGTTTAAAAGCTCTGTATGTGGCCGACTTTGGTATTTTACACCTGCCAGCCCGGAATTCGGCCTAAAGTTAGTCCAACACTTCAGAAATGTTACATCCGTGGTTTTGAGATGTTGGAGGAAATTTTGGGTCGAATTCTGAGGTGGGAGGTGTGAATAAATCGAGAAATAGGGCTGATATACATCAGTAGAGATAAAATTAAGTCATTTATAGAACCACAATTATGAATTACATAAAATACAACACATTATGTCACAGTCCGATTTCCAGAAGTGTAACTAAAAATATGGTGCCATTTTTGAAATCTACAGAGTTGATTTAATATATATATAACAGCATTTTACCATATATCTTCAGCCTACTCTAAGTAACAATTACCCCATCACTTTCCAATACTGTGCATATCATGGCCAATTACAAAGTATATTCCTTTAGAAGATGAAGTATCCAATATCTATTCACTGGGAACTCTGTATATTATGTCAAACTTTACATATGCGTCATGAGTTAAGTATAACTAGCATTATCATATAGATAAGATAGAAAGTTGCAATACTAGGGTATGTAAATACGCAGATTGCAATTTTGATATGAAATATGCTCAAACTCTGTAGTTTTACCATATTGGCCCGTCTCGAATAGAATACATTAGAATACGAATTGATGGAAATGTTATTGGTGGAGGAATCCTTTTGTTCAATCAATCGAAAGAACAATGCATATATTTTCTTGGAAGGTACAGTGACTAGAATTCCAAAAACACCGTGTAAGTTAGTCAATGTATAAATTTATGATAATTCCTGTGAACGAATTGCAGAGCATAAGGCAGACTCTAGCTCGGAGACAAAGCAGGGGAAGCACTCCAGTATATCTTTAGAATGTGATTAGTACTCTAAAAATACCAATGATTAATAAATAAGATTTGAAGCGGGTTACGCTACGACGAGAACCGCAATTTGACTACAAAAAGCACACACTTAGAATTAAATAATTTCGGTTGGATAGTTTAGAAATATAGAGTATTAGTTTGAATAATATCCGGAGCTGTTTTAGGTTTTTAGGTCCCTTAGGGGCACACTCGATGGCAGTGCAGACGTGAATCATGTATAACAATGCTATGAAAATATAGCAAATGGTTACAAACGAGGTGGCAGTTGATAAACTTAATTACAGGGAGGCTACTATTCGCTGCAGGTAAATAAAACTGTTAAATCCTTTTTGGCAGGGATTATCCTAGGAGGGTTACAATTCGAGGTAATACAGTTTATACTCACATATACCTATATTTGGATGAGTTACTTGCTGATGATAAAGATTTCAAACATAGAGGTACTGGGCAAAAGCTATGAGATAGAAGAAAAGCATAGGATGGAAAAGTTGACATCGGTAAAAGCACAATTGGAACAACTCCAAGGGAACATAATGAGTCATAAAGTCTCTGCTAGGCCCTAAAGGCAGAGCTCTTAAAGTAACAGAAAAAAATCAGGAACACTTTCAGCAGTTCACAGAGTTCCACAATTGAAGGTATTACTGCACAGTGGATTATTTGTGGTCATTATTTCCAGTAGGCCATAACTTCAACATCATATATTCTTTTCCCCTGAATTTTTGGCTACTGGGAATTTAACTAAAGAAAATGTTTTTGGACTATCAGATTTTGAGGATGAGTTAGCATTTGAAAATATGACGTCATATCTAATTTCAAAAGTATTCAAATTTATTTCTTTTGATATAATTCATTACAATATAAGATATTCTTAATACTATCTTGTCTCAATACCAATCACTAGTAACTAGGCAATGCATTATTTATTGTGGAATGGTAACCAAATCTTGTTTAAAGCATAATATTGCGATTCGGATATGTTGTATAGGAATGTGATCTATTAACCACAAAATACATATACATTTAAACCTAAATTGGTGTAAATCGAACTATTTCACATAATTATGGTCATACAAAGCTGTAAATATCACATACAGTGCATGATGTAAATGAAATATTTCTGGATACTAAACAAGGCTATCGAAATGCTAAAGTAGATGTCAATTTGGCAAGTAGAATAATTGGAGAAAAACTTGTAATCGACTCACAATTACCAACGTTCTCAAAAGAGGTGAAGAACCTCCATTTGAGGTTACTCGGCTTAGAGAACGAATGCACCATAATCAGTCCGACAATAATCTTGAACAAATTGTTCTTAAGCGTCAGGACTATATAACAAGATCTGAAACTACAATCCCAGCAGATCTGTCGGTGGTTCATCCGAATATCCCTAAACGGAAATCCCTAGAAGATTTGAAATATCAGATTCTAAACGTGCACGCCTCGAAATACTGGTATTATGGAAGGTTATCTCAATTTGCTCGTTCAGAAGGCATCAGCATTATTCAGTATGTTGCTCTGATATTATATTTTTCTGCAGTTGCTACACCAGGATGCCATAGCATTGCTCTTATTGTAAAAAGAATTTCCGAAGGCGATAATCTTGATAACCTTCCTTCTAACAAATTGGTTTAGCCAGAAAGTCATCATTCCTTGCATATAACCTCAATCTGGGAAAATTTAATGGACGGATCTAAAGTATTTTCTAATTTCAAAGGTTTAAAGTTAGCCAGTTGGTCTAAAATACGTGATTTTCGTACAACTCTAATACATCCATTCCAATTTACCAATCAGCATCAAATCCAATTGGGGTAGCAGTTAATTACATTGACGACACAGTAAACCTCTTAAAATGTGCCATCACATACTCTATACAATCCATTGAAGAACCCCTGATGTATCCGTTCAACTTTATGGTTAAACATGGTGTAGATGGGTCGGAAAGTCACAGTGTATCTAATCTTAGATCTCAAACAGCTCGTGATCATCCACCCTTTTTCTTGCTTATGGTTTCTCCTCTTGAATTGAAAGATCGTGAAGGTAAATTATCGGATCTAATCAATACCCAAATTCTAGATTCTCCAACCAGCCAATCGCATTGACATCTCAAAAAGAGAATATTGAAAGTGTCACTACCTAAAGAATTTATTGAATCCACAAATTAACAGACGCGTGCCAACTGGCTTCGAGAATGAAGGTGGACATGCAAATATTGAAATTATGGCCTCAATATTAGATGGTAAATGTGTGTCATATTTACTAGTCGCGGTGGCGATGCTCGTCAGTGTTGCTTAGCAGGTCAAACTGATGTATCAGACCCTGGAGTTGTAATAGCAGGCTTTTCGCTTAATTGCACGTTGCAAGCGATCCAAGATACTATCGTAGAGCTAACATCTGATGGAAAGGAGCTTACAGCTTTTCCTTCCGACAACGAGTTGGAATCACTCATGAACCTGCAAGTTCAATTGAAGTCTTTCCTATTACACTATTACACTATTACACTCATACTTACGTATACTTGATTGATTCCTGAAAATATTATGTCGGATAGCAGCGGGAAACGTAGCTGGGCAGAGCATGCAAATATTAGTACCAGCCATAAACTGATTAAACAACGGATTAAAGAAGTTAGGAATATTTCGTTCGACCAACCTGGAGGAAGTGGGAACTCTAGCACTGGTAATTCAGCTCGTTTGTTCTTTTCTGATGATTTTCCTTTTTAACGGCGCTCTCCTTTATACCTCAAGAAGACGTTGAAAATTTCAAATTTTTGTATAGAAATATTTCTGCTCTACTTCGTGTGACTAATCAATGTTAAACATCAATGTTAGTAACTTCAAGGAACGAGAGGAAGAAATATGTCTCCTGTAGATCATTACCCCTGGGTTTCAATAACTCCCACAGTGCATAAATTTCTAGCACATACCTATCAATTTATAGGATTGAATGACAATAGTGGCCTTAAGAAATTCTCTGAAGAAGGTTTGGAACAGGCACATAAGCTAATACCAGGTTTAGTGAGTATCTATCGCGAAAATCAGAATCGCTTTCAGAAGTGTAAGACATTCTCCCGAATATATGTAGTAGGAGAGCAAGTACTCAATGAGAAGTTTCGTAAGTGCCTCAAATGTAAGAAATGTGGAGAGTTGGGACATCAACGAGGGTGTAAAGCGAACTTAATCTGCGACAGTTCAGATATTAATTCTATTGTCAAACACTTATCAGAAGTCACTGATAATATTTAAACAAATGTAGTATCATGTATAATAAGTTAGATTGTATTTTGTGAGTCATGTGAATAAAATAGTTAAGTTAAACATTACATCAACATAGAAACATTTTAGCTTGACATGCCATAGTAACCAAAAGTATAGAATGGAATGTTGGTATTATTTTGATTTCGCTGAACTTCGTTGACCAAATATTCATAGAATAGCTGTATTAGATATTGTCATGCGTGTAATATCCTGAATAGTGCGAGAAATTGTGGGAACGGTTTGTTCACAATATAATATGTTCATATTATTCATATTATATACCTATAATTATGCTGAATCATCACAAAGTATAAGTATACAAAAATAGTGATAATTCACATAAGTTAGGTTTGAGCTGTAAAAGTAACATAAAAACTACGCCAGGTATAAGTTTGATAGTATTTTGAAGAGGGAAATATATGTATAAGAATTTAAGTTGGGTGAACAAAAATATGATTTCAAAAGGCCTGAAATTTAAATAAAACTTTGTGAGACTTTGAAATCGTACAATACTAATGTAAGTTGATTCAGATAAAAAGCATTTGTAGATTTGGATACTCCTACATATTTCTAATCATTCAAAATAGATAAATTGACAAGATTTAGATATGAAATTTTCCCCTACTGGAAGCCAGTAACCCACTGTGTTACTGCAGAGTGTAAAATAAATTGCTAAAGAAAAGTCAAAAATATAAGACATCAATTAATTATTAAGGAGGGAAAAGGTGATTTGATCGATGAATGGGCCATGTTAAAAAAGGTATGACTATAGTTGGGTAAGAAAATAAAGAATTTTTGGTAAGCACATAATCATTATACTAACTTGTTTATAGACACGCTTTTCAATAGCTTCTGAAACGGCTATAGTCTTATTAACTGTTTCCACTAATGGAAGATACAATATTCTGTTTCCTCTCACAGCAAGAATAATAGGTGAAACTTTGAAGTCGTTATGTGCCACAAAATTTGCAGCCTCTGCCCCTAATCTTGAACCAATTATTCTGTCATAAGCAGATGGTTTTCCACCCCTTTGAACATGCCCCAAAACAGTAATGCGTGTATCATAATCTAAACGATCAACGATAGCTTTCTTGATGCGAATCGATTCAAGAGGATCATTATGTTCGTCTAAAGCACCCTCAGCCAAAAATACAATATTGAAACGCTGTCCAGTCTTTCTCACATTTGATAAAACCTGACAAATATCATCTTCCCATCCAGAGAAAACCTCAACCTACAAAATACTAGAGAGAATCAAAATATATAAGAGAAAGATGTGTGCTTACTGGCTGCATGAATTGGTTGAAAAATGGGTACAATAGAATGAGTGACAGTGAAAGATCAAAGAGGTGGATTACAATGAAGTCAAACATTGTAAAGGTGTCATAAATCCCTAAATTTCCACTAATTATGCTCTGTGAGCCGTTGGACAAATTAGCAAGCCTTTCGAAAACCGTACAATCACAACTCATAGCCTACTCTACGCCTGTCAGCCTTTTGTGAATTTTGGTCAAGAGATGCGGTCGGAGATCTAGGTTTCTAAGTGTATATTCAATATTGCAGAAATTGTGCATTTTTTCCCGAATAAATGTATGCATAACTGTAGAACATTTTATTATCAACCATTTTACCTATGCAAATAATTCAGGAATGTGTAATATGTGTCTAGTATGCATATATTGATAAAATAGGTCATTGAATATGCGTTATGGAAGGTAAATAATGAATCTTTCATTTCAAAGTAAAACATGAAATAATCTAAATTCTAATTAGATACCCAAAAATGGGGTCTAGCACATTTACGTACATCACACTTGCGTACATCACATTTGCATACAAGGTTTGTTATACACATTTGCGGACATCACACTTGCGTACAGTATGTTATTATTTGTTGAATTCAAACAAATTCATATATGTATTTAATGATTAGGGCATGTAAAATAAAGTACTTGTTTCTCATCCACTTTTTTCTGCGAAATAGGGGCGGAAGGCGGCATTTTATTTTTATTTTTTTTGCATAGCGTAATTTTACTAATTTATTTAAACTATCTCGTTAATACGAATTTCTGATAAGACGAACAATATTCGCACATAATCAGGTCCCTACAACCGTACTTCAATGGATATTACTCCGGTTTATGAGCTCCAGAAATGCGAATAAATTTTAACCGTACGGTCCATTGGTGTTCGTATTAAACTTACACTGTATATGGGAAAACGCGATTAATCTATAATTGTATATGATAATAATGATAAAAATAATAAAAATAAAAATATAGTGAACACCCCAGGGCTGATTTTTGCCATGCAGGGAGGGGTATTTAGGCCTGACTCTGACAGGTTTGAGTCTTGGACGAAAATTCACACCTGACGAAATTATGATGCCATTGCCACCTTTTTGGATTTCGAAAAATCACATGATTAGCCAAACTGCCCAGCGACCAAGCAAGCGAAGGGCGCTAATGTTAAATAATAAGCTTGTTTCGGAGATGCTCATCTGCGAATATAAGTATTAAATAAAGATATGTATTAAAATAAAAAATATTGCCGAGGAGGGAGATTAAATGGGGCGGGCGGGGATGATAAACAAGTATATTATTTTATATGGCCTTATAACAGAAATAACAAGCATAATAAACATAGGGATGATTAAAATCTGGTTCTAAAAGCAAGGTCTCTTAAGTACACTAATATTGGCCTGTGAAAAAATGAAGTTACTAGGTTGAATATTGCCTTTTCATTATCAATTGATTTTTTCGTTTTTTTGGGGTCTTCACCGTGGGTAAATTTCAGCTGTTTTAACTCGGCATTACCTTGTTCCGTTTTAAGGCAATCTATGAATTTCCAAATTGTAGGGTGATGACAACCACATGTGCTTTGAAATCCACGATGCCATGCTTCTACTAAGTTTGTACTTCTCGCAAGCCTTGTGGAACAAGATGAAAATTGTTCCAAAGAGATATTGGGAAGAGAGGAGTATTCCTTTCCCCATTCAAGTTTAGAATGCCTATGTAATTTTCTTCAAAATACCTGCAGAGAGGATATGCATTTTCTGGGAAAGTCATGATCAGCTGTTGGAAAGACCAGCCGACGAGTTCGGGTGGGCGAAAGCTAGAGCAGGCAGTGTACGCATGGTTAATGCAAATTCCGGATCATTAAGATATTCTGACTGCAGGCCAAGAGACTGAAGTTTCCTATAAACTGACTGTGAGAGAAGGAAAAAGCACACTTTCACTTGGGTTAATGTCCAAATTGAATTGAAAGAATTGATTGCTGCTTGCTCAAAGCCGACAAAAAGTAGTGCGGTTGACAATTCGGACAGGCATCACGGATAACTTTCCACATTTTAATGTATGTGGCAATTGATTTGTTCGGGAGTAGCGCGTATACACATGGTAATAAATGGCCATTTTCCAAAGGATTGGGTCCTCCAATAAGACAATGAACTGTGTATAGTTGGCAAAAGAGAGTAGGGACTGATTTGAATGTGCCATCGGCTAGCCAGATCTTTAACATGGTCAAAAATTCTATGTTCCCTTTAGTTGCAAATATCACTATCCTATCGGGGCCAATGCCAGAGTCGTAGAATAGAAAATTCCTGTTAGAAAATATTTTGATGTTTTCAGCGTCTAACTGAAGTTCTTCAAAAGATACTGGATTAGGTGGAGCAACACGTTGCCTTTTATACATCATTTTCAGGACGTGTTGATTTGGAAGCAGAGACTTCGCAGACTCAGACAATAAACTGGTCATCTCTCCTATCGCAACGTGTGGATTGTCATTAGTTTTTCTCCTTCGCTTCCTCAATAAATCTTTCATGACTGTTACCTCATCTTTACCGTATTCCTGTGGGTGAGAATGTTCCCCAGACTTTTTGATGATTGTCTCGTCAACGGAGTGTATTCTAGCTTTACATCCTCGCACGACACACCGCCACTCCTTTTTGATAGCTCCCCGATGGAAAATATAAAATATCCGTCGTGGGATAATTTGTTAGTCCCCTTTGAAGATTTGACTATTTGGAATGAAGTATCGCTATTGGCAGACATTAGATACTTGGTGATAAAATATCCAGCTCATCCAATGCATTTTATAGATCTCGAAATAATTTTGTAATTAGAGTTTATTTACCTGTGAAACCTTTAATTAACTTGTCAAATATACATTACATTGTACACAACTGTGATGTACGCAACTTTGAACATACACATTATACGCAAGTGTGATGTACGCAAATGTGCGGCTCCCAAAAAATGTGTCATCCATGGTATCACTAGTAACTCATGAACGAGGCTACATTATTATTACAATTTTTTGATATTCTATAAAAGTATACATAGATCATTTCATTAATTCAGATTGAAATGAAAGATGCATTTTTTACAATACTAAGGCTTCAAAGAATGGAATAATTAAACAAATAAATTCATACTAGGCACATTTTACACATTCCTGAATGTTTAGCTTAGCATAATGGTTTACAGATCGAAGTGAGGTAATTTGCCAGCCTAATGCCTAGTACAAACCAAAAAATCAAAATCTTTGAAGCCAAGTAGAAGGTTAATCATGTATCTATGTTTAAATCCGTTTTTGAGTTATCGCCCATGGATTGCATGTAATCATCGACATACTCTTGTACTTTGATAATCGCAGAAATTATGATCAAATCAGTATAGCATTTGTAGAATATACACGTAGCTTTCCATGTCCTCGCAATAAATTTTGATATGATATCCCTAAAGAAATTGTGCAATCTCAAAAATGACTAATAATGGACATATTCATTATTACGTCATATTGATAAGGGATACAATATCAAAATATACTATAAGGATATGTGAAGTCATTTGTATACCATATATTGGCTATACTAATTGTAACGATTATCGAGTTATAGTGGAATATTAACAAAACATACGACATCCACGGTGTGATACCTTCCATAGTTGTCGTATGTTTTGTTACGAAATTGTCATGACAAAAAAGACAACTGTATAATGAACAAATTCGCATATTATGTACAGAGACGGTTTTAGATCATTTGAAATTTCAGCATTTAAACATAGATATACAATTGACGTCCAAGAAGGTTTCAAAGGTTGCAACATTTTTAATACATATTAGGGAATTACGCTAGTAGATAACCTCAATTTGATCTGTAAATCTTCACAAATGTGGCTTTTGTGAATTTTGCATATCAAAAATACTTATTACCGGATTAAAATGTGCTAGTTTCATAAATCGACGATTATAGAATTTCCCATCAACAATAACCACTACCTTTATCCTTGGTCCAGTGAAAATTGACTCAGTGATCAGGCAATATCTTCAGAAAGCTATGACGTCAATTACCTTCATCGCCAACAAAATCCCTAGCCCAAAAGTTACAAAAGGTCTTCAGGTCTTATATTAGAGTAGGCTATGCATAACTATATTTCGCTACTATCCGGTTTCCACTACTTCAATGTCCACGGAATAATTACATAAAAGATTTAGTTTGCGATGTATTTTTACTTAATGTTAAAAATTGTAGTTAAATTAATTATGGTTAATGAATAAACAATAATAAACATGGTTACTTATTCATATCATTGACAAGTTAATTAAATTACAAAAATATATATTTGAATATGTATATATCATCCACAATATAGCTGTGTTGGCTAATTACTAACTATATTTCAATTAGCAAAGATAGTCACAAATTTAACAAATTGGCATTTGAAAACTTTTACACAATTGGAAAAATTGAGTAATTTTTCATCCTATTGAACTGGGTTAAAGACTATCATACGATAGGGTAATATCACGACAATTGGTTGACTCTCGAAATGTGATAGGTCAATACATTTTGACATCTATCTCAGAGACTTTCTGAGATATCACTTAGACCATATAACTTGTTTCTAGATTTATCATCTCCCATACATGCAAAATTTCAAGTTAGTCGCTCTTACAAGTTCTTCAATCAATTCAAACAAAAAAAAAAAAAAACATCAACAAGTTATATAATAAATAGATTAGTGGTGCACGATATTTCAAACTAACTAGTATTCCCATCGGTTTGTTCTTACTTGGTGTATTCTAACTATCGGCATTTATACTCGGTGTATTCTAACTATCGGCATTTATACTCAATAAATTCTAACTATTGGTTTTTTCTCACTCGAAAAATCCTAAACATCGATTCTTTCATACTCGGTTAAATCTAACCATCGTATTTCTTTTACTCCGCTTTTTCCAACTATCGGTTTGTTCCTATTTGGGTATTCTAACTATCAGGATTTCTTCGTTTGTTTATTCTAACTATCTATTTATTTTCTTACTCTGCTCATTCTTAGGATCAGGATATTCCTTACTCGAAAATTCTAACCATCGCTTGTTTCTTAATTGGTTTGTTACAACTATTTGCTCATTATTACTTGGGTTATTCTAACTATCGGTGTATTTGGCTTGCTTATAGATCCTCGATTGGCTATCAATTATTGTTCAAAAAAAAGTAGGGCTAACATTGAGAGAAAAATATCATCTTGTGATGCCCTTTTAAGCCCCGCACCCAATTAGCGTAGCTCAAAAGCGCGAATTGCGAAATGTTTGTGACAACAAAGCCCTCAGTTTTGTACATTCTCCAACAGAATGACAAAATAAGTATCTTAATGAACCTGACTCTAAAAGGAAATCATTGAAAGGCCCTGAAAAGTATACAGAGTGTTAAGAAATTGTTTTCCTAACATATAATCGAGAATTTCTATGCAAGAGATTAAACAAACACTCTATTCACTTTCCAATGTACCTTCCCTTTAGCTGAATACACCTACTAATACGATTTGGTATGCTAGCAATAAGTTCGCCTAAAGTTCAGGAGTTATCTCTCCCCAATCCTGGATCAGATGTTTCCGAAGCATTTTTAGATTTGTTAGCGTTCCATTCTTCCTAGCCTTGTTTGTAAAATTGCCCAGAGATTTTCGATTGGGATTAAATTATGTGAATTGGCAGCCAAATGCCCTTCTCCCAGAATTTGCATACAATATTTTCGAGCCATTCTTGACATTTTTTGAGGTGTGGGCTGGTGTTCCAACTTGCTGGAATATCGCCTAAGACATGTCAGGCAACATCTTTTACTCTAATACATTCCCTGTAACTTCCTTCCGATGCATTAAAGAGGTTAGTGTCTTCTTCAGAATCTCCTTTCTGTAATATTCAGGTTAACAGTTTGAAAGTGTGCTATGATATGATGTTCTGATAAAACTCGATAGGACATAACCCCCACACTTGGAATTTTCATAGAAATTTTACACTCTCAAAATGCGGGACTTTATCTCTACGATCGAACTATATTCGAACATCCTGGCGATTAGGGGGATGAAATAATTCGAAGGGTAATTCATCTGAAAACAATACTTGCTGCCAATCATTAACTGACATATTTCTCCTCTTCTGGCAGAACTTCAATCAAGCAATTCTATGATTTTCAGTCAATCGTGAAAGAACCTGAGGTTGATAAGGTTTGAGTCTGCGAAACTCCGTAGATAGCTATGAATAGTAACATGGGAAGCCGGAAAACCTTTAGATTTCAAGATATAGGATAGTTTCGTATTGCTTTTGGCATTTTCCAACATTTTTCTTCAAAAAAATCTTTGAGATTGTTTCTAAACCGTTTTCTCCCGCGGCCACTTCTGTTTGTAAGAGAATTTCCCGTTTTAAAACGAATGGTTCGCACACAGACCCCAATAATATTTGCCACCTGTCTTTGTTCATTCCACCCTTTAACATGCCCATTGCCTGATGACTCAAAGGGATACTGGCCTCTTTGACCATCTATAAAAAATTTCTGCTAGAAAAATACTACAAATTCGTCAATCAAAAAGTAAACAAACATTCGAAAAATATACTTAAGTACTGTCCACACGTACAGTATACATTGTATTTATTCAAGCAAAAATAGTCAAAGTGCATTAGAATACAGGATATGATTATATTGTATCTTCAAAATAGAGAAAACAATTTCTTAACACTCTGTAGAGAGGCGGATGAACTACTTCTAACAGGGTTCACCAAAATGCCTGCACAAAATAAAGAGTGGAAAAAAATTCGATACTTCTTCAAGCCGCAGAAAGAATCGCCTTGAACTATGGATTGAAGAAGGAGCTTAAGGTTCAGAGGAGGAGGGTACACCATGGAATCAAAATGTGAGACCCCAAGGAGAATCACTGCGAACTGCCCTGATTTCAGGAAATGAACGGTGGCCATTCAGCCGAGCTTAGCTAATAATCATCTTCGTGATCTGTACAAAAGAGACGAGACTTCACTTTTTGGAGAATGTCCTATGCTAATACATTTTTTGGCCTCCAAGAGGAGAAAGTAAGTGGCGTAAAGCTTTCAAATCTCGTTTCACACTAATTGTTGGATGTTCAATGGGTGAAGAAAAGATGCCACTCTTCTGTATTGCCACCATATCCAAACCAAGATGGCCCATAGTTTAAAGGAATAGAGCAGCAGCTCCTCTGGACTATGCTTCTTCCATGGTTTGGATTTCCATAAAAATAATTTCAGCCATCCAAATAAGTAAAATAGCGACTTGATAACACGAAAGTGTTTAATTTTCATCGACTATTGTCTTTCTCATAATGGTTTTTTTGGATATCTATGACATTAAGTCGAGTTTATAGATCAAGATGATGCAGAAACAAACGACTTCCATGTTGCAGCCTTACGACCAAGGGCTCATACGCTCTTTGAAGGCTTATTATTGGGATAAGTTGGCTCACCTATTACTTACCAAGGAGGCTAAGGATGTTTCCCTCTGTGAAGGTCTTATGAAGATCTGCTTGGCAACTTAATGTGTTGAGTGAGGTTATAGGGAATGCATAGAGAAAGTTAGGTCTTCGTGTGACTGAATTAAATGAGGCAGTGAGCGAGGTGCAAGGCTATTCTGATGAGTTCTCTGATGTCGCTGATTTAGTGGATATCGAGACAACCAGTAAGGATCTTACAGTATATATCGATGTGATCACTAATAACACGTTGGAAGAAGCAGGGTCAGAAGGCAGGGAAGATGGTATAAATGAGCGATACCCTGTTAATGACAAGTCTTCTACTACAATAAGCAAATATCTACATGACATGGGGAACATTACTAGAGGCTATATATTGAGTACCGGAAAAGTGACCAATTCCGTCAGTGAAGTGGAACAGGTACTGTAATCCATTGCCCGACAACAAAGCAAAATGACCGATTATATAAGAGAATCTTCAATCGGATGAAGGATGAATTCCCTAGAATTTTTTGCTAAATATTGAATTTATTGGCTTACTTTACAAACAATTTGTTCAAATTATATCTAAGATAAAGTTCATGCAAATTATCATCATCCATTTTCATAGTGTTACAGGTTCGAAAGTCATAGTTGTGACCATGGATGCTGAATTTTGTTCAAATTCAAAATAACATAACAATCCCTAAAGTTATAGTCAAATCAGGAAATATTTAGGATTTACCCGATTTCTTATGCCCAGATAATACATTTCGATAAGACACCCCAAAGAATATTTTGCAGTCATGAATAATACTATATATGTGCATTATAAGGATTACCTCATGATCGCAAGCGATATAGTATCATAATGTATTATGAGGGTGTGAGAAATCGGTTATATAACACATGTTCACCAAATGATTTGACGATAACAGAAAAATTGTTAAGATATTAGTGAATAAAAGCAATAATGTGGCATCCATGGTTGGAACTATTAATCTGGAACGTGCAAAAACTGTCAAAAATATAGATGTTATGCATGAAATAACCTTAGATCCAATTGAAAAAATTATGCTATCATAAATTTAATGAATGACTCTTAAAAGAGTTGGATCATACTCTATAAAAATATATTAAGAGGAACATTTTGTTGGCATATGCAGAGTTGGCAATCAGGTGAAGTCATTTCGACATAAAATAGTTGGAGAGATAGATTATGTCTATTGTTAAAAACAAAAAGTATTCATCAAGCCAAAGGTACTATTTAATATTGTCGCGACCTATAAACTTCCCTTTGTGGATAATGACGATTGCCAGTCAACTCGTACCTATTTTTTCGATTAACTCGTCCCTATGTTCGTAGTCCCATTTTTTGCACAACTCTTACGCGTATCTATTCTATAACAATTTTGTTCATGTTTATCAACTTATTCCCAAATCTGATTAATCAATAACTTGATATTAATATCAAACAACGGAAATGTTTTATACTACTTATGACAAACAATAATATATTTTTTATAGAATATACGTGAAGTAAAATATGTATTGAGCTATTCTGTGGCTCGAGCTAGATGGGCACATCTATCAAGCAGTCTTTTAGAATCTCGTAGCGTCATGGTTGTTAATCGATATTCTTCCTATGCATTGCATATCTATTTTGAGTCCTAAGAAAACGGCGTCTTTGGCGTCTAGTTAACTTTTCCCCATGCATATGTAGGACCTGTAGGTGGACCATCTTTGCCTTTCTATAAAATATTTGAATTAAAAATATCGTTTATTATTATTCACGTTATTAAAACAGAGATTAACTTTAGAGTTGAGGGAAGTGCTGCCTAAGGTCCTTAACTAGAGTTGATTTTCTTACCTCTCTTGATAGTAGTTCTACTAGTAAATATAATTGCAGACTGTCCCTTGTTACAGCTCTATTTAACTTGGAGTGTCAACCTTCCACATCATTATTAGTTCTTATTAGTTGATTATAAACACTCCAAGAATAGGGAGTCTAAATACTGTTCGAAATCTATGTAGTATAGACATAGTTTGGTAATTCAAATAATGCACCAGTTCCTGCCTTTTGACGTAACTTCCTGAACACTTCTACTATATGATCTGCTGGTAAATATGGCAGACTCATCAATCGTTTCAGATATTGATGAGTTGGATCACCTTCTCTAAATTATACAGGGTGACACATAAATACTGTTACAAATATAAAAGGGCTGAAAACAAAAACTATTGGAGCGATCGTTCTAATATTCTAAATTATGTTTAGAAATACTATAGGGTTGAAAATTAAGAAAGTATTACTCAAATATATCGCCTTTTGCCTTAATGCAGCTCTTCAGACGGACGATGAAGGAGTCTATACTGGCACACACATGCTCATCCGGAATCTTTGACCACTCTCTTAATAATATACTGTTAAGAACCTCAACTGAACGATGGGGTGTAGTGTTAACCCTCTCCTCCAATATGGACTATATAGAGAAGTCGAAGGGCTTAAGGACTGGCGAACAAGGTGGCCACTCTTCGAAGAAATGACCCCCGAAAAATTGGTCTTGCACCACTTTTGAGTGGCTTTAGCCTTGTAAGCTGGGGCAGAATCTTGCTGGAATACCAATAGGTCGTTTCCAAAATCTGATTGTGCCCAAGATTTCAAAACATTCTCAAGAATTGATTCCTGATAAACCGATCGGTTGATTTTCACACCTTGGGGGATAAATATCA
Source organism: Oopsacas minuta (assembly GCA_024704765.1). Classification (NCBI taxonomy): domain Eukaryota; kingdom Metazoa; phylum Porifera; class Hexactinellida; order Lyssacinosida; family Leucopsacidae; genus Oopsacas; species Oopsacas minuta. The sequence goes on along the minus strand of JAKMXF010000155.1, from coordinate 304,044 downwards.
AAGGTGTCCGACCAGTTCCAGTAACCCCGGCTCATGCCATCACTGAAGCTGGTTTCTGCGTTCTAGAGACCCGAAAGTAGATTCAGGCAAAATACTCTTATCGGTGGCTAAACTCCTATGATTTTGCTTGTTTAGGACCTGCTGAACAGTAAATAATTTCTCATCAGAGAAAAGGAACTGCTTGTGTCGACCATTGGTGAAACGTGAAAGCATGGCCTTGCATCCTTCCAACTTCATACTTTTATTTTGGCTGTGAGGAGTTGTCTTTTCATTTTATACGCTTTCATGCCCAAATCATTACAAACAAGCCTCCACATCGATTCCCTGTTTGTATTAGTTTCAATGGCCATTTTTCGGATACTTCGGGCGGGATTTCGTTTAATCCATTGTAGCACCCTCTTGGTCAAAGAAATTTTCCGTGCAGTACGTGGACGGTCTAACACGTCCCCTGTATCAGCAAACCGTGACAAAGTTCGCGAAATAAACATCCTATTGTAACTGAGCAAAGAGGCAATTTCACTTCTGCATTTTCCGGCCTTGAATAACTCAATAACAGCTGAACGACGAGTCTCCATTACCAAATGTTGAAATTATAAAACTTCTAAGTGAGATATAGCTGGTGTGAATTATTGAGATAAAATAGATATGTAGTACAATATATTGGATAAGTTTCAACGCTATTGAATCATATTCATCTACAATATGGTAGTTTTAAAAGTTGTAACAGTATTTATGTGTCACCCTATACATACGTATCGCAATAAAGTGTCTATGTTGCAGCCCAACTGCGAATTTAGTCAATTCGCAGTTGGGCTGCAACTTCTATTTACTACGGGCGTTCAATAAGTAGTCGTTATTCCAAATTTTGTAAGTCGGAATATTTCGACCTAGATCAAACTGAATTTTCTAATAACAATCCATCTATTGTGAATTCAATAATGCAGAGCTTTTTTGATTCTGATGTCTCGTTGAAATATTGTACTTATTTACATTTTGACAGTTTATTATAGTAACATTTTTAATGGCTTCAAAAAGTACAGATTTCAAAATTGAGCAGAGAGCATATGTGAAGATCAGAACACTGCTCAAGGTTTCACCAACAGATGTCCACAAAGATTTAGAGGAAGTTTATAAGGATACAGCACTTCCATATTCCACTGTTGTTGATTGGGCTAGACGCTTTCGTGAAGGTAGAGTGTCCATTGAAGATGGGGCAAGAATAGGGAGACCAGTTTCCAGCACCAATGACAAAAATATCCTTGAGGTATCCGCGTTACTTGAAGAAGACCCTCATATCACGCTTGTGGAGATAGCTGATGCGGTTGGTATCTCAACGGGAACTGCTCAAGCTATTGTACATGATAATATGAAATTCCGAAAGATATGTGCTCGATGGGTGCCGCATTTACTAACTCAGGCCCAGAAAGCAAAGAGGGTCCAATGCGCTACTAAATTGCTCTCTGAGTTTGATCGAACTGACTCCAGAAGGTTATTTGAGATAGTAACAGGTGACGAAACTTGGGTACGTTATTCTGAGCCTTTATCAAAAGAAGCAAACAAAGTATGGGTGGCAAAAGGACAGGACCCACCAATGATCCCTCGACATGACTTTCGGGATCCGAAGGTTATGTACTGTATATTTTTTGATTCTAATGGTCCAGTGTGCCAGATTTGTGTCCCCAAATACCAAACAATAACAGGCTCCTTCTACACCAATGAGTGTCTAACAGAGGTTGAAAAATTCTACCAAAATCGACGGCCAAGGACTGGAACTCGTGGATTGCGAATATTGCATGATAACGCCCGACCGCACAAGACAAAGCTGGTTAGAGAAAAGTTAGAAGCTATGAAAATTGTGGAGCTAGATCACCCTCCCTACTCGCCAGATCTAGCTCCCTGTGACTTTTGGTTGTTTCCAAAGCTAAAGAAACATCTATCAGGCAGGAAATTCGAGAGTCGAGCTCAGATAGGATCGGCGATTTTCCAGTATATGAAAGGTGTACCAACCGAAGACTACAAAAAAGTATTTTTCGATTGGATAAAAAGGCTGAAATTGGTTTTACAGCACGAAGGGGAATACTTTGAGAAACTCCATCACTGAATACACAATTGTGCTAGAAAAATTTAGAATTACAATGTGATAACGACTACTTATTGAACGCCCGTAGTATTATTGAGAAATATACACAGAAAAATAAATTATTTACCTGTAAGGAAGCACTAGTCCGATATCTTGTATTTTCCTTTAAACTGCCTGTACCAAATGAAATACGCATCACATTAAGCATACTTCTGGAAAGATTGAGGAAATTGTAATCCATAAAGCTTTTTCAAAATCAAGTACCATTCGCGTAACAACAGGCGGGGTTGGTAAAAGATTGCAAACTTCGTTTAGAATCATATCGTAATCAATTATTTTACGGCGTGACATGAGAACGAATAAAAGTGGAATCTGTTTAGATGCGGTCCCATGCTTAATAAATGCATGGATTGAAAATAACTGAAGAAGAGGTCCCTTCACTACCTTAAATGTTGCATCAAGGTACCAACACTTTGCACGCGAGAGTAGCTGAAGAATGGATCCAGTTGCTAATATTATGTGTCTACATGTGTCCGATAAAATATCTTTTGTAAGAATCCCGTTGGTAAATGTTCAAGTGAAAGATAAAAATTAAATGTCTTAGAGTCTTCAGGGCGAAGCCGATGCCAATGTCTGTTAGCAGCTTGAACAAAAGCTGTAGGTGATGGTAATGATCCTAATGACATGCTAGGAGTCAGTTTCTCAATGAGAACATCATCAACAATTGATTGTGCGGATCTAAATATTCGCTAAATGGCCTGCTGTTCAACTTCTTCTCTAATTTGAATACTTTCTAAGAGACCTCTAGATGACTGATGAGAATGTGAATGTGGTCCTAAAAGCATTTTAAGAATGAAGTTAACAATATATTATTCTTGATAAATAACTCGCCAAGTATAAATTTATTTCCAGTTTGGGAAACTGTAGCCTTGCAATTGTATGGTGGACTTCGTCTTGAACAAGTCCATCTTGTAACATTTTTCCCCAAACCTTCATAGTGAAACTGTATCCCCTACAATCAATACATATTGGCTTTCCTCTTTGGCTCCCTGAATTCACAATTTCATATACAATAAGTTGGTTTTCCGAAGGACGAGCATTCACAGTCTCATCATCATTCAGAGAGTCTTCTTGAGAATATATAGGTGTTTCTATTATTCCCATATTGAATGAGCTTCCAGATGAGTTTAGAATCGAATCGGTATTATTCAGAGTCCCTATGGTATGTGCACCTGGCATAGAACCGATGATACCCTTAATACTGTGTGAAGTGGCTAAGGCCAGTTGTTCACTTTCTTGTTGTATGTCGATTGGCGAAGAATATACAGGAATACTACTCGCATCGGGCATGAAACTAATGCTATTGTTTATGCTGTGTGCTAAGGTTAGTTGTTCACCTTCTGGATGTATGTCTTCATTGCGACAGGAAACACACAGCTAGTTGATGTTCAAATCGTTCCGTAACGCATCCCTGTATGTTTCTTCAGAACACCCGTTCCACACACGCGATGAATCCAGCCTCCACATGGCTCGCATTATAATCCTTGCTGTCTAGATCTAACAATTTCACCACATTAGATGTAGAGTAGTGACATTATTAGGTTGTAAATGTACGAAAATTTTGGGTGTCCATGGATTTTAGCAAAAGTGTAAGGAAAGTATGGTATGGACGAGTTGACTAGGGAGGAGTTGATATTAAGGACGAGTTGATGTAAGGAACGAGTTAATATTAAGGACGAGTTGATGTAAGGTACGAGTTGAAATTGGTACTAGTTGGCTGGCTCCCATAATGACAATTTACGTGAAAAACGCAAATATCACACAAACGACAAACATTTTAAGTATGCCAATATGACCAATGAAATTCCCAACATGACTTCCTATTCAACAAAATAATTTACTACCACTAGAACTACCGGTGGGATATACCAATTAGAACATACTGGCCAAACTTGGTATAGAGCAGTGGTTCTCAAACTTTTCAAAGCACGTATCACTTCACCAAATATTAGAGTCTCCGCGTACCACCATAAAGATCGATATTTAAATTCATCCCCGAATAATGAAGCATATGAAGAACACTTGTAAAATAAACAAAATATCAATAAATAGAATATGATCGACATTAGGGCAATTCAAATAATGTTTATGGATGTATATTTTGGTGTAAATCGACTTACAGGTCTATCAGTGAGAAGGGCGCGCCTGCTTTTCGTGAACAAAGCCCTGCAATGTTTGGGTCAATCGAGGTCAGCTTCAATCTCAGGACTGGTTCGGTGTCCATCCCATTTCTGTATTTTGTCTTGATCGCAAGAAGAGATTAGAAGACTTTCACGCACAGATATGTAAACGCGAATTGAAGAGGAAACCGAGTGGCCCTGTCCGAAAGCGCTGGGTATTCGCCGTGTCTTTGTATCCAAAGTCCAACAATGAGACCTTTTGAAATCGGACTTTAACGTTTCGTCGCAAGATAATTCCAAATAACTCTCCTGCTCACCGGTGCTGAAATCCCCAGGCATGTCAGTGACTTCGACGGTGACGGGTTTCTCATCCAGTTGTTGACTTCGGCTGACACTGGATAGTAGTTGCAGAACTGTTGTGTCAGTGAATCAATGTGCGCTGCAATGTTATCTCTGACACCCAGTGATGTTTTGGGGGGGGCTCGGGGGGCACTCTTGTCACATAATCTGGAAGAACTTTGGCCTCATTCTAGCACCCGACTCCCGAGTTTATCAGTTAATGGACTTAATTTATCTATATTTACTGACTTACTATGATATTATTGTCTTTATTAGTACTTTAGCACTACGTTTCACTCGCATAAATATCTGATCTATTTTCTTTACCATTACATATTTTATTCTTCCTAAGATTTCTAAATATAATGAAAAATAAGCACAGTTTTATTGATGATTATTTTCCCAAGAAAACTAAAACTCATCAAGATACAGAAGATTTGGGCCTGATCTCTGTCAGCTTAAATCAAAGATTAGTTGCATACGAAGAATCTAATTTAGATTTCACGCAAACTCCACTTTTTACATCAACAGCTTCGGACGCGAATTTCGTTTTATCTTCAATAGGGGAAGAATCCTGCTCAAATAGTAGTGCAGAATCAAGCATAACAGAATTACCTACGGATATTTCTCACAGTATAAACCAATCAACTCTTAACATCTCAATTCCCAAAGAAAGTGCTGAACAAATCGATTTTCCAAATATTTATTCAGCTGATCAATGGTTTGAAAAACTATTACATACCCTTGGTTGATATGTCACAAAGGTAAATTAGGCTGTTCCCTATGTAAGAAGGTGTCATTATTGGGCATTAAAAAAACTCAAGGAAGTTCAATCTCTGAAAATTGGTCTAAATGCACAGTGAATTACTCAGGAAATCAAAACCTGCAATGTTAAAAAGTATTAGAAAAAGATATCAAAACATTTGTTATCAAATGCCCATAGTTCGGCTAAACAAATTTTGGAAGAAGCAACTATGGAAAGATTAGAAAAGAGAGTTGATGTAGTGAATGCATCTCGTATTGAACTTACACAAAAGGTGATTCGTACAGCGTATTATATTGCGAAAAATGACAAACCTTACTCAAATCACCCAGATCTAATTGAACTACAGACATTGAATGGGGCAAATCTCGGTATGTGTTTGTACTCACGGTCCACTGCCACTGTTATGATTGACATGATTGCTAGTGAAATGTGCAGAAAGATTTGCAACAGAATTCTCGAGGTAGATGGTAAAATTTCGATTTTGGTTGACGAATCCACCACTATATCGAATAAAACAAACATTGATCGTCTACATAAAATGCAAAACATCCAAGCTGGATTATCCACATTTTTTGTTTTTGGAGCTCTTGGAACTATCAGGACAATCATCGTTAATAATAACTACAACTTTATTGAACTGCCTAAATACTCATGGATTTGATGATGATTTCTTAGGAAGAAATTTTGTAAGTTTTGCCAGTGATGGTGCGAGCGTCATGCTTGGTAAAAATTCTAGCGTATCTACGAGGTTAATTGCAAAGTATCCTAAAATCATTGTGTGGCATTGTTTAAACCATCGATTAGAATTTTCTATTCATGACACAATTAATGAAGTGACAGCTATTAATCATTTTCAACATTTCTTCGACAAATTGTATTCACTTTACAGTCGTTCACCAAAAAATCAAAGGGAACTAAGAGAATGCTGTCAGACTTTGGAAATGGAAGTTAAAAAGATTGGGCGAATTTTGGACACTAGATGGGTTGCAAGTTCTTTTCGTAATGTTTCGGCTGTTTGGAATAATTTTCATCCATTGTGTGCTCATTTCGAAAAAGCATCTAATGATCCGAATGGAATTCGAAGGATAGAGCATCGTTCACAGGACTTTTAAGACCTATGCGTTCTCCTGAGTTTTTAACAGATCTTGCTTTAATGTTTGACACCCTATATGAATTATCAAATCTCTCACAGATGCTCCAAAATCGAGAGATGACCATTATCAGTGCGGATAAATTGATACGTAGAACTATTAGACGTTTAGAGGCACTGCAATTTACATTGGGTTCTAAATCTCTTGAAGTTCAAACTGCAGTTCATTCTCTGTCATTTCACAGTATTACCCTTCATAATCAGAATATTGTAACCATTAATAAGCAGAGATTTCTGGAATGTCTTGTCAACAGGATGAAGGACAGGTTATTTGTTACTACATTTTCCAGGTCGCCAACTGATCAAAATATTTACAATCTTTATGAGTGAGTTCAATATTTTGAACAAGGATAGTTGGCCTATTGAACATCAACCTGGATATGGTGAATCTGAAATTAAAAGTCTTTGTCAACGATTCGGCCTTAACGAAGCATTATATGTTAATGCTTTTTGTGACTATTATGAAAATTCCGGTACATCCTTGCCACCCACAATAAAACCATTGTTTGATTGTATCCAACTGGTCCCATGTAGTACTGCAGAATGTGAACGTGGGTTCAGTCATATGAATATCATATTGGAGGATCGGTGTTCTCGGCTGCTTATACCACACATATCTGCTCTCCTATTCATTAAACTTAATGGTCCTCCACTTTCTAATGGGATCCTAGTGATTATGCTAGATGTTGGCTAAGAAATCACCGGAGTGCATCAAATACTCAAATAAGGGGTAGCAATAGTCAGATAGTTGAAGAAAACCCAGTTTGGAAGTATATTTGAATAATATACATAGAATTTAGGCATTTACAATGTATCGTGAATTATTGAAACCTTACATATTATACATGTTTCACGTAGTTGTTTTTATCTGATATAAATATAAACACACCATTATATATAATAATAATCAGTGGTATTTTGAAGGGAGCGCGCGGGTGGGAGGTATGGAGCCCCCACTTCATTATTGGGAGCCGTTTTCACCTATGTTTCTAAGAAAATGGTAAATTTGGAAAGACAACGCCCCCCACTTCTTTTTATGGCAAACACCACTGCTGACACCATCATCAAGGGTCAGCTTGTTCTCAGACATAAAACTCTTCAAAGTGGGGAAACTGAAACATTACCTGCCTTGATATTCATCTCAAACAGCTGCAGCTTCTTCACCATTACGTTGATTTGTCATTCACGTCAAAAACAGTAATAGACACTCCTTGTAGTCCCAAATGTAGGTCGTTCAAGCGAGAGAAAATTTCTGACAGGTAAGCAAGTTGACTCAGCCACTCATTGTTTTCAAAAAGGTGCAACAAGGGAAATTCTTTGTCTTGTAGGATTATCTGCACTCCCAGTACAATTCGAACAGCCTCGTAAGTACCTTTCCTCTTAACAACCATCTTACTTCGGTATGGAGCAAGAGTTGGATATGCTCGCTGCCTATTTCATCAGAGAGCACAACAAAGAGACAGGAAAACATTGGACGTGCCTTGATAAAATACACCGTTTTACAGTAGAATCCAACACCGACTTTAGATCTTTAGGCATTTTCTTCACTGCCAGGGCTCCGCGATGAATGCTGTAGTGGGTCCATCGTATCTCGGTGGCCACTTCGCTAATTCGAGCAGCTACTCCGTTGTGACGACCGGTCATGGCCCTGGCGCCATCGGTGCAAACTCCAACACACTTTTCCAATCGAGACAATTCTCTTCCATAAAAGTATTCAATAACAGAAAAATGTGCTCTGCTGTAGTTCTCGTTATCAGTGACTGACAGAACAAAAGTCCTCTTGAGGTGTTCCATCGTATTCATATCTGACATAAACTAGCAAATCAGCTAAATCTGCTAAGTCAGTTGTCTCATCTAGCTGTATTGAAAAATAACGACTATGTTTTTAACGTCATCTGCCATGTCAACTATTCTCCGCGATACGGTGTCGTTTGAAAGCGGCACCAAGTTTAACTGTCTGGCAGCCTTCTCCTCACACATAATATATGTGATCTCTTCTGCTAACCGTAGACACAGCTCCTCGCCAATATTACGCGGCTTACCGGCTTTGGCTATGCGTAGGCTGGCAAGGTAGGAGGCTTCCTGTGCGTTGGCTACGGGTGTAACACAGGACAGAATCATTGCCTTTGACTGCCTCAGTTCATCAAGTTTTCTCTGAAAGAATGCAATCGGTTTGTCTTTTAATACTGCGTGTTTGGTTGTAAGATGCCGTTTGAGATGCGCAGGCTTCATGCTTTCATTGCTGAGAACATTATCACACATTACACACTACGGCCTAGGCTCCCCCTCCGTCCCGGTCCAACTGAATCCAAAACTGAGATGACTCTGATCACATTTTATTATAACTTTGCGGCGTTTGCTACAAACGTTAGTTGTCGTGCAGACTTCACTAACTTTCCTACCACAGGCACTTGCGGTCGCTTCACAGTACTCCAATTCAGAGCTGCAAATGGGTCACATGAAGTGACCCATGACCCATGTGACCCATCGAAGTAGTGACCCATGACCCATTGACCCATGGGTCATGACCCATTTATTATTTTCTGACCCATTATGTATTTCATTATTAGGAGCAAGTATAATGTAAGTATTTAGTCTAACACATTAATAAATCAGGTTGTTTTTATATCCTTCCAACACAACAGAGACAGCTTCGATAGTTTCTGGCAACATTGCATTCCTTTGAGATGTTACAATATGCCGAGCATTAAAGGCACTAAAGTGTCTCTCGCTTTCGGATGAGGATGCTTGAATTACCAATAGTCTCATGGCAATTTTCGATAATAATGGAAACCTAAGTTTTTTCTGCTTCCACCAATCAGGAGATTAAAATTCTCCCGTTTCGGAACCGTTTCTTAAATGTACATTTGCAATTCTTCATTAAATTGTAAATCATGTCTGTAATTTGATTTGTTGTTGTTGGTGTCGTGGTCTCATTGATTTGAAACCAACTGAATGGATCATATTTAACCTTCTTTTGAGGTTGCACATCAAGGTTAGATTGATCCAACTCAAAGTTGGTAATGGCAACATCCTTGATGTTAACACATTCATTAGTTTGAGCCACCTCTTTTGCTAGAATAAGAAGAGATTCCTTGATCTGTCTAAAGAAACCCTCCCGATCAACTTTTGATCTTACGAACGTAAACGATCTCAACGGTGGGTCAAGAAACGTGGCACTGAGATGAAGCATACCAATACTGTTCCACAACTTCTCTGTCAATACCGGAAGAAATTTTGCCTTCAGAACTTGCTGTATTTCAGAATCTTCTTCTTTTATTTGCCAAAGCTCGTACAGCGTGTAGTATACTGGGACGACATTTTGAAGGGTCGGTTTATTGGCATATTCTAGCAAGTCAAATAAATCAGAAAAACCAGATAGAAACTCAACAACTTCCCTTAACAAATCGATATCGAAATGATAAATTAAATTCTCACGTTTTCGTTTTCGAAGTTCTATGACTAAAGTCTCCCTACTCACTAGAATAGAAAAAAACATAGAATATAAACTCCTCCATGGGCGTGTTTCACCTCCGTGTTTTAGTGTTGTAGGAAGCTCTGATTGAATTCCACACGCTTGATTAACAAATTTAACCAAAGTATGAGCAGACTGATCAAGGAACTTCAGCTCAGGATTTGAGTCCATTGCTTGTTTCCATGCAATGTCAATTACGGTATTTATACGATGACATGCGCAATCAACATGGGTTTTAGCAAGAGTAGCGCATATGAAATTTGATCCTTTATCAGTAGTACATGGCGTGTCCACAAGAGATAGATTTAGTTCAGACAGATTTTCATCAATCACTTTTTCTATATTGACGGCAGTATGCTTTTCAGGAAAATAGGAACATCGATACATTGAATGATTCAGGGTCCACGAACCATCTATCCAGAACACGGTAAAATCGAGATAAGAATTATGGTTTATGTTATCTGTCGCCAAATCTGTAGTAAATGCCACCATTTTGTTCAAAGAACATTCCGCAATTGATTTCTTGATTTTCTCTTGACACTCATTCATTTTCTCAAATGTAGACCTTTTGACCGTTTCTCTACCAAAAAGCACGTCATTAACATCAAGATTTCCGTACATGCTTCCAATTTGGATCATTTTCTGAGCAAATAATCTCAACCCGGGATTATCGACAAACATAAATGAAGTACCACCTTGAACAACCATACGGACCTCCGCATCCTTCACTCGCTTCCCTTCTTCTCTCGTGAAGTGCTTTCCTGGGGTTTTCTTGAAAAAACTTGCTACCGAAGATTGAGTTTCCCCTTTGAGGGAGCAGGTTTTGTAATGGTCGCGAGATTTTTAGTTCCGTATAATCTAACAGAGCCATCAGTTTGTTTTGCTTTGAATTTTAGACATACGAAGCAATCTTTACAGGCTGACCAACCAAATAGTAATTCATTAGTTGCTTTGATTTTTATCAATCGGAATTTCTTCCACACATCTGCTTTGCACTTGGGGTCGTCGTTGTTGCATAAGAACATATCACCATGGTGGAGAGCAGCCCTTAGATCTTCACAGTTGTTAGACATTTACGACAGTAAGAAGATCTCAGAGGAATATATAAATGAAAAATGTCAGTCTAGATATATATATTTATACTTGAAGATTTCTGTCTATTTGAATAGCAATCCTAAGATTCCGGTAATATTGTACATAGTAGGTTTGCCGATAAGATTAAGACACGAAAACTTAATTGATGATTGCAGTTACTATACCTGAAGACATAAATATGACTCTCACTTGCAGTATTCCAAACATTTAGTATAATGACCACCTCTATTAACTCTATTTAGAAGGTTTTCTAATTGACAAATAACTCTTTTAGCCTACATTGTATATAAATAAAATTTTGATGGGTCATGACCCATTAACGCATGACCCATGACCCACTGACCCATCTTAAAAAAGTGACCCATCTGACCCATTGACCCATGGGTCAGTGACCCATTTGCAGCTCTGCTCCAATTCGCCAGTTACAATCGAGATATTATTCTCTCCATCCTCACTTCTCTTCCTTACGGTCACTGTTCTAAGCCAACCATCCATATGCTTTTACCCTTGCTAACGTATTACAATGAGTATTTTAGTATATAATATTCAAATTTTGACATATACCCAAAAAAATGAGATACCTCGCGTACCACCAGAAGGAGCTCGCATACCACAGGTTGAGAACCACGGGTTTAGAGGAAATTCTGCTGAAGTATGTCATCAGAATATTGTGCCACATGTGGCTGAAGAGGCAAAAATGACTTAGGTTTGCACCAATTTGTATGGGGACACACTTCGAATCTGATTTTGTGCATTAATAATGATAAAATTATTTAGTTCTTTATCTATTAACCGAACAAAGCGTGGTTAAAAACTATGTATTTGTTAGACTTGTCATATATTTAGTCAGATATATCTTAACTCACATAACCAAATAGTTCTTTGGGTGTGACTACTCGTATAATATGCATGTGCAAATGTCTGCATATCTAGTGGTGTCGAAAAACTTTTGCAAGGTTAGTGTATAGTAAATATGTACAGGAGAGTGTTAAACAATTTGTAAAGTTAGCATTCATCTAAGAAATGTACCAATCTTCGATATATTATAAAACGTTAAATAATGAAAATGGATTCAAAGCAAAAATAGAAAATGAGATAGGACCACGCTCTGCTATCTTCGGACAGAACACCATGTCAGGCCAAAAGGACAAAATATTATCGCCCATGAAGTAATTACATTATTATCCAAACAAATATACTAATGAGGTTTGACAGTTAGCCTGTTCAAATATACTTCAATATTTTTTGACAAGCTATTTCTTGTTATTACTAAATGTCAACAACTTTCCTTAAATAACAAGGCCCATTTTCACGAGGAAACAAAAAGTATCAGGCGATAAAATACGAAATGTGGACCAGGAAGATTGGTTAATTAAGAAGATGGGAAGGACAAATAGTAATGGTTGCTGTGGGAATAAGTAATTGTTTCACATTGTGATTCCATTTCAAGAGGATATCCTGTGGGATTCCCATAGGATTTCAGAGGGCATTCCAAAAGGTATTCCCATAATAGTCAAAAGAATTCCTCTATTCCGATAACATTACCTTAGAAATAGAGGATTTCGGAAGTGATAACTACAAGCAACTGGCCGGTAGAACAGGAAGAGGAATCTGCAGTTTGCCTTGGCCTGCGCAATTTTATGTAGGCACGCTCTAATCCAATTTTCCTAACCACTCTCAAATTCGAACGAGCACATTAAATATAATTTCAAACAGTTAAAGGTAGTGCTATAATGACCACTTTAGGTATGAAATAGACCAGTAGTTCGTAACCTGGGAGCTGTGGCCATCAAGGGATACGAAATGGATAGAAGGGATCCACTATGTAATAGGGAGTCTATGGGGGACGTAGTCGATTGCAAAAAATTCCAAATTCTATTTAAGATGAATGACCAATCTAGAGAATTTGAAAAAAACTTGAGGGCGTTCAATAAGTCTCGACGGGTCATGATATATCTTAAGAATTAGTCAACTAATATATCTAACTTTCATATATTACAAGCCCATGTAGTTAAACTCCATATACTGAAAGTTTCAAGCATATTCAATACAAATTATGATTTTTTGAGATAATTACCCGTAGCCAATTCATACCTACTGTTCAATTAATGGCTTCAAAGGATGAAAATTTGAACCTCAATTGTCCAGCTTGCTTACATGGAGTTTCGTGCAAAAATAAAGATCCAGCCGGTAAAGATCCTTAGCGAGTTACAGGAGATATAGTTACGTGGATTTCCCTTCCAGATCTACTGTAGAGCGATGGGCTGCCCGTTTTAGATCTGGTGATGCTGATATCACAGATTTGCCTCGATCTGGAAGACCCGTATCGCCACCACTTCAGAAAATATCGCACTCATTGAAAGTACGGTCATGGAAGACAAGTGCATTACTGTCAATCAGTTAGAACAAATAAGGAGATTCCATCGAGAGCTATTCATACAATTCTGACGACTGACCTTGGCTACCGATCGATTTGTGGGAAATGGGTCCCGCATAAGCTCAGTGAGAATCAAAGGTTGGCACAACTGAATATTGCCAAGAAACTCTTGGAAACTTATGAAAACTGCGATTCTAGAGGCCTAACAAAGATTACTACTGGTGACGAGACGTGGTGTACTATTCAACACCATATAGCAAGTATAAGAAGCGATCATGGGTGAGGGGCGACGAACAACCGACGTAAATTCCCAGGCCCGACTCCAGAAAACCTAAGATTATGTATACCATATTCATCAATAGTCATATAATTGTCATGCAATCACCTTATGAGAGTGGCAAAGCTGTTACTGCTACATTCTTCACAGAGCAAGAGCTTCCAAACTTGACAATAAATATAGAAAAGTACAGCCTGAAAATCGGAACTAGAGGAATGAAGATTTTAATTGATAACGCCAGTTCCCATACAGCTAACCTACCAAAAGTTTCTTGGATGTAGAAGGGTTAGAATTACTTCCCCATCCACCATACTCACCAGACCTAGCTCCGTGTGATTTTTGGCTATTCCCCTAGCTCAAAATCTACCTCCAAGGGAAAGATGTTAGCACATTACAAACACTCGGAACGAGCCTGTGCCAGTACATCAAATCCTTCGCCGAAGAAGAGTACAGAAATGTGTTTTACAAGTGGGTGGAAAGGTTAAAACTTTGGGTATCTGCAGGAGGTGATTACTTTGAATAAATAATGTAGTGAAATAGTTTGTATGGTGTTTGTACCCTGTTCTATGATATCATTCGCAAGACATATTGAATGCCCCAGTATAAGACAAGTATATATCTGACATATAATTGATTTCCTTTGACAATGTTTGATCCGTTGTGTTCTTGAATGATGATAATATGATGAAATGTTCAATGGCTATTTTGCAACTTTTTGAAAGTGTTAAACAGATTGATACAGCTATATCAAGTGCCTCAGTAGGGTCGTTTCATATTATTCGAGACACGAAGTGCGAACTTAACCCACGTATTATTAACTTAAACTAACGTAAGAGTTCCACTATTACCACAAAGTCCAGTAAATGGAATTCGGATGGGCCATAGGGTGAAATCTTTTGTGGGAAATAAAATTCCCACAAAAATTTCACTCCGAGACATGTAGTGCTTAGCATATCCCGTCGCGTAGTGACCAAAAGCATCAAGAAATGGAGCTATTTGATACTTAAACTAACTTTAGACCTATGCTGTCGCACAGCGACCAAGCTAGCGAAGGTAGCCAGTGATAATTATTTAGTGAAGTATGCCTTATGTGCTATACTTCAGTTTTATCCAAGTGATCGTGTGCTACGCTATATGAACCAATCCAATCTAGAATGATTAGGTTAGGTAACCCCAGCCTCGCAATAACTTCACAAACTTAAAATATCCGAATTTTTCTAACAATTGTTAATCAATTTTAAAGTTAATTGTTGGTATACATAGGTCCTGAAGAAAGGTAAGTATTTTATCATATAAGGCTAAATAGGTTTACGTCCTCACAGTAAAATGGCAATAAGACTACAATAATCGATAACAGGCTTGGAATTTGCGAATACGTATATGGGCTATGAAACTACGAATATTATTGGATACGATCAATACACATATATAGCAACTTTGAAGGCTAAATCATATCACCAAGAAAAAACAGAAATAATCAAAATTATGCAAAAATGTTTGGCATGTATCAAAATATGGCCACTATCAGAGTAATCTTTGGATAGTTAAATCGATACTATAGGCTACCTCAAATTTGGTTTTCTGAGAGAAAACCAAATTATTATGTTATCTAAAATGCTATTGATTCAGTATATAAAACGTAAATGGAATCCAGAAATATATATTCATGGAAGAAGAATTTGTAATATTGCTGGATTTGAGCGCGTGTTATCATATTTCCATCACCTTTGGGTGAGAAATGCAGTTTGATCATGGATAGAGCACTGATAACTTTGATTTTAGTAGTTTGGGGGGATTTTATATCGGTCAATAAAACATTTTGAGAACAATAATGTACAGTTTATGAAATACTGATGAAAAATGTTGGGCCGGATAATAATCTGATATACAGGATGACAATTAAGCTCTGATACACGAATAAACTCTGGTTTTTCCTAAACTAGTTATTCTTTCAATCTAAATTTCACTGGCAGTTAAAGCATATCATAATAAATCTTCATTCCAATTCTATTTGATATAACCGCCTTTTGCCATTACTACAGCTTTAAGTCGTCCTTGAAACCGTTGGACAGATTTACGGAGTTCTTCTTGCGGAACTTTCGCCTATTCTGTAATCAAAGCCTTCCGCAGAGATTCCAAAACTTCTATGGGGAGCAGCGCAGGATCTGCTCTGTAAACTCCCCCAGACGGAGGAGTCAGGTGGATTCAAATCTGGACTTGAAGAAGGCCATTCTTCCTTGGACAAAAAGTCAATATTTTCCCCTAAAAGCTAGGATCGAGTTGCTTTCGAGCCATCCCCTGGCGCAGAGTCCTGCTGGAATATCCAGGGTGTGCTTTTGAACAAGGATAAACCAGCAGATTTGATTACAGACTCAAGAATCAAATCTCTATATGCTTGCGAGTTAATTTTTACCCCTTGTGGGACAAAAATCAATTTTGTCCAAGAATCTGCGGACACTCCAGTCCAGAACATTACAGAGAGCGGTCTTTGCACTCGATTGATGAATTTAATGCTCTCAGGGATGTCTTTGCATGACGACGCAATAATTCTGTCATTTTGGCAGTTAGTTGCTTCTTCTACCGTGAAACTCTTTTCTTCCGAAAACAATATGCGTTCATAATCTTCATTTACTAGGTGCCGCAGAAGCATTTAGCACCATTCAAGTCCTTTTGTTTGAGTGATTTAAGTCCCAGGTCCTCATGTATCACCTTTCGCATTGTTTCGTGATTAACAGAGTACTCCCTTGCCATCTTCCGGATTGACCGCCTAGGACTTCGGCGGATTCTACTGCGGAGTTTTTCCCTTAGTGCTCTCATACGAACTGTAGTCGGTCGCCAAGAACGAGGCTTGTCCTCTACACTTTTCAGTACCGTTATATTATTTAATAGTACGATAAATGAATGATCTGTTGATCTTTTCACTTTTCAGCTTTTTCTACATCTCCCTCTGGGTGCATCCGGTTATAAATAATGAGATAATTTTTTACCTCTTTACTTCCATCTTGAAATTTCTGATTTTATGCGTATATAGATTTAGATTACTGTTTGAGCATAACAGGAAGACATATATGTTATAATATAAATGATAGAAATGGTAATATAATAAATTTGAAATGTATCAGATCTATGGAACTATGTATCAGAACTTAATTGTCGCCCTGTATATAGCGGATTAATCGATTTTCTCAAAATCCTGCAAACGGTGCTGTATTGGTTGTCAAAATGTATTACTAACCAACAGTGAAAATTTCCTCGAAAAGAAATTATAAGGAATTTTCATGAACCATGGGTAAAATATTTTATTAATTTATCATTTATAGACTTAGAAATAGTACAATACAAACCTCGCACACACTACCAAATTAACATTCTTCATATTCGAATGCTCCTATATTTTCTGTTTGCTTATGAAATGAAACTCGTTTCCATAGATATAATCAAATATATTTACAGTTCCGGTCAAAAAGAATTGCTCAAAATGAATGTATACAGTATAGTAAATGTCATAATGCATACGCTGACCAGATAGTTGAATTCTTGCGAAACCATACTCAGCCATATGTATTTTGACAAATAACACACCAACACAGCTAATCCACTCAGTACATTTGCACAACTTACCGATTTTATTTGTATTATTTTTTCCAATTTATCCGTTTTTATCGAGTTTACAATGCTTTCACAACCCAGAATTTCCATTGAAAATCAAGCAACCCTATACTACTTTCAGAAAGTGACCATACTTAGAGGGAGATAGCTAAAATGGTTGGGTGTAGCCAAAAAAAGTGTAGCCAAGATCCTTAAGAAACACAGGCTAACTGGCTCGGTAAGAGACCTCGCTATTCCGGGTAGGCCTCGTGTCACAACCAAAAGGCAAGACAATTCATTGGTCAGAAAATGCAAAAAGGATCGATTTAAGACTTCTACTCAGATCAAAGCTGAAGTGTTATCAGAATATTCGATAGAACTTTCCACTTCAACAGTTCAGAGAAGGTTACGAGGGGCTAGACTATTCGTACGAAAACCGCGAAGGAAGCCCCGCCTTACTACCAAGCACAAAAGAGACCGACTTTCCTTCGCAAGATCGCACAAGAATTGGAATAAAGAAGAATGGGCAAGAGTTGTGTTCAGTGACGAATCTAGGTTCTTTCTGTATACTAATGACGGGAGAGCATACATCAGGAGGATGAAAGGGGAGAAGATCTCAGGGAGGTGTCTTCAAAAAACTTGCAAGTTTGGTGGAGGTGGCATCATGGTTTGGTGATGCTTTTGCTGGAGTGGTGTAGGACTCTTGTGGAAAGTATCTGGGAACCTCAAGACAAATTCCTACATTGATATATTGGAAAATGCACTAATCCCAAGCGTTAATTAGCATTCTCTACATTTTGGATGGACATTTCAGCAAGACAACGCCCCAAGCCATTGGTCAAAGGGTCTAAGCAATGGCTTGGTGAGCAAAAAATAGAGGTTATGAATTGGCCTGCTCAGTCACCTGATCTAAATCCAATTGAGAATCTTTGGGATCACATTTCCATCCGAATTCAAGAGAAAAGCCCATCCAACCACTCAGAGTTGTGGAATGCCATATTAAGCACTTGAGATAGCATCGACATTAACAGGCTCCATACTCCAATTGAGAGTATGCCGTAAAGATGTAAAGCCGTAATTCAAGCAAGAGGAGGTTCTACTAAATACTAATGACAATTTACTTGATTATAATAAAGCATTATAGTTAAAATCAGTCATAGAGATAAGAATGTGAGGTAAAATTATTCTGAGCAATTCTTTTTGACCTGCACTGTATGTGATCAGTGCAGCGCGTACATGTTTATCAGTTCAATTAATCAAACAGATGAATAAGCTCCCAGGGCCGAAGAAAAGTGGGAATGTTGTACCTATTCACATACCTTAAGTGCACAAGAGGTAAGGGCCGTAGCAAGGAACATACTATTGGGCAGAAACTGTCACAAAATGATAACAGGAACCAAATATTCCGTGGAAACCCATACAAAAACATATGGAGCCATCAAATTGGTTCGGTGAAACCAGATCAACCGGAACGTCTCCTACCGTCATGAGGGCACTCCAGGGTATACTGTATAGTCCTGTATAGCATCCTATTAGTGCACAGGTCCGCGGCAATCCACAATAATCATAGCATAGTATTTGGTACAATCTGTATACTGCTTAGACAAACAAAATTTGATTCAATCAGTTATGTGGTGAATTTCACCGCTACTTATGCCACTGGCAGGATAAATACAATAAATTGATATGTGAGTAGAATTCAAATCTGAATTCAAAATTTAATTTCTACAAGACCTTTGTAATTATTCGATGCTAAATAATTGATAAGATGATTACACTGTATACCATTTTTGGATAAATCAATAAAATAAAAAAAAGAGCTATTAATCGTGCATTCGGATTTGAAAATAGCATTAATTTTCTGAAACACTCCTTGGCAGGTGTGTATCAACTCATTTTGAGTTGGCAAAATCAACTCATATTTTCTACCAACTCATTCAACTCATTCATTTGGATGTAACCAACTCATTCAACTCATTCAACTCATTCAATAAAATGAGTTGATTTTGCCAACTCAAAATGAGCTGATACAACCCTGCTCCTTGGATTTTTGAAATTCTGATTTAAATTCTGCAATTTTCACCAAGTATTATATTAGAATAACAGAAAATTGATATTCAATCTGGATATATTTATTAGATCACAAGTTAATATTAGATTCTTGCAATCTCAGTGACGATATGATATTATGACGTAATACATATTTGGCTATATATCTTCAATTACTTAACTAATCAAGTATCTACATTTAAGGCGTATACAACTACTAAAAGCCGTTAAATGGATAAATAGTAAGTTAGAAATTGGGACAATTTAGGTAGGTGGAGTCATGGCGATGGACCTGAACCCAACCGAAACTTATAAATTTGGAATAGTTGAATAGCTAGGATCAATGACTTGACTAAAGCTACAGAAATGAAAACACATTAGGCATAATTCAAGAAGGTACTATCATTGAATGTATATATACAAAATATATATATATATCAATTTCCTGAAGCTCTAAGATAAAACTGTGATAGAACATTGCGAAGGCCCAGCAATAACAAAAATTTCAATTTCCAAAGACCCAGATATGATGGAGAAAACTGATGATATTTAGGAATTAGGATAGACGATAGCCACTATGGGAATATCTCCTGTTTATGTAGCATATATTCATCAAAAGTTTTTGGATAAGAGATTCTAGAAATATTAGCAAATAAGTTCCTATTCTAGAAATTCTAAGTCAAATACATAGTCAAATTGTTAGAATTTTTCATAGAATTCTGGCAATTCCATATAAAATATATAAATGAGGTGGAGTGTAAACATAAAATTGATGTTCAACAATTAACACTATTCTTTCACATTCAAGGGTATCTCAATATGCTAGGAACTTATGTTTAAGAAAAATATTAGATTGATGATTACACGAGGATAGAATAACTGAATACATTCTCTAACAACTAACCCACAATGGTACATCTCCTCGAAATTGGTGAAAATTTCAATCCGATATTTAGTAACCATTTAAAGTTCATTGGAAAGACTAATATCCCATTACTTGAAATGTCTAAAATTGTTATGGTCCATCATCTAGTTTAGTAACAATTGGAATATATATAAGCATTACAATTTCCTGCTCAGAAATTATTCTTGAAAGCCACAGATATTCATTCATATCAATGAACTTAATTTCCAGTATCTAAGCGACTAATACATTCCAAAGACTTCATTCCATGGCATTTTCGACTATTCTCTTATTATTGTGATTATATAAGCAGAGAGCAAATAATAAATCCTTAAAATAGCTCAAATATTTTGATATAATTTCTGTTAGATATTCTGTCGTCACTTAACTTCGAAGTCTCAAAACTTCATCTGTCGCGTTCTGTCAAGTTGTCTCCTGAGTTTTATAATATACCATTCTGAATTCTCTATAAAATACAACAATTTCCAGGTTCCCGAAAATTCGCGCAAATATAGTTTCAATCAACATGAACTTTTGAATTTATCGAATATTTTAAAAAATTCTCTTTTAAAATTTTATATAAATATTATGCTTGCTTAGCGATATAATCAAAACGTAGAATTAATCACAATTTTATGCTTGTGTTTACAAAATTCAGCTTTTAAATGATACAAATAAATGTTCTCATCACATATTTTTACAAAGATTCCATTAAAAAATCAACACTCATCCAGTGTGAGAAAGAGTTTCCCCAAAAGTTCCTTATTTCTTAGATTTCAGAATTCATTCTACACGCTTATAAAACAAACATGCATAAATATACAGTCAGGGGAGAGAAATATTCGAACACACAAATGCATTGTCATAAATTGTAGACATTTCCTGCTCCTATATATTGTGTAGTCTATATTCGTAGCTGCTATCTAGTAATTTGTTTAGAATAACATATGTTTTTCAAGAATTTCAAAAATATTTTCGATTTACAATTTTTGAAAGTGTTAATTATTAATAATTATTAGATAATTATTGATAATCAAAATATGTGGTAATTCAAAGCCCATTAAGAATCTATAATTTCTGACTTGATATTTGAATTCTACGTAGGCGAGTTACCCCAGATTGAAATTTCCAATCGGATTGAACAATTTTTACCAGAGTTATAGGTGAATTTCAATTTGTGCCATTTGTGCCATTTGTGCCACCTTTTGCCCAAGGTGGTACAAGTGGCCGCTACCAAGAGGTTATTTTGTAATTCAAGGGTTAGCATAGTCATATCATTCGAAAATATTACATCGACTTATTCCTCCTAGCCCTAGTTGATCTCCTTGTAGTGGCGCTTTTTCCTGCCACCTGTGCCACTTTTTAAAAAAAGTGGCACAAGTGGGACAAATTGAAATTCTTTTATAGCTTTGGTAAAATTGTTCAATCCGATTGGAAATTTCAATCTGGGGTAACTCGCCTACGTAGAATTCAAATATCAAGTCAGAAATTATAGATTCTTAATAGGCTTTGAGTTACCACATATTTTGATTATCAATAATTATCTAATAATTATTAATAATAAACACCTTCAAAAATTGTAAATCGAAAATATTTTTGAAATTCTTGAAAAACACATGTTATTCTATTACTTTTTGCCCTGTATTTACAATATTGTTAATATATAATATATTATTCATCTAGAAAATGAACAATCTTCAAGCTTTTCAGTTTTATTATTAGTATAAATTACTTAGCGCACGTTCAATCGCAGACCAATTTATTCAACTCATGGTTTTGATCGAGATAGCAAAATTTCTTTCGTTTGAAGTTCAATGATATTCAAAAGAGAGAGCCTCTTTTCATAAATATTCGGACCTTGATACTTTGAATTCCATATGCTTCTGTCCTCTGCTAAAGAAGCTTTGGTTAAGTGCCTCTTCTTCATTAACCATTAACTTTGAAGAAGACTTTAATCTTTCAAAAAAGATATCGCTCGCTGAGTTAACGACCAAAGGTTTGAGAAGTCGGCTCTCTTCTCTTAAGTCTCACCTCGAATCAGTCACTGAAAACGAGCATGTATCTCCAAAGACTCTTGCAACTTATCTCTTACTACTTTGTTGCAATGAGGAGTAGGACATGAATAGTGCCAATGTTTGTAGAGAGATACTAGAGAAGGGGAACTCATCTCCTATCTATCCACAATTATCACTTGATAAATCTGCCTTTCTTTTCGAATCTTTTGAGATCGGTAAAACTAAGTATTTAGAACTTCGGCGTACATTACCATCTGAAGATCTCAGGTTACCAGGCTACAATAGTGTAGCTAAACATCGGGCTCAAATTAATTTGTTGGATGAGGTGCGTATAATTCAAGAGAATTTCCATGTGGAGTAGGTATTTCTTACACCAGACTACTCACCCATACAGTTGAACGAATTGTATCTAACTTAAGTCCTGATAACCTTGTGTATTCGCTTAAAGTTCGAGTATCCGATGGCTTAGATGGATCTGGGTGTCATCGAGTTTATCAGCAAGCTATATCTAACCCTGACCTCTCGACTAAAACCTTCATTTTATTTGGTTTCAAGGTTAACGCAATCATAAATGCAAATGATCATATGCTATGGAAACCTGATCATCCGAATTCACCATTTTGCACTCGACCAGTTGCCCTCTTAGCCCTTCGAGAAAATGAAGAGAGTGTCAAGTTTTTGATGGACTCATTAATAAATAACGAAACTTCAACTATTGAAGAGAGTGGTTTGTGTTTACACAATGGCAATGCAGAGGCCAAGATCATAAGATCTCATTTCGATACAAAGATGGCAAAAATTTTAAGCGGTACTGGTGGTGCTAATTGTCAAATGTGTACTGCAACGTTCAAACAGATATACGATATTAGCATAGTTTAAAATGGCTTTCCCATAAATAGGACAATCCATGATGCGCGTGATGTATTTGTGAAGGTTGATGAAGAAGAATTTTTGTCTTTGCTAACTAACCAAAGATTCAATATAACACACAAACCGATCTCAGAAAAAGATATCATATCAGCTTCTCCTCTACGTGCATATTTGAGAACATTTAGTTGGTTCCTATTATTGATTCGGCACTTACAGTGTGGTGCTATTCAAAAATGGTCACCAACTTCGCCAATAATTCTTGTGACCAAGAAATGTATTACTAGCCTTATTGAAGAACAACTTAGTATATCCATTGACACACCATCAGTCCAAGGCGGAGCCACCACAACCAGAAATGTTGTCACGAGATGCTTCACACGTAGCGATGATATGGGGGAGAGTTTCTCTATTGGGTATGGACGGTTGTTCCTCAAGAGACACATCAAGTTGTCACTACAATCTTTAATATTTTGAGTGTTATCTTGAGATTGGATAATAGCAAAAGGAAATTGAACACTGAAGGCCGCGATAATGTATGCCGAGAGACTTACGAATCCATTTTAATCAATTTTTCATGGGCACATGTAACCCCCTACTTTGCATAAACTTCTAGCCCATGCACCACGAATAATTGGAGATCATAATGATGGGCTTAGCTTAGAAGATTTGTCTTAAGAAGGCCTTGAATCTTGGAATAAATTGGTCGGGCGATACCGCGAGAGATTCTCAAAAAAATTTAGCTTTGAAGACAACGTTAAAGATGTGTTCGTCAGGCTTATCTCTCAAAGTGATCCAATTTTTGCAACCTTTCGTAATATTACCAAATTCACGATGAACGGTAAGTCATTTTACAACAAGAAATGTGGGGACATAAGCTAATAAAAATGTACATTAAATAGTGTTAATAATATCAAAACATAAAACATTCAATTTCTTCAACATAGCTCACAAATTGGCTTAATTACAATTGATAAAAAAATCAAAATATTTTAGAATGTGACAATGACGTCATTACTTTCACACCCAAAGACTAGAAGAAATATAATACGTCAATCGATTCTTTGGGTACGATTCCCCATATGTCAATAATATGGTTTGATACGTTATCTAGTACCCTAATACTTACTTTGAGGTTTTAGTCATTTCATGCCACTGTGTAATCAACTATCAATAGAAGTTTCAGGAATTAATTAAGGCCAATTGAAACAGGTGAAAATGGGCTCAACGATATGACTGAAATGGCAGCCAATATTTATAAATAATCAAAATGTCGTAGGTATTCACAGAGTACCTAACTATTTCCAAGTATCACCCTAACCCGAAGAAGACTTACTAACCTAAAGATACTCAGGGAAGAAACACACAACCTACCAGAAACTTGTTACTAATCTGTCTATGCATTAATTCCACTACACTTCCCAATGCCATTGAAAATATCAGAGGTCGACCAACTGGCAGGGACATTTCGAAGCGAGAAAATCTTCAAATCACATCGAATCAACTATTAAACAACAGGTTTGCACTCAGCATCAAATTTCCACCAATTTGATGGGCCACTTGACAAAATTAAAAGATATTTTCAGAAGTAACGCAGGAATGTAACAACATTCTATTCTCTAATTTCACCCCATTGAGCGACTCACGTTCGAAGCAGCTAGCACGTATCGTTCTGGTCTAGTATCATGGCTAATCACAAGAATATACCTAATTCAGATGAAGAATTATCCAAAGTCTACTAACTGGGAACAATGTACATAGTGACAAACTGCTACTGTGTGTTTTTCATGACTTACCATGTCAACTTGGATAAATGCTATGATATACATCTTCACTATATATTTAGCAATTATAGCAAATTTCTCACCAAAAGAGAGGATGACATTATGTGTAAGAAATAAATGAAAAACTATCAGGCACAGGGCTTAACTACGCTTCCAGGGAGCCCCATTACAGGCATTACCCCTTGGCTGATAATTCGAAAAGTACTCGAATTAAAATAATTGTACTTTTCGCATGCATATTTGATTACTTGTTTTTGGTACCTAATTTTGCATTAGGTCTTAATTTGCTAACCAATATCATGATTTCTTAAGACGTGCCTCCAACATGATCTGGCGGGGGGGCCACACAAAGTAGTTACAGTACTGATTAGGCAGAGGGACAGATCCCGTATAATCGTATTTTAAAGAAGATTTAGAAGGTCGATATGTGTCTAACTAAACTAAGTTCTCCTAGATGCTTGCTTAAAACGAGGGGTCACTCGGCGGGGTTAAGACACAATTTGAGAATGGAATGCTGTTACATTCCTGAGACTTTACACCGTTGCTAGGGAGATATATCTCCAATATGGTCAAGTGACCCACACTGGCGGTCACAAGCGGGTGGCAAACGAGGCAGTGGGACGGAATTGGAAAGTAATGGCCACGACACGGCCACGGGTCTGACAGATCCTCAGATCACCATTGCTAAATATAATAAGATTTTGCCCTTGGATTGGAAACCTTGGTGCCGACCTTACCCTGGTTATTCAAAACCTTGGGAACGCTCCTAGTGAACTATCATATTGCTGGAAATTTGATGCTGACTACGAATCTGATGGTTAAAAGTTGATGTGAATTGAAGATTGTATCGCTTGGGGATGTATAGACGAATTGGCCAACAGCTGATGTTAAAAATAAGCAAAAATAAGATTTCCCAAATTTTGAATATGTTTGAATATTTTTCATGCATTAGGCATGGATATGAAGCTTGGGAACCTGAAAGTAGCTTGTTATCAAAATGCCAAGGTTCAGTCATATTTATATCACTTTGTATGCCACTATAAGAATGATAGCTCTGAAAAAGTATTAAAATGTTAGTGAATCAGAGCTGTAAATAGGTCACATGAAGTGATCCATGACCCATGTGACCCATCGAAGTAGTGACCCATGACCCATTGACCCATGAGTCATGACCCATTTATTATTTTATGACCCATTCTGACCCATTATGTATTTCATTATTAGGAACAAGTATAATGTAGGTATTTAGTCTAACACAATAATTAAATCAAGTTGTTTTTATATCCTTGCAACACAACAGAGACAGCTTCGATAGTTTCTGGCAACATTGCATTCCGTTGAGATGTTACGATATGCGAGCATTAAAGGCACTATAGTGTCTCTCGCTTTCGGATGAGGATGCCTGAATTACCAATTGTCTCATGGCAATTATTGATAATAATGGAAACCTAAGTTTATTCTGCTCCAACAAATCAAGGAGATCAAAGCTCTTACTTGTAGTAATCCAAACATTTAGTATAATGACCACCTCTATTAACTCTATTTAGAAGGTTTGCTAATTGACAAATAACTCTTTTAAGCCTACATTGTATATAAATACAATTTTGATGGGTCATGACCCATGACCCACTGACCCATCTTAAAAAAGTGACCCATCTGACCCATTGACCCATAGGTCAGTGGCCCATTTGCAGCTCTGTAGTGAATAAGGCCCCTAATTACAGTAGGATGAATTCTTAGAAAGGCTTAAGAACAAAAGTGCACATGAATTATTAACACAATATTTTTCCTATCATATGTGCCATAAATTGCACAAATCAAATATATAAGCGCTACTCCTTAGTAAATCACAAATGCTGCAGAACAGTTAGTATTCAACTATGCAAATAAATCTAACTCTGTTTAAAGATGCAATTTTCACATTCTATTCCGTTTGGTCCCAGTATTCTATTCATATGGCATATACGTGACAAGTGACACAAAAATTAAAATGTTAACAACTTCATTTCTGTTGTTAACCTTGCGAAATATTTTTGCAAGGGACTATCCTACAATTTCAAAATGCCATCCATCCACCAAGGTTCTATTAAAATAACTTAGTCCTGAATAACTTATATATATTGAGACAAAATACTCGAGTTTAATGCTAGAGAGGAATAGAGTGAATTATATTGCAAGGGAAGTTCGAAAATTTGTTACTTGATTTAGATACGGATATAGATACTAAAAAGAAAGAATTAATGGAATTTCTGTCTTTTAGATCCCAGATGGAATTCTTTGAGTTTTCTCCAAATTATCGAGAAAGAGATACGTTGTTTTCTCGAAATCAAAAGAATTGGAGTTTGTGGAACGGAGATACCTTGGTATGTAAGACAGTTGTTACAAGTAATGGATATGAGTCCAGTGCCAATATCACAACAAGAAAAAATTCCAAGACTGACGGAAATTTGAGGAATTTCATGATGTCCCTCTTAGAAGATTCAAGATAAGTATGACAATCCCATTGAAGATCAAAATCCAGAGAGTCTAGTAATGTTGACTTATCTGGAATAATTAATCCAATATTACAAAGCCTACCTCATGCGGATGTTACTACGAATGTTGAGTCACTAGAATGGTGGAAAGAAAAAGGGGTTGGATGCCATAAGCTTTTTCGTCTTGGACATATGGCTAGTGTCCCGCATGCCCATATTGCATCTAGTTCTTCTATTGAAAGGCTGTTTAGTGTCATAGGCAGAGTAGTTACCAGAGACAAAACAAATACTAAACCTGAAAGTATAGAATCAATCTTTCAGTAATAATAATCAGGTCTTAGGGATGGAAAATTCGTGGGAGATAACGAAAAGGATACTTCAATGGAAACTTTATATCTTCAAAAATTGAGTAGGGGAAAGGTCTCTCAAGTTGTGTTGATTGAACAAAAGCAAATGAATAGTGATAAATGGACACCAAGAAACCAAATTTCGAGACTAATAATTAGGGTATATGCGTTCTACTATCTAAATAGGAGAAATATCAGTAGTAATATGACCAAATTTTACAAATTTCCTCTAACTATCATCATTATTTGTCAATTGATTTTTGGCCAACCGAATGTATTTGATAGTTAACCGAATACCGAATCTGATATTCGGGAGCCAACTAAATGTCAAACTATTTGGCAAATAATTTGGTCCAAATGAATATTGAACTATTAGGCTGAAACCTTGTTAACCCCTTATTTATGCTAGAACTAAAGGACTATTAGTATGTTGGTTATGTTTGTTTAGTAATATATCTTACAAAAATTACGTAATATGTTACATAAATACACCAAATGTTTCAAATATACGATGTCCAGTTTATTATACAATTTTAAATCATTCCTGATTAGGAATGTCCAGGATTTTTCAGAAATAATTGAAAATGTCCACGATTTTGGTGAAAACTTCTGGTCACCCTACCTCTATCAAGACAAAGAATTCGATTACATCTTACGGGCACAATTTCTAAAAATACTAGCACATGTGAATGGGAAGGTGAAGTGTAGATCAGCTTCCAGTGTTACCAAAGGAAGAAAGTGCAATATGGACAGACAATGAATGACATTTCATAACATTCCGTTATTATTTGGACTACAAGGCAAATAGTACTGAGTATAACAAGTCGCGTAGTGACCAATATAAGTATGAGAAGGTTAGTTGTTTCATACATAAGGCAAATCAGAGGCACCAAGTGATGAACAACTGCCGTTAGGCAACAACCAAACAAGCGTAGCGTGCAGGTAGATTATATTTACTTTGCTTATATTAATAACAACCTCAGGGATAAATAAATAATCAGCTTCAGTGGTTAAGGCCGACATGAGAGCCAGATGTCCACACCGCCTTCCCATTACCTCGATGATAAATACACGTTGGTGGCTACCAGCTGTGGTTTTGATTGAATCAGCAGCATCTATTATCCTATGCAGTGCGGAATCAGTACCAATGGTCATATCAATATCGCACATATCATTATCAATAGATGCAACAATACCAAGAACGTTCAAAAATGTCATTTTAGATGAAATAGACGCTATATCTGGAATGCTCTGCATCTACAAAAGACAGGCGAGAATAGTATTAGTATAAATAAATATAGTGAAGCAAAAAATAGAATAAAGAGTAAATTCGTGGATATCGGAGGAAAATACCATAAAAACAGGGAATGTGTACAAAATTGCTAAGAAAAAAGGAGGATGGAATATATATGTCATAGTGAAGTATAGTCATTTGTAAAGAGTATAATCATACAATTAGCTAAAATTATTACGCTTACATGATAAAATTAATCAAAGTATCTATAAGCAGGGATTTTCAGCCGGTCGCCCCTTAGCGGATCTTGACAATTCTATCGCCCCCCACTCAGATTGTATACTAAAAAGAACCAAATATCTAAGACAGATATACTACTAGACAGCTTAGTGCCTCATTTTAGCCGAGTATATGCAAGCAATATTTCTTATTGCTTTTGATATATACAGCACTACGTGACTCGAATGTAGAAATAGCAGAAATTTTAAGATATGATGGTCAATCAAAATTAGTTTTACTGGCTTTCTGTGGTGACACTAGAGCTACTACATAGCTTTTGGTTAGTAATCTCGGCAATTCATACCACAGCTATAAAGAAATTTTAAATCATGATGTCAGGACATTATAGGTGGTAGCTGTGATTCAAATTTCAAATATCTAGCTTATATTGGCGAAGCAGTGGCAAATAATGTGAAAAATTCAGGACAATAGCCAATGGTTCTGAATTATGACGTCACGAATCTACTTTTATGTTTGGCCAAGGATTTACAAATATTAGAATAAATATTTTACCTTAAACTAAAATAACTGAAAATTATTTGTATACTGCTTTGTAAACTGCTATGTATATAAATATGGAGAAATCAAACACTAATACACTGAGTTGTAATTCAAACCTAGCAAAAACTGTAACTGAAACAAACCTCAAAGTAAATCGGAACCATATAAGAGGTAGTAAAAATGTATATATTGAAACCTTCTTAGTATTTTATAAAAAACTGTTTATTGCCAATTCATTGTATAGAATATTTCATTTGGTTTCCATTTGTTTTTTTGAGATATTCACATTTTGTGCAGGTGACGGCTCTGCTGATATTCAATTTCTCATCCAGGCAGTTCGTGGCTCGAGCTAAATATTGTAAACAAGTGGTTAAAAGCATGAAGATTAGCGC
Organism: Oopsacas minuta; assembly: GCA_024704765.1. NCBI lineage: Eukaryota > Metazoa > Porifera > Hexactinellida > Lyssacinosida > Leucopsacidae > Oopsacas > Oopsacas minuta. Next base: position 273,871 of record JAKMXF010000155.1, on the reverse strand, counting down.
ACTTCTACTTTCGAGGCTCCTGAACAATATTAGGATGGAGACCACTTCCGAAGGACATATTTCCTATGACATCTTGGGATTAGATAGTGGTTGTTTGCTAATTTACCGATACGTCCACAAGGGGCAAACCGTTCGAAATCTCACTAATCAATTTTAACTATCAGATTCAAACTTAGGGTCAAATTTACAGCAATTTAGTGGGGCACTTGAGCATAATTGGAGATATTGTTCATAGTAACGAAGAAAAGTGACTCACAAACGTCAATTGAAATTATCCCATTTAGCAATTGCTCCCAGTTTTTGAAAATTGATTCCATCAAATGAGCCCGGCAGTTACAAATATCAACAAGAAATCTCGAATAAAATTCAAACGCAATGAAAAATACAATTTTGGCAATTATTCAGCCAAATGAACATATAAAATCACAATTATCCTGTTTATAAGGAAAATAGGCCTTTGTATTTAGATTTCTTTGGAAAAACATGCAGAGAGTCTCTGCTTTTCCAGTTAACCAAATACAGCAGGGAAAATGTGTCATATTAGTGAGTCAAAAAGGTGCATAAATCTCGATTATAATGCTGGAATAGGTTAAAACGAACAGGAAAAATTACTGTTCTTTTTCGTTATGAATGTAAGATTCGGCCGTATTGGGTTCTAGACATTTTAATAGGTTTACACAAATAAGACGCATATACAGTCAAAACTGGAAATTCTGAATCTGTAGATTTTGATCTAGGAAGTTTGTAGAACTTTGAACGAATTTCTTATGTCGAACTTTGATCAAAGATGAAAGAAAAAATTTGATCAAAGTTCTACGAAAATGTCTTCAGTCGAACTTTGATCGAAAAATGAGAACATTGATCAAAAATGGAGAAAATCCAACAAAAAATGCAAGGATCTGCCATTTATAAGCTTTTCAAATGGTCACTCCATCAAAACTCTATCCAATCATAAAATTAGCATAAATTCCACACTCCCGATCCCTTAGTGGCTGAAAACGAACACAAATAAAAACTTTCAGAGCCATAAGGTAGCGAACTAAATCCCTAATCCTCTCACAATGGTACTCGTTTCTAATTAATAAATAAAAGTGCTAGCACTTCCCAAATTCAAATCAGTCGAGTCTGGTGCATTGTGGCATTACATGAGGGGTCAGGGAGTGCCCCTAAATATTGTGATGTCGTGAAGCACGACAATTTTCGATCAAAGTTCGACTGAAGACATTTGAGTGGAACTTTGATCAAATTTGCCTTTATCATCATTCGATCAAAGTTCGACATAAGAAAATTTGATCAAAGTTCTACAAAAATTCGATCAAAATATACAGAGGCGAATTTCTTACCATATTCTCAACTTCAGATTGTAAAAAATATTGGATTTACATATATTTTCCAAAGGTATATTCATACAATCGGATTTTCTAACTAAATTTCCAGCAAAGAAATGGTAAGCAAAAACTGGTTCCGATTGTATCAATGTGGAATACTACGCGGGTACTAAAGATGTTAAGTATTCATAGATCCCAATCTTATAAAGTCCAAGTGCTAGTCATCAACCCTATAAATTGTTTACTTTAAATCTATCACTGCAATGATAATAATTTACTAGAAAATATGGCTGTTGCATTGGAAAGAATCGATAATGTATACATTAAGTACGAAATAGTAGAAATATGCAAATATCATAATCCAACATTTGGATGCAAATGCTGGCGACTTGGCTGTTTGAGTAGTTGTATAAATAAATCTTAAAGGGATATGATCGGTTTTTGAACCGGAAGTTAGATTCATCAGGGCAATACTAATGTTGTTAGAGGTTTACAACCTCACACCAAATTATCTGCATACTTCGAATCCAATGAAGCAACAACTTTTTGACTGACGAAGGGTAGGCAATTCACAGGAAATACAAGGATTATATGTATTGGTGAAGTCATTATAACAAACTTTGAATTAGCAAAGCGAAAACATTCATAGTTACATTGGTGAGGAATATTGAATCCAGAAATTGTCGTTTTCGGAACGTCTATAGGGCTAACTTTGAGTACTGGAAAATCAAATACAACGAGCATAAGAATTCAGAATGTTATGGATGATTGAGAGGGAGATCAATTCGAATATTCGCCTTACAAAAGCTCAATCATACTATTCCACATATAGTGCCACTGTGCGGGACTGGAAATCTCATCAAAAGCAGGAGAATAAATGAATGGAAAACTCGTTTTAATGGATATCATCACAAATTGTCAATAAAGAGCGTGACAAATGAAATGGCCTGTTATGCCCAAGCAATCCAAGTTGTATTTGGATGTTAATAGATAAACTTGTAGATTAATGCTTAAATCTGTATTAAGAACCTTACAAAATATCTTAATTAAGAGCGGAATAACAATAATTACCTCACATATAGTCAGACAATGTTCATCAAACTCATCAGATAGAAGTGATGCACCAGTAAGACTACCGTCGCCACCAATTACACATAAATATTGAATTTTATTCAGCAATAAGTTCTGAATAGCACATCTCCTACCCTTTTTATCATGGAATTCTTTACATCTAGCTGTTCCCAGAATTGTTCCCCCTTTCTGTATAATTCCTGAAACATGGTCCCATGAAAGGCGTCTGATCATCTCTCCACCCTGAATTAGGCCATTGAACCCTTCATAAATTCCATATACATCAATTCCATGATAAATGGCAACGCGTGTGATTGCTCTAATTGTGGCATTCATCCCCTGGGAATCACCACCACTAGTTAAAATTGCCAATTTCTTGACATTACCAATTTTGTCGAGATGTTGAGATTTATCTGAGTGGAAAGCCATGCTAAAAGTATTCAAAAATAAAATGAATATAAAAAGGTTAAAGGAAAATGTACAACTAAAGAATCCGACACCCCCCCAACTTTTATAATGTGGTCAAAAATGTGGCCAATGTGGTCAAAAAAGGGTACAACTATAGAATCCGACACCCCCAACTTTTTTAATGTAGTCAAAAATCGCTATATGCACCGTTGAAGAACTCGTTGAGAGAAGCTGATAGAGCTTTCGAACTCAAAAATCGGATGGAAACTGACGAAGTTACGAAAAATCTCCTAAATAAGCCAAATCCTATGGAGAAAATTAATTAGCTACTATACTGAAATAATGCTGATGAATTCTATACAAACTACCATAGGAATGCACATTTAATCAATGTTGCGGTTATATCAACGCTTGCGTCAATTGATTGATTCTTTTATGAATTTATTAGTTTGCGTAATTTGTAGTTACTACTATTAAGAACAGTCAATTTACACCTGGTGTGGCCTGGTACCCAAAGGGGCGAAAACCTGGACACACCGTATATCTCGAAAACTATAATTCGCATCGCTTAGCTTTAAAAAGGAAGACGGTAGGTCTTGGCGTCATCTAGCCAAAAGATACCACTTGGACCACATCCAGCTATCCTAACAATAGGTGTTATGCACTATTAATGTTGCTAAATAATCATCAAGTAGATTTCAAAGATATCTTAACTAGGATTCATTTGTTGCATAGAAATATTCTAAATTGATATATTTAACCTAAGTAGAACTGGTCACGTTGCTTGTCATTTTATCGCACTGGCTTCAGAAACCCTAGAAGCAACAAAAGGTGGCATGCCACAACTTTTATATTTATACGTTTATTCACCTATTTTGTAGCTACAAATGACCAGATCCAACTTAGTATTCATGTTGTTATCCAGGTGCAAACGCGTTTGCTGTTTTAGGAACCTTTGAGTCTATAAGCTAGCGATATAGGAACGGGATTAGATAGTGTCATGGCCTGGTTGCTCTTGGGTCTGGGCTGATGTGAAAAGCACAAGTTGAATTGTTGCAGTGGGACTTTTTATGTATTATTGTTTCGGTCCGTTTGCAAGTAAACTGTCTGCAAATAGTAATCTCTTCGTTGAACTAGTTCTTCAGCTCGTTTGTGTAAAAATTATTTGTAAAATATGTATGATCTGAAATACTTCCTGCGCTTATACAGTTAAGGGACAAAAGTATTCGACCACACAAATATATTGTCATAAATTGTATACTCTTTCCCGTTCCTATATACTGTATAGTCTATATTCGTAGCTGCAATCTAGTAATTTGCATAGAATAACATGTTTTTCAAGAATTTCAAAAAAATATTTTCGATTTACACTTTTTGAAGGTGCTAATTATTAATAATTATTAGATAATTATTGATAATCAAAATATGTGGTAATTCAAAGCCTATTAAGAATCTATAATTTCTGACTTGATATTTGAATTCTACTTAGGCGAGTTACCCCAGATTAAAATTTCAAATGGGATTGAACAATTTTTACCAAAGTTATAGAAGAATTTCAATTTGTGCCACTTGTCGCAAAAAGTGACACTGGTGGCTGGAAAAAGCGCCACTACAAGGAAATCAACTAGGGTTAGGAGGAATAAGTCATAGTAATATTTTCGAATTATATGACTATGCTAACCCTTGAATTACAAAATAACCTCTTGGTAACGGCCACTTGTGCCCCTTGGGCAAAAGGTGGCACAAATGGCACAAATTGAAATTCATCTATAACTCCGGCAAAATTGTTCAATCCCATTGAAAATTTAATCTGGGGTAACTCGCCTAAGTAGAATTCAAATATCAAGTCAGAAAATATAGATTCTTAATAGGTTTTGAATTACCACATATTTTGATTATCAATAATTATCTAATAATTATTAATAAATAACACCTTCAAAAAGTGTAAATCGAAAATATTTTTTTGAAATTCTTGAAAAACATGTTATTCTATGCAAATTACTAGATTGCAGCTACGAATATAGACTATACAGTATATAGGAACGGGAAAGAGTATACAATTCATGACAATATATTTGTGTGGTCGAATACTTTTGTCCCTTAACTGTACAGGGATCACGACGTCAATAAGACAGGAATAGAAACAGCCCGGCAGCAGCTGATATTAGCCAACGGAAGTTGCAATTGTTACTGTTAACAGCTAATAATAGTATGTCGTTAACAGTAAACAACAAGATTCTGTTAACAACACAACATAGCTTATAATATTAGCCGGGGTGAGCATTTATTTCAAGCCACCCTATGCTCTAGGGGCAGTTATTCGAGGCAATACGGACGCATTTTACTAGTCTCAATATCCCTTAGAATAGCTTATGATAACATTTAGCAAGTATGTGATGTAAGAGTGTATAATGTAACTATTCTTAACAAAGTAATACTATATATATTAACAACTAAATTACACAACAGGATATAATTCTCTAATACACTTGACGATGCTATATCGGATGTTTCCTTTATTCTTTCTTCTCCAACAAAACTCGATAAGGTGGGATTCTAGCAATTCAGGATTTGTTGTTTGGCCTCTTCTTTGCCTTTTCTTGACCATACCCCAAGCGTTTTCCATCCCTTGTGTTTGTGCACCGTCAATTAGATACACAAAATTCTCAAAGTTGTTTACAGTGTAATGAGCGTAACCTGCAGCTGGGACAACATTATAAGCAGCCCATCCGTCTGAGTGGATGGTTGTTCCAGGTAATACATATCGCTGAATAATGGCAAGTAGGGTTGCACCTGAGCGATCGGGAACTGGAATCATCAGTACGTTATCAGTACCTTGCTCATATATACCGAAAACCAATTGACCAGTGAGTAATCTACCATGGTTATATTTTCGTCTCCCAAATTTCGATTCATCAATCTCCACCACTGTACCGGGCCCGCCTATTGGCTCCTGATTTATTATTAGATCCTCAATGCAAACATCTCCCATAAAACTCTTCCAGTCTACAACAGTATTCGGGGACCGTTGCAAGTGTCTCCTAAGAAATGCATGTGACTGTATATCTACACTCCAAAAATACAAGAACTGCAATAGAGAGGGAAGAGATAGATTTGAACTCTTGAAGAAGGACTCATAACGAAGTGAACCGGTTGTCTTACACGCTCTAGATCTCCAATTGTTACTGTTCTTAGAATCGGTAAATGCACCTACATACATTATTGAAACCGAATCTGCACTGGACTCCTCATGGTAATAAGCATACAGGGTGTAACATAATTGATGACTTACAGAAAAAATATGCATGAATTAACGTTCGATGAATTCACTGTCCAATCTATTTTCCTATATATCTGCCTTTATATTTGAGACAAGTTTTAATCCTTTCAGGCATACCACTCACCAGATTGTCGAGAATCTCAGGGGAAATCTGAGAGAATGCCAGTTTCAGCTGTTTTTCAAGCATATTTAGATTGGTTGCTACTTCCATTTCATTAATTTTGCTTTGGATGATGGCCCGTAAATTCTCTATTGGGTTTAAGCCTGGCGAGTTGCCTGGCCAAATACCTTTCTCCCAAAAGGAATTCAGATTGTCTTTACACCAATCTTGAGTCTTTATGGCATTATGAGCTGGTGCCCCGTCCTGCTGAAAGATGTACCTGGACATGTTTGAGAGTAATCTTCTGACTAGAACAGCTCCAGTCTTCCTTTTCCTCCTTAGTGCGATCTTCAGAGACTTCTTCAGTATTTCTTCGATATAATATTTTGCAGTAACTGTACAGGACTTAGGTATAATATGCAGTTCTGATATCGCATTGTATGACATCATTCCCCAATCATGTATCTTAGAATGAAATTTAATTTTCTCAGAGGGGCCACTGATTCTTTCTTCCTTGCCCATACACGATCATTTTGTCTATTAGGTATGTGGAATAATTCATAGGGGGATTCATCAGAAAATAACACCATACGCCAATCTTGAACAGTCCAATTGACTGTCTGTTTACAGAAAGAAATCCGATCTTTAATCTGTTTTTCGGATAATCTTGGCTGAAGCGGTCTTTTATAACTAGTTGCTCCAATAGAATTCTTGAGATACCTTTGGACAGTCATATGTGATGCTATAATACCCTTAGACTTAAGTTTTCCCGACAATTTTCTTGTAGATTGGTGTTTCTTTGTTAGTGACTTAGAAATGACGATTTTCCAATTTTTGATAACGAAACCTTCAGTCCTCTACCACATTTATTTTCCAATGAGATTCCCTTCTGGTATTGGGTCCACCATCGTCCGACAGTACGCAAGGATGCTCCAAGTAAATTGCAAACGCGCCTTTGCTTCATACCACCTAATAACATCCCTACAGCCTGGTTTCTAATATTAATCTTGTGTTCTTTGACCATGATATTGCTAAGATATTAGGGAGCATAAACTATTAAATATTTTTGGACATAGACATGAACATTAGTTTGAAAATGCATAAATAAATGGTACAAAGGATTGATATAATCGGATAATGGCAAAACTTTTACTATAGTTAAATAAATATGAGTGAGGTTGTATGGTATATAGGTACAGTGAAGTAGTCATCAATTATGTTACACCCTGTAATGCTTAAGTCAATCAATAGTATTTTCCAGAGAAGAGGACAACTGTAAGAGATCAGAGAGTAAAAAGCTTGCTGAAATGTCAGATATAATCAAGGGTTCGAGGAATATTGTGTGGTCCATTGTGGTTTGAATGATAGCAGCATGTTACAAAATAATGTACGAATAGTCTTTATATACTAACATACGTACATTACAACACATTCACTTTTTTGGAATGCTATTTACTTAAGCGATACAATTAAAGCTTAGATTATGTGGTTCTTTGTGGTCAACATTTTATTGCACAGTGTAACTTAAGTATAATTTGTTCAAAGGAATGTAGATTTTCATTAGTGATAGAAAATCATAGTGGTATCAAGTTGCTATCAACGATTAACTATCGAGTAGTACGTATATTCAAATTCATATACTATGATCATTGAATTGTTGGGAATTTCAGTCAAATCATACACAGGTATAATATAACCTAAAGCACAACATACACGATGCAATTTTGTTGCATACAACAGTTGCAATCAATCAAGTTGCATCGTGTATGGATGGCTTAACAATGCACGTATTCTCTATGGATATTCCTTTAGTCAATTTTAAAAATATATTGGGAATCAGTACTCGAACCCAATTTGCACAAACTACATTATAACCAGACTGACTTTAGCAAAGAATGGGTTAATTATGAGCAAAATATGTTAACTTGGAACATGGGCAAGGGATGGCGCTGGCAAACAAGGGCATAGATCAATTAATTATGGGATGAATCTTAAATCTTGTAATTTGGTACGAAAATCATCGCTAAAATTACTGTTGTACATCATCGTAAATTATTCAAAAGTGGGGGGACGCTTCCTCCTCCATCCCACCTGGATATACGCTCATGCTAGCATGTTACGCCACTGTGTATACGGATACTTACTGTATAGCTGTACTGTGGACTGTGAGGCTTGTAACAAACCTCTAGAATCATTAAGTAAAGAAGCCGCATGTACAGATATACTAAACAACTAATATATATCACCAACAGAGTAAAATTGGCGATACTGAAATGCCTTTATCATTCATCTTAGTTCAAGATGTGTTTTTCTAAGCAACAAATAAATCCTAGTTAAGATATCTTTGAAATCTACTTGATGATTATTTAGCAACATTAATAGTGCATAACACCTATTGTTAGGATAGCTGGATGTGGTCCAAGTGGTATCTTTTGGCTAGATGACGCCAAGACCTACCGTCTTCCTTTTTAAAGCTAAGCGATGCGAATTATAGTTTTCGAGATATACGGTGTGTCCAGGTTTTCGCCCCTTTGGGTACCAGGCCACACCAGGTGTAAATTGACTGTTCTTAATAGTAGTAACTACAAATTACGCAAACTAATAAATTCATAAAAGAATCAATCAATTGACGCAAGCGTTGATATAACCGCAACATTGATTAAATGTGCATTCCTATGGTAGTTTGTATAGAATTCATCAGCAATATTTCAGTATAGTGGCTACAAGGATTGTTCACTAAGTAATGAGACCAATGTATCGAATTCAAATATTCTTGTTAATACAGCTCTAAGCCTAATATCAGATTATAAGCCTAACTTGATTGTCTAACTTCTATACAATATTCTCTCTACTCTACTAGTATATTCTTCAGTATAAAGTTTCATTTGTATAGGCTACTTTTTCACCGAATGGATTTTAGCAAAGAAGGAAAACGACAAAAAATTTGGTACCTGTGGAAAAAGGGGAATAATGGCTCATATATTCTTCGGGAAATGCAGGATATTTTCGGTGATGAATGTACTTCGAAAGCAACCATATAAAGATGGATCGAACCTTGTGATAATGTAGATGAGGACCTCCACAATGACCTCGTCCAGGTCATCCGACCTCCTCAAAAAATCGCAGTTGCATCGAGAGGGCCGAAACACTTTTGGGCGAGGACAGACGAATAACCCTGCAAGAGTTAGAAGAAAGGGTAGGTATATCAAAAGCCACACTACACTCGATTATCACTGAAGATCTAGAAATGTCGAAGGTAACTGCGTGTTGGGTCCCAAAACTTCTTTCCAAAGAACAAAAACGCGAAAGGGTCAGAGTTAGCAAAGAATTACGTTCAAGATACAAGAAAGAGGAAGACTTTTAAATCGTATAGTAACCGGGGGATGAAACTTGGTTTCATTATTATGAACCAGAGAGCAAAACTCAATCGAAGCAGTCGAAGAGACGTGATGAACCTGTACCCATCAAGGTAAAGGCCACAAAATCGGCAGGGAAGAGAATGGCAACAGATTTGGGATAGAGAAGGAATTATACACCTCGACTGGTTGCCTGAGAAGACAACCATAAACAGTGATTATTACGTTGACGAATTGAAAGAATTGCGTCAAGCGATTAAACGTGAGAGGCGACGCAAGTTGACACCTGGCGCATTGCTGCAACATGACAACGCAAGGCCCCATGTAAGCTCCAAAACAATGGCTGCAATTGAGGACTTAGGACCCGAATGCCTCCCTCATCCCCCGTATAGTCTAGACCTGGCTACCAGCGATTACTGGCTGTTTACAGAGATGAAGAAACCCCTTCGAGGGAAGAGATTTGGGGATTTCAAACGGCTAGAGTACGAAATAAAACAGTGGGAAAAAGGGACCCCTAAAGAATTCTATACCACTGGGCTGGAAAAGTTACCAGAACGATGGAATCGATGTATGATGTTAAAAGGGAATTTATCGAAACATTTGATAATCAATTATGATAAGTATAGGTTTACTTTATCAATTATGGAAAAAGTCTCATTATTTATTGAACAACCCCCGTAATACAATTTTCTCCATAGGATTTGGCTTATTTAGAAGATCTTTCGTAACTTTGTCAGTTCTCATCCGATTGTTGAGTTCTAAAGCTCTATCAGCTTCTCTCAATGAGTTCTTCAACGGTGCAAATAGTGATTTTCGACCACATAAAAAAGTTGGAGGGTGTCGGATTCTATAGTTGTACCTAAAATGTATTATGTACGAAGGGCACTCGAAAAGTTTTGACGTTGACCGACATATCAGATTGTAATTACAAAATTGACTATTACATAGTTTCAAAATATTCTCCTGACAATCTATACATTTTTTTATTAATGTAAACCAATTATCAAAACATTTTTTCCACTCTTCTTTGGGTATGTCTCCGATCGCTTGGAAAAGTGCCCCTCTCAACTCCTCATTAGTCGAAAATCTCCTCCCACGTAATTGATCTTTGAGTCTAGGGAACAACCAGAAGTCACAAGGGGCTAAATCAGGACTGTAGAGTGGGTGAGGTAATGTTTTGAGTCCAGAATTTTCCAAAAGCTCACGAGTTCTGATTGCCGTATGCGATGATGCATTATCATGATGAAGAAGAATTCCTCTAATGCCTGTCTTCTGCCGCTGTGACTTAATTGCTGTGATGACTTTGGGTAGGCACACTGTAGTGTACCAGTCGGCAGTAACAGTCTTTCTATCCTCGAAGGCCACAGCTTCGACAAACTCACTAGATCTGAAAAAAATCACCCGCATTTGTTCCCAACAGGCCTAGCACTCCGCACTTTGGTTGGAGGTGGGGCATCTTCTTCAACCCACTCCTTTGACATTCGCTTTGTTTCTGGATCATAATGGTATATCCATGTCTCATCACCTGTAAGGATCTCAGTAACAGCTCTTGAACCTTCATTAGCAAACCTTTTGAGCATAATTTTGCAAAAGTCTATGCGGGATATTTTTTGCTGTAAGTTCAAAGAATGGGGGATCCATCGGGCACACAACTTCCTGACACAAAGCTCTTTGTGCAAAATGATATTACTTGTCCCCGATGATAACTCGGTTTCATACTCTAACTGAGCGTATGTAATACGAGGATCTTTAGTAATTAGATCTAGCATTTCGTTAACTTTTTCTTCATCATGTGAAATATTCGGTCTTCCTGAACGAGGGGCATCTTCAAGAACAAAGTTTCCGTGAATAAATTCCCTGTACCATCGTTCAACTGCACTTAGAGAAGGACGTCAAAATTAACTTAATCATGGGGAAAATATTCAAAGTGAAATGCTTAGCTCTTATTATAATCTATAAGACCATATTCTGAACTAATAATAGGTTAAAACTTTGAGCTGTCATTATTCATATAAAATAGAGGTGAATAATGAATTCAATTATAGCCATACACTAAGCATGACATTTGATCGCAAAGTAATATGAATTTTCTCAAGAAAATTATGATTCCCAGATTTCAGACTACTAAAATTATGATTCCCAGATTTCAGACTATGGTAAATTTAATGATAACAATTTCGAGAGCATATGAGATGATGAAAAATTCGCTCTAAAGCCTATGGTGAAACCACTGCGCTTACGTGCAGCCCTTCGTATACTTCTAAGACCAGACGAAGCTGTTTTAAGAGAACAATTAAATATTAGTTGTGCAAACGCTAAATATCTCAGCACAAACATTCAAAAACAAGATTATTTCCGACCGCAAAAGCTGAAATTTTTGGATCCTCAGGGACGCGTGCCCAGGGTCTAGCACAAGCTAGTTGTAAATTTCTCAACTGAGAAGAAATTTTGTACAGAGAAAAAGTATTCATTCCATATTTCAGTGGTTGATAGAGCAACCTAATCTTAGATTCTTGAAACACACACTCCAAAATCTTTCGCCAATTCGCGGCGCAAAAATGCCTATAGATCAATTAACGAGAATTTGAAGCCATTAGAGTTATTGCTGCCCTATCGTGCTGCAGAAATCGAAGAAGGAATTGATATCTGGCAATGTCTAGCCTAATAAACTGGAAAAAAGTGACAAGGAACCTAAAACTACTGTCGAAGCATTATCAGAATGCAATGGAAACTTAATGCCAGCGCTGTTGGAATATTGCAGATATTTGCCACGTTTTAATCACAACTACTACAAGTAAAGATATTTCTCAACTTTGAAAGGCATTAAACGTATTCACGAGGCATGAAGTGCCTAAACGGTTCGCTAGCTCGAACGAATCTTCACTAACCTTAATTGCACTTTGAGTATGTCGCATTCATTAACTCCATTTCGAATAGATTTTCAGGCTTCGAGTTACGGACCTTGACTTGTCAAGTGATTTAAAATTGAAATTAAGACATGCTGGATAAAAGCACAAAATTATATATTCGCAATTTACATGAATAAGGCATCAAATTTTCCACGGCCAACGCAAATTGAGTACCTTTTTGATCTCAGATTGAGTGTATAAATTACGCTGTCTGCTTCGCGAATACATCCGCTGTGGGTTAACATTCATTAATTTCATTGAAACAATTTTCTAATATTCCAACCACTGTTTAGAGTGGAATGTAGCTTATTCCTGCGTTGTCAAGGAGACAGAATTTTATAATTATAGTCATGTGACCCCTATAATGAAAGAAAAATTCATGCTAATCACGAATATCCGCATTGAAATTCGATTCGAGTTAAGATATGATGAAAGTTCATAAATTTTAACGAATTTGAGCTGCAAATGGGTTGAATTTTCATAAATAAATTAACCTTCATATTTTAAGTCAAATGGAATTTCTATGAAGAATTTTGTGTGTCGGAATGAAATTTCCTTCATTATATGGGTCACAATGTTTGGAAAACATTTTCCTTGACAAAGCAGGAATATGCAACATTCCAATCTCAAAAGTGGTCTGAATATTGTCAATTGAGCCATTTAATCTTTGGTGATGCATAATGTATTAATTGAAATTTGAAAAGGTTAACCCATGGGGGATGTTTGGCGAATAAGCAGGACAGCGCAATTTATAAATTCAATTTGAGATCGTGATCACAAAAAACAGAATTAGTTGGAAATATTTCAGCTCTTAACTTGAACATTCGCTATCTCGATAGGATTTTGACTTCCCTTGAGGTTAGGAGTTACCAGATGTTGCCTGTAATTGTACAATGGATATAAATTCTTAATATATCAGCTAAAATTCAACCTCGAAGCGCATAGTGCTTAGTACTTTCCGTTGGGTCGCGACCAAGAGAATGTAAAAATTTGGTGTTTCATACATACGCTAAATCGGAAGCACAAAGCTGTCGCGCAGTGACAATGCAAGCGAAGCCTGTTAGTACATTCTACCCTGCCAAGAGAAAAGTATTCAGCCCTATCTAAAATTTCCATCCTAAATAAACTATATTAGGTTCGTTCCCAACTTGGGGTCCACAGAATAAGATAAGTAAGTATAGGGGATCCACAGGTGAAAAATGTAGGGAACTACTGCTATAATTGGCCTATTCTTGATGGTAAATAGACTAGAAACTTATGAATGAAAGTTTATCTAGTGTCAAAATCGCAATCTACGTATTCTGATAAATACGTTTCTGAGATTTCTATGAACTACTCACTAATACACTAACCGAGAATAATTATTTCAACAAAACTAATGTACAATTACATATCCTGGCTATTTGGTGAATTTTTGAATATCCATACGATAGAATACATGAAAGAACTATATCATTGTGGTAGTTAACATTATCTTGACTAAATTCCTTAAAATTTTATAATTCGATATTTTAGCCACATAGTACGCATTGAATAGGTAATGAGCTAATGAAGTGGCAAATACATATTTGATGTGTTCCACTTTTGGCATATTTATGAAACTGCTACTAAGCCAATCAAATTTGATGGAACCTTTCGAAAATGTTCATACTGAGGTAACACAGAGCCTTAGGATTCAAATATACTATCGGAATTGTTCCGTCCCATTGTGAGATTTTTGCAAACAGGAATTGAATATGTAGTTCGATGACTATCTTATTATTGGGCAACGTGTGGTAATAAAATATATACTTACAAAAATTTTGTGAAAAAGGTATTCCCAACCCAGCAATAATCATCTCTAGCTAAACTTAATCTCGTTAATCCGAACGAATTCCCTGATCCAATGGATTTAGGTGTGGGTAAGAATACTGAATTCCACCAATTTTCGTGATCCGAAGTATGTGTTTTATTCAAGATTGCAACCAAATTGTTCAATATTTTGTTCAACTGAAAAATATTAAGCGAATGGTAATATCCGCTTACCAACCGAATATCAATATTAGGGATTCGGTGGCCTAAACAAACTATTATCAATGATATTCAGTTGATTAAAAACACAGGTGATATTGTTTATCAGAATCTGGATAGGTGTTACTGTTATTACTCACGCAATCTCGTTCAGAATTAGGACAATCGTTTCAGTTAACCACCCAACAAACGTGAATGCTCACACTCGTTTCTTTGCGAATTACCAAGCTCAGGACAAAGATTATAAGATAATTAACCCTTACCTCCCGAATGAGTCTATTTATCTTCTCTTTGATAGCTGCCACCTGATCAAAAACACCAGGCATAATCTATTAGTAAATAAATTTTTTGATATTCCATCCTTCCATTTTACTCTGCAAATCTCAATATTTCCTTTCAATCAGGATTTGTACTGTCCCACTTTCATACAATTCACGAGAAAGACTTAAGCTTATCTGCACACCTCCGTGCTGCATATAAGATCAACTACTCTGTACTTCATTCAGAAAATAACAAACAATCTGTTTTCTTAGCTCTTACTATTTTCCAAGAATTAACTATAAGGGCCCTTCGCTTATTTCTAAAGAGGAAGCTACTCCTGGATTTTTTAATCTAATTCGCATTTGGTGGCTCTTTGTCAATTCGAAGGAAAGTTATTAACTTCTCCTTCAAGGTAATGCTTTAGTTACCGATGACTCTAAAAGAGAGTTACTTTGTTCATTTAATAATTGGCTAATGACTTGGAAGGACTCGGGAATATTTGGATTGTCTAAGCAAACATTCAAAGTGTTAATCCAGACCAACTATGCCATCTCTGAATTATCTCTTGACTTACTTTCAGAAGGTTATGATTATGTATTAACTTGACGTTTGCAAACTGATCCACTTGAGAGGAGGTTTCGCATTATCGTCAACTGAGTGGTGCCGTCTTTTTGGTCAGTTTGCAAGAGGTGATGAGATCAGAATCAATAATTAAGTTGAAATCTCTCCTAAAGCGAAATATTTAACATCATTTCTTTAACAACCACAACTCATTCTAATTCATCTATCTATGACTTTGAAAGGAATCTGCTCCTTAATGATTACGATCATATATCTCTAAGCAAGGATTATATTCTAGGCCATTCCTTGGTTTGTTGGTATAAATTTATATTACCACCAATGAAGATATACACAGTCATGGAGTTAAATATAGTCAGTATCACCCTGTCTAATGGGTTCGTAGTTATAATGTTATGGCCTTGAATGAAATATCACTAAGCTTAATATATAACTTATTTCACGTTGTTTGTTTTAGATTATTCTACTTGCTACTATTGGAAGTACAGTAAACTAGTCTTTAACGGCCATCAAAGGGACTCGCTAAAAAGTGGCCATTTACTTCTATTCCGGTTTCGTCTGTATAGAGCTTGATTACTATAAAATTTCTTCCGCTGTACGTTATTTAACGATGAGAAAAAATGGGTTTTGATTATCACTAAGAATAATTGAACGCTGTAAGTTTCCGTTTCAAATAATGAAGAGAAGGAAGATATGATGACTTGAGCATCTCTAATATGGTAACTCTTTTCATAATAAATGCAACTAGTGGATATTTTTAGAGTAGTTATATACATTCTCATGATGGTATATAGAATACTAGTATGAATACATATTTATTCTTACAATATAAGGCTATTTTAAGCATGTCCAGTTCGGTACTAACTTTAGGCTGAAGGAATATTTATTTAAAGCATAATTTATTAGGTGGGGTCAAGTATTTAATATGAAAATATATATTTCGAACACCATTCGTACTGTGGGCTATTTATTTAAGATTTGGTTGTTCTTTTTAAGCCAAAAATTACATCTATATATTATCCAATACCACCACAAAATTCAAATGAGCACCTTGTACTACGGTTCCTTGACAATTTCTTGCTCAGAAATTGTTCTTGAAAACCACAGGTATTCATTTATATCAATGAACTTAAACTCCAGTATCTAAGTAACTAATACATTCCAAAGACTTCATTCAATTGCATTTTCGACTATTCTCTTATTATTGTGATTACATAAGCAGAATTCTAATAATAAATCCTTAAATAGCTCAAATGTTTAGACACATTTTTCTGTTAGATATTTCTATCGTTACTCAACTTCGAAGTTTCATGACTTCATCTTTCGCGTTCTGTCAAGTTATCTCTGAGTTTTATAATATAGCATTTTTAATTCTCTATAAAATAATGCGATTTCCAGGAGGTTCCCGAAAATTCACGTCAGTAGTTTCAATTACTTTAAATTTTTCAAATATTTAAAAAAATTATCTTTTCAAAATTTTGTATAAATATTATGGTTGCTTGGCGATATTATGAAAACGTAAATTTATTTACAATTTTATGCTTGTGTTTACAAAATTCAGTTTGTATTTAATATAAATAAATATTCTCATCACGTGTTTTACAAAGATTCTATTAAAACATCAACATTCTTCAACTGCTACAAAATTAATATAGTTGATAACCACCAAGGTGAAAGTTCAAACAAATGGTTGACAACAGTCATGATACAATATTCTGTGATTTACAATGCCAAATATACAACAAACAAACATGTTTGAAACTTATTCAACAAAAAGTATGCGAAACATCCATTCCTTACCGTGAATTGAAGCCCATAGCCATAGGCCCAACTGGAGTCATTTTTGGTGGGCGCTGGCCAACACTGAAATTCGTGCGTAAATCCAGATTCAGCTCCACCATAAAACAAAATGGGCCGGTGAGCATGTCCCACTTTCAGCCAGCCTTATCCGGAAGCCTATCAATCACCATAAATTAGTTAATTACATTATGGATACTCAACTTTGGGGCGGTTGGGCTTCCCATATTAACGGAACAGAACAGAAAAGTTTTTCTTGATAAAATTTTGAAACTTGTTGCTCGTTGTGCATATCGCCTTGTAAATCGCAATATATTCTACTATGCAAAGCATTTGTTTTGACTTTTCACGGTTGTCGCAATCAATTTACTCAATTTTGTAGAGAATACTACATAATACGTAATAACGAATCAAGAACAACTTTTCACCATTCTGATCACGAAAATTATACTGACCACCTTTCGGCTAGATAATTACATCCCTCTGGCAAAGAAAGGAGATCGGAAATTAGGGAAGGAAAAAATCTAGGCGGATATTGCACAATGGTCGCAAATTTGGTATATTGATTACCTTCGACGTAACATATCATGACGAATTCTTGA
This sequence comes from Oopsacas minuta, assembly GCA_024704765.1. NCBI lineage: Eukaryota > Metazoa > Porifera > Hexactinellida > Lyssacinosida > Leucopsacidae > Oopsacas > Oopsacas minuta. The sequence goes on along the minus strand of JAKMXF010000155.1, from coordinate 256,170 downwards.
TGACATATTCTATGATTTTATGGTTGAAATTTCTTCAAGAATAACTGAATAGATTACGGTTTTCTAAATGCAAACGAGTTAACTTCCATGATTAATCATCATCTGTAATCTGTAGGTAATATAGATTACATTGGATCTTCTCGAATTTGCCTGGTTTTCTAATTGTTCACTTGTTCAAACAAAAATCTCGTATGAGTAGTTCACTTAGAGTTCTCTCATTGTCCAGGGTTCCCCTATTGTCGCTTAGAACCCCATTCCCCACTGGTTCACTATTAGGGATAACTCATTGTATCAAATAAACGATTTTCTCGACGTTTGAACAGAACAGAGGATAATATCGTCTATCAAGTTAAATATGTAAGAAATATCAGGCAAATTTTGGGATCGCCGAGGTCGATCTTGTAAATGGCACTACTCTAAATTTTCAATACTGCTTGCAATAGCAGGTTTCATTCCATTTATAACTAGGATGCACAAGTGGGCATCTTTTCCGAAAATTTTGTTGCTGGAAGAATTATCTTCTTTGAGATAAGTTGAATCTATTCTTTCGACTAAATTTGTTGTACCCTTCACCTACCTACACTATTGTGACGACTAGCAACGTGCTAGAACAACCATAACAGATTAACATTTAGTCTAGTATAGTAGATTACTCGCAGTCTTATTCAGTCATAGTTTGACTAATTTGTATTTCTATTATAGCTAATATATTTCCAAGCTTGTATCACACTATCATCAGCCATTACCTAAAATATATATTATTTTTTCGAATTTTCTATTGCATTTTACACAGTGTAACAACTTTTTGTTTATTTAGTTATTTCCCTGTATTCTAGACGATTCTGAAGTGAGGAATTCGAATTTGACTATGCTTTTAATGTATCGTCAATAAATTTAGTAAAAATGTCAAAATTCTACGTTTTTGATTTTCGCTTCATATTACCCATTATACAATGGCATGACATTATATTCATTTCAAATATTGATATACTTAGATAAATTGTTGTCTACAGATAATGTTTGTTGATGGCTGCCAGTAGAATTTGCACGCTGTCACCAGATTCGTTTTGCCATGTTTGCGGGTACTACATTGGACGTAGACAAGTCAAGCATAATATAACACCCGGTACAAAATTGTGTATTGCTTAGTATGCCTATTTTGGCATGCCAATGGGTGATCAAGACAAAATGTGGTCTCCTCACTTCTGCTGTGGATCATGTCGTTCCACCTTAGAAGGATGGCTACGTGGAACCCAAAGGTGTATGCCATTTGCAATACCTCGAATTAAGAGAGAACCAGTTAACCACCATGATGACTGCTACTTTTATATAGTAGATATTACAAAATATAAAAGAAAAAGATAGAAAAATATATTGTTTACCCGAACATTCCATCGTCTATTGCCCCAGCATCGCACAATCAAGATCTGCCAATTCCGATTTCTCCTTTCTAAGAATGAGCTATTGAACCTGAGTACATATCTTCTAGTGAGGAAGGTTGTATCAGCTTCGACGAAGACTTATCATGGAAACCACACTTTTCTAATTAGCAAGAACTATTAGACTTGGTTAGAGAATTAGGTCTGACATAATCTAAAGTGGAGCTTTTTAGATTTCGCCTTAGAGAGTGGAGTTTACTTGATCCTAGTTGTCTAGATATCTATCTACAGAAAACGACATCATAATTTTGCATCTTTCTACAAATTTCGCTTTCCAATTCTTTGCGTTACTGTTTGATGTGGATGGCCTTTTTAACGAGATTGATGTGGAATACAACCCTTCACATTGGCGTCTCTTCATTGATAGCTCTACAAGAAGTCTAAAAGGTGCTTTGCTTCACAATGGCAACGAATTTCCAACAATTCTCCTAGCTCACTCAGTTCATTTAAGGGAAGATTATAACAATGTGAAACATATGATGGAGGTGATCAACTACCAAACACACAAATGGGATGTTTGTGGCGACTTCAACATGCTAGGATTTCTACTTGCATTACAGGCTGGTTATACAAAACATTCCTGCTTCCTTTCTTTGTTTGTGAAATAGTAGGGCAGATGACCAGCACTACGTTAAATAAAATTGGCCCGTCAGAGAGGAGCTAATTCTAGAAACACACAACATCATTCACAATGCTCTTGTTCAACAAGAGAATGTTTTGTTGCTACCACTTCGCATAAAGTTAGGGGTTGTGAAGCAATTCATCAAATCTCTGAATCCCGATAGTGATGCCCTCGAACATATACATTCAATGTTTCCAAAACTGTCTGAGGGAAAGTAAGAAATGGAATCTTCGTTCGGCCTCAAATTAGTTGGATGTTAGCGTGTAGCGAGTTAGAAAGCAAAATGAATGTTGTTGAAAAGAGAGCTTGGCAAGCATTTAGGCTTGTAGTTAGTGGATTTTGGGGAATAGAAAGTCAGAAAATTATGAAGAACTCGTTGATAGCTTAATTGCAAGTTATCAAAATCAAGGATGTAGAATGTCACTCAAACTACAATATTTACACTCACACTTGGGCTTTTTCAGTCCAAAATTGGGAGATGTGAGCGAAGAACAAGGTGAACCTTCCCACCAAGACATGTTAGTCATGAGAAAGAAATATCAGGGAAAGTGGGACGAACGTATGATGGGAGATTACTTGTGGCGTTTGATACGCGATGCTCCGAATATACACAAAAGAAAATGTTGAAACAACATTTTTAACTTATACTTCACTTATACCGTTATATAGTATAATATTGGTATAATACTGTAAAATCTCATATATTTAAGGAATGCATTCGTATTTAGGAGATTCAAGAGCATTTGTTTAGGGGATGAAATATGATTAATATGTATTTTGGATTTATTGAAGAAGTTTCGATTCTGATCTAACAATCGATGGAATACACAAATAATGGTACTTTTGGTATCCACACACCTTAAAGCAATGTGAAAACCTAAAATTTCGATAAATACACCTTTCATAAAAATTTCTTGCATAATATTATTATCACAATAATATAGCTTTATAGTAACCACTATAACTTGACTTTCACATAATTTCTCATCAAGATAGATTAAGCATTAGTAATATTGTTTATTCCTTGAGATTTTAAGGCCGTGGTTCGTTCTGGCTCGGCGGCAGCAAATTATAAATGGTCAGGCAAAGATGCTAAGTGTTCATAGCTGCCTCAAACAAATGTAAAGGGTAAGCCAACGAGTGGTCAGGCAATTACCTGACCTGCCTGATCCTTTCCCCAGCCTTGCCTGTACAACTATTATGAGCCAGACAACAGAATTTGCTTATGAAACATTTATCGTAGTTGAAACAAAACTTATAATTATAGAATTTTTCTGAATATTTCCTTGTGGAATGTGTACCACATATTCACATACACAATTAGGCAACGTACTTACATAGGTTAACCGTAACTTTCGATGCCAAATGTGCATTACGCAGTTCAAAGTATTAATTCCGAATTTCGAAGTCATCCACAGTACAAAGGCGACTAATATTGTGATAAATGGGACTTGTCGTCCAGGGGCTACTCCTCCCAGGCCCCAGCTGGATAATTACACCACCAGCATATCATGAAGTAAAGGGATTCCAGTTGTATATGTTTTGAGCGAAAGTAAGATTTTGGTTGACCTAATCTTAGTCTATATTCAGAAAGTTTATCACGACAGATTAAACAATACACCCCAAGCAAGGCCGCTAAGAGAAATTATAGTCCCCAATACAGCCGAGAAAATTCCAATCAACATGGAGGTACGTACCCAGGGCCGTTGCAATCAAATTCCAGTGGTCAGGTTAACCAAACCAACCTGACTGAGAAGTCAGGTTAGCCTAACCAACCTAACTGAGTGGTGCCATATTGGGAATTCAGTAAGCAAAAGTGGTCAGGTTGAAACCTTACCAACCTTATCAGTGGCTACGGGCCCCTGGTACCGTATTAATCAGCCCCTCAAACTGTACTAAATTTATTAGGGAACTAAACGATATCAATTGGTATACAATTCCACCCTTCGTCCTGTTGTATTACAGCTACCTTACGGTGACAGTTTACTTATCTCTATTATCAGAACCAAGGATAGTTCACATCCATGATAGTTTCCCTACCTCTATATTGTTGCTTCACATTATATACTTCCTATTCAGAGGCGTAGCCAAGGTGGTCCGCATCATCTGAACTTGTTTAGACTGACTGAGAACTAATAATGCAATTGGAAATCCTGGAAATACGGCGAATATTTGAATATACATACGATAATATGCCTGAATGAATTATTGACTGTTATTTAACATTGCCCTGACTCAATTTGTTTATCTATTTCGAATTCGAAATTTTCTAGCCCCACGGGTATCTGAAATCGTGATCTCGGTCGAAAAAATACGGACCGTGCTAAATTTACAGGTAGGGTACAGAATTTTAGGTAGAATTCGAACTTGTTTTGAAGAAAATATTCCATCACAAGATTCTTTGTAAATGTGATTTTAATGGAGTCGTATCTAAATTAGCTGTCAACTCTTTAGTTCTGATTTCTGCTGTTTGGAATTTGAAATCTTTCATTATTACGAGATAGTGTTTTTATTCAATAATTTAATTGTATACGGTAAAATAATGTGGTTTTAGTCATTATTGCAACAAAAAATAACTAATAACCAATTTATTCACAAATTCATGCACAATATCATACTATTTGTGGTCATTACTAAATATTAACTATAATACCCAACAAATTGTATTAGCTAACATAAAATTTTATACATAAACAACCTTACCAACTACGTAAACATATTTAACTCAATTATGGATACATATGAGGTTGCTAAATTTAAGGTTTATCGTAGGTGCTGAGCCAAAGTTGGCAATATTAAGCTCACTTCGGAACAGTTATTCAGGGAATCAGCTGATAAGTTATCAAAATTAGGTAACAATGCACAAAAGTATTTAGACCCCTAACTATAGATCAAAATTGTCTTCAGGCAAATGTTTAGTGTACAAAAATTAACTTGTGAAATGTCGAGCAATCAATTTACAAAACCGTCTTCAGTATTGCAAGACTCAGGAATTGATTGTCCAACAATTGGATATTACTATGAGAAGAAAAAAGAATTCTATATGAATATTATGGAGTGCATTTCCGTTAGTCATGATCACAGTAAATTAAAGTATCAAACTGATATTAAAGAAACTTTTGTTGTAAGATGTAATGAGATTAATGCATTACTAGAAATATTATATGGTAAAACATTAAGCGATAGTCTGCAACGATTGAAATATAAGCTCGGCCTTAATAATGGACGAGATTTTCTTAAACTTGTACTCAGTTTAAGGAATGAGAATTTGTAGATAACCTTTCTATCTTTGGGTTAGCAAAGTCTCTGAAAATTGTTATAACTTTAAGCGAATGTTTCAGAACAATCAAAATAAGCAATTGTTGACAAACGATGATGTCACACTTACCGTTGATCTCAGAGCTGGCTGTATTTCGAAACGGTTTGGTGGTGGGGCGGTATCCATGCATTTGGTCTACTTGAGATAGTCGCCCAGGTTTAACGAGACCCAGAATACATGCAAATCGTCTCTTCTACACTCAAATATGTTCGACAAACTTTCTACGGTCTACAGTATTGATCGAGAAACACAATTGATTGTATGGGCGTGGAAGATTTCCCTCCAATAGGAAAATGCATGTAAAATAAAATGGATATATTCAATAGTCCAGAGTTGCATTTGATCTTAGGAGTTGGACAAAAGTTGCATGATGCCATACTAACTACAATGTCTGAGGAAAAGATACTCACGTACAAATCTCTACTAAGAAATAATAGCATTCAACAGAGCACATACCATGGAATGCATCCGAGGGAAATGCAAAACGTAAACTGCTCGGATGTGTAATTGACTTGCTTTTCATCCATCAAACTCTGCCTTCATTTCCCTAAAGATATTTAGTGATGTGGTTGCATCATGCTTCGGGACAAATATTGCAAGTGAATACATTGATCAGATTCATCAATTCGAAGAGACTTTTAATAGAACAGGGCTACCATGTTCAACTAAAGTCCATGTTGTTTTCCGCCACATTGTACCCTAGTTCAAAACTACCCTCCTTCGGGAAAGAGTCTGGAGTATGTCTCAGAACAAGCTGTTGAATCTTCTCACTCTACCTTTTTGAAGGTCTGGAATAGATACAAATGCAATGAAGATGTTGAAAATTTCCCTCAATTTGTGTTCAAAGCAGTTGTGAGGCCAATTTCACAAACTACATATCATGGTCTAATTTATTTGTAATTTTGTTGTTATGGTCCTTTATTTACGGAATAATTCTGGAAAATGAAGTTTTGACACCAAGTTAAAAAAACTGAATTGCAAAAATTCATGTGATGGAAATTTTTTAATAAGAGTTTTGTAATTTACATAATTTTCTATGCCCAACCTATAAATTTCTTAGGCTCTGTATATTTTTCAACGAGATCACGATTTCAGAGACCCTGGGCAGGATCCGGAGTGCAGTCCTTATCTGAGTAACAAGCGGAAGTTGGAACGCGTTTTCTTTCAGTGCAAGAGCGCGAAGCGAAAGCGCGCTCCAAAAATGAGGAACGCTTAATGCTCTGCACAATGGCACGACAGGTTGAAATTGCGAAATATTTGACAGTGATATTTTGATATCTAATTATCCTATCTTATTCAGCATACTCGGAAACCCAGAAATACAGCATGTAATGATATTTGATAGTCTTACTTTTGAACAATAGTTGTTTATAGATGAGTAACTTCAACACGATGAAAATACAGAAATCAAGGTTTCTCAAAGTAGCCAAAGGAATTTGACACATATTCGTGTGTTAGTTTTGTATATGAAAATTGTAGCCTGTCATATTGAAGTACTTTATGTGGCCATTATAATGAAATACATGACTAGGAAATTATAATATTAGCTTTTAGAATAAACTAGGTAGAAATTCCAAATAATTTTGGTGAATTTATGTTTGGTCAATTGAGTTTGAAATGCCACAACTATCTTTGCCTGTTGTCGCCCGTTGTAAAATGGATTGTATTTTGAAGAAAGTTATATTTAAAACAAAATAAACTTAGTTCTAGCCTGGCGCAACTTGGCGCTAATTGAGTTTTGCGTCTATTTCTACTGGTTGTCCCGTAATTTACAGCCCTTATGTTAGGAACAAATTTTATCTTATGGTTGATTATTAATTAGTTTCAATTTTACTCCGTCCTAATGAACAACAAAGAAGCCTTCAATTTCTATATGTCCAACTCGGAGAAAGCGTTTAGTACGATTGCTCGTCAGTTTATTACTAAATATAATCTTGAGGAGTCCAATTGTGACCTTTTCCGCCGAAAATTTTTTCAAATATTAAGTCTGAAAGAAAAATATATTTGAAAAAGAAGGACTTAGCAACTTGGGATGAATTGTTCTTTTGTAGGGATCCTCAAATGGATGACATTCCACAGTCTTCAAATGAAGATAGACCCTTCAAGGAATCTACAATTGTATTCGAGGAAGACTTTAGTCGAGTATCTCGGAAGCACATCAGCGAATTAAGTAATAAAGGTATGCGATATCGATTAGCCATCCTGAGATTACATCTGGAAACTGTCGCACAACGGGAAGAAATTTCACCTAAGATGATTTCTAGTTACTTACTGTTGTTGTATTCACAGGAAGAACATGATGTTAGCACCGCTAATATCAGCAAAAATGTAATTGCCGGGAGTCATGGATTAGGAAATTTCAACAGGAAAGTCTCTTTAGATTCGTCTTGCTTCTTACTAGACTCATTAGAAATTGGGAAGTCAAAACACATCGATCTAAGACGTATATTAATTAATGAGGATATCACACTACCTGGTTACAATAGAGTCGCAATCCATCGTAGTCAAATTTGTCTAATTGATGAGATGGAAATAGTGGAAAGATAGTATCCGGTTGGAAATTGGCATTTCCTATCACAGATTACTCACTCACACAGTGAATAGGATAATATTCACAAATACTCCCATTAACAGTGATGACCAACTACTTAAGATTCGGATATCGATGGGTTAGATGGGTCAGGTTCCCACCGCTTTTATCAACAAGTAACTTCCCATCCCGATTTCACAGCCAAGAACTTTCTATTATTTGGATTTAAGGTGCTTTCTATCACCAATCACCAAGGATAATTCCTCTGGAAGAACTCTATTCCGAATTCCTCATTCTCGATAAGGCCAATAACCATACTTGCTCTTCAAGAAAATCTAGAAAATGTAGGCTTTCTTATGTTGACAATGGTCAACAAGGAGACTGAGTACATCAAAAATAATGGTCTAAATTTGATTAATGGTATCACTCTAGTGCGCAAATTTGCGTTCGCAAATTGATGGAAAAATGGCTCAAATTTTGAATGGTGCAGGAAGAGCTTGTTGTCAGTTTTGCACAACTACATTCGAGCAGATGCACGATTTAACTTTTGTCCAGGATGGCTTTCCCATCAACAGGTTTATCAGTGATGCAAAGATCATATTTGAAGAAGTTGGTGAAGAGCGATTTCTCTCACTAAGTTCTAACGAAAGGTTTAATCTTACGCATGCACCTTTATCTGATATAGACATAATCCCGGGTTCACCTTTACACGCATACCTTACGTGTTCCAGTTGGTTTATGTCTCTGGTAAGCCATCTAACTGCTGGAGGAACTAAATGGTCACCAACTTCTACTAAAGTCCAATACACCAAGAGTTTTATTTGCGGTTTGTTAAAAGAAAAGTTGAATTTGATGATTGATTGTGCTTCTTCGCAAGGTGGAACTTCTACAACAGGAAATGTTGTGAGAAAATGCTAATGAGAAAGATGATAGTGAGAGAGACTTCCTATACTGGATTTTGGCAGTATTACCATCAAATTGTAAACAAGTGATCACTGATATCCACACCTACCTTGGAGCCATCCTACGGATATATAATTCTAATAGAAGAATACACACAGACGAACTCTCATTAGTATGTCGCGAACTTTGTCAGCTGATTGCGACGAAATTTTCTGGGCTAACATAACCCCTACAATGTACAAACTGTTAGCTCATGCAGCAAGCATTATTTCTGATTATAATGATGGTTATGGACTGGAACAGTTATCAGTGGAAGGTCTGGAGTCATGCAATAAGTTACTTAGAAGATTTAGAGAACGTTTGTCGAGGAAGTTTTCCTTTGAAGAAAACCTAAAAGATGTTTTCGCACGGATCATCTGCCAAAGTGATCCGATTCTTCTACTAAACAGAAAGATGCGGAATTGCCTCAAGTAACAGCGATGCTATTAGTAAACAAGATCTTATTGTTAATTCCCTCATAATAGAGGATGATTAAGTATATTTCTAAAAACTATACAGACATTCCAATGACGTCATAACTCGTGATTCCGAAGCCGTATATAAATTCTGATAGTGTAAATCTGTTGTATAGGGTAGATAACCTATACGTCAATAATACATCATACATGCATATCTGTTACATAAATTGCTATTTCCACCAAATTGGCATTTCGTGCCACTGTGCTCCGAGTTACCAAATCTTTCGTGACAGGTAAACTTAACGAATAGTAAACTCCCTGCTGCGGTCATGGCACCGTGTGTACACAAGGTGCATCATTATTTGCAAGATTCCACTTATCCTCGAGCTTTAGCCTTTTTAATCCATTTGAAAAACCTACTAATATGTATGTACAAGAATGTACGCACTAATCAAGTTGATATATGTTGGATTATATGTAGGAAACGCGTTTCATTTCATAAGGAAACAGAAAATACGTGGCCATTCGAATATGAAAACGGGGAAATTTGGCAATGTAAACGATCATTTTATGGTACAATCTCTAAGTATATTAATGACAAATATTAGAGTTATTTATTTATTATACAATGGACGAGGCGTTGGAACTAGAGCTGATTAGCGTGGGTTATCTGCAGCTGGAGCTCCATTTGCATGGCTCGGTTTCTGGACCTGGCTATACCCCTGCTTGTACTATAACCATATTGGGACATAAACGCCCTTGCATTATATAATTCCGAAACTATTTAAGCGCGTAAACACCCCCCACCAGCTAGTTTGCCAGCCCTTTAGCCTTCCTGTCCACCTAACGAGCATTTTCACGGCATCTCGGGTCGCAATCCGCCCCTAGCTAGAACTTAGAAACGTGCCAACCTTGTCATTAAATTTTCTATATATCTTGTATGTTAGAAATGGGCTCAAATAATTTGTGTTTTAACATGATATTTAAACGGTCATAACTAGTAAGTACATATGTTATTTCCATATACAGGAGCACAAATACGCTACCCCTATCATCTATATGATAACGCTTAAATCTCACCAGCAAAATCATTCCTATTTGAAACTCTGGAAGTTATATATTTTCGAAATCTACAGCAGTTAGTATAATTATTGTCTTTTTGTCACTAATTAGAAATCTTTTGTATTCTCGATGTTTTGGCGTCTTCCTTTTAGGCCTACATCTTCTCTTGATACTACTATTTCAAAAGATGATGTTACTTTATACCAAATTCTGGATGATGAGGATATTATTCAAGAAGGCAAAACCCAAAATCCCAAGTTATGCGACTTTATATCTATACCTGAAAATCTTTTGGAACTCGTAAGTTTGATTACTACCTTACCTTCAGAACAAATGGGAGAAAAGATTCGTTATAAATACCCTAATATTGCTTGTGAACTTTTGTGCTCTAACATGGGAAGCATTTCTGATTCTCTTGTAAATGAACACTTTATATCTCTTACTTCCTTCCTGAAGCTTAAACCCCCACTTAATCCCCTTTTTTCAAGCTTTTGTTGTAAGGTTCTTACTTTCTTGTGTAAGAACAAATCAAATGAAATTTTTTCAAATTTTAGATTACATTATGATATTCTGCAAGATCTAATGCTTCATATTGGAACATCGAGTTGTATGGACCTAATCTTGCAATTGGTTACTATTGGTGAGCATCAGCAACTTGAATTCATACATTGGCTTGATGATAAAAAGCTAATTCAATCACTCGTTGGTATGATTCGTGCGGGCAGCTCCCCTGATGTTTGTTACAACGCTTCACAACTACTAATTGAAATCCAACGTGTGGAGAGAGATAGTTGCATTGAAACACTAGATACATTAATATTCATTCAAGTTATGGAGAGTCAGGAAGTGATTGAAAATATTCTGAGAAATGTATTTATGGATGAAGATGGTCCATCACGTAGTATACATTTGCAATGTTGTATAGCTTTCTTGCAGGGCTTGCTTCAACCAGTGCGCTCATTAGACCAAATGATCTATCCAGATCTCAGTCTTCCGATACGCTTGGGCACTTCTAATATCGAGGCAAATTCACCTATTGAAGGATTTCACAGTGTGAAAGAATTTCCACTTTCGCAAGGGGGAATCAAAGTTCTCAATATTATTTCTCGTCACGTCTTTGATTTTCATACCCTTCTTAGCGAATCCCCTGAAATATTCTTTCATGGTGCCCCTGTTTTGGGGTATAGGCGTTTAGTTATAATAAGACTTCTGACTGCAATTCTCCAAGTAACTCCATCACAATTTCAACTTCGATTTATATCATCAGGAATTCTGAAAACGTTGTTAGACCTCTTCATAAAATTCCCTTGGAATAATTTTCTCCACACTCAGGTAGAAATTATTGTCAGAACTCTACTTTCTCCTTTCACAAAATCCAATGAAGATAAAGTTGCCAAGGAAATTGATACAACTGAGCTAATACTTACTGGGGATGACGTTGATAGTATGAGCTCCACAGAGTTATTTAAATTGATTTTGAGTGAAGGGGAGATTATTGAAAAACTTTTACAATGTTGGGAAGCAAATCAAATTTCTCAAATATCTAAGGGAAGGCGTATGGGTTATATGGGACATTTGACTATCATTACAAATAGAGTTACAGAAATCTTGCAATCAGATAAAGATTTACTGTGTATTTTCGATGAATTTCTTCCTGATGAAGTTTTAAAGAGTTGGAATCGCCTTGTCTCTGAAGATTTAACTGAACTAAACTTGAAAAATGAAAGTAAGATGGGAGGAGATTCACTTGTTCCCAATTTTACTCCACCAGAAGAAGACATTCCAAGTGATCCTGTTATAAATCAGGCTTATACTGAGTATCAGTTGTTTCCTGTTGCTGCTAACTTTGAAGATGGGTTTGGAGGTGAAGATGAGTTATTTTACGAGGAAATTGCCTCCAATCCATTTTCTGAATTGAATTCATTTGATTTTTCTTTAACCAGTGATGAGGATAAATCATCCATTCATGCATTTTTAGATATGTGTAATGGTACTATCAATCTTTTTAATGAGCATAGTCCAATCCATAGAATAATTGATTCTCCTCCATCAAGTGAGAGTGATGATTGGACTTCACATCCAATTGAATCTAATTACAATCGTTCGAATAATTTACGCATATCTGAATTTGATAGTGATGAAGATGACGACGATGAAGATCATGATTCAGATATACCCGAAAAGATAAAATCATCTCTTAATGATTCAAGCGATATGATCGAAACACATATTTTCTACACCCAAACAGTGAACGGTACCCATTCCCAGACAGATTCTGTTGATGAGCCTTTTGCCATGCTTCAGAAAGAAACTTTTTCCCATTGTGGTGATGTGAATGAAACTTCTCTAAATTGGCCTCTTGGTGAAAGTTCTAATCCTAATACTTGGGCAGAATTTGGCCCATTTTCTAATATTTCATCTGAATCCAAAACACAGGAAGTTAGCTCATTATTAACCCTTAAAACACCGGAAAATTTAATTACTACAAACGATGATAAATCCCAAGATATTTTTAAAGGTTCGAAAAATGACGAAATATCTTCTCAAATATTTCATCATTGTCAAGCGATAGACATGGAATCAGAAGATGTAAGCAAAATTGGAAATCGCGAAATAGATTACATTCACAATCGATCCGATGAACATGTATTACCCACCAAAGTTGGTGATTTGCAAGATATTTACCCTCTTCAGGATGTTTCTATCAAAGAGGAAAACATAGCTGTTAATTTGTTTGCAGAATCTCCACAAGTTCATTCTGTAACTCAGGAGATCGTTGATAGTGAAGATAAGAAGGATAATATTACTTCAGACTTTTTCAATCTGAATCTGAATAACAATAATAACATTGAAGTGTTGAATGTAACTGATACTACAGATTGTTTAGGAGACGAAAACTTCACTTTTCTTAACTCATTAGGACTAATACATGATTATTTTTCTATCCCTAATCTTGAATCACCTTCTGAAAACATGCCAAAAGATATCAATTCGGGTGCATTAGCTCCCTCCTGCCAATTCATCGATGAAGATCATGCTAATTTAGAAACGTCAAATGATGAGAGCCTTCTCTCGTTTAGAGGGGACAGCTCATTTTTATCGGTCGCTGGATCAAGAGATCTTGCAGTAAAAGCACATAATGAATATCTTGTTAATTCAGGTCAATCAAAAATCGCCAAATCGCTCTAGGGTGATACTACTATATTTGTAGTCACAGTGCTTGTGATATTTGAGCCTAATTGGCAAATAGAGATGCCCTCAATCTTTAGTATTATGCTATTAGTATATTTCTCAGTCAATGGAATATAATTTACTGTTTTTCTATTTCTTCTTTGGGTAGGGTAACTCTACATGGATATTATATCCTTATAGTCTGTGTTCCTAAATTGGTGGGACCAAATGTTATTTATAAGGATTTTCCGAAATTCATAAATTTTGCCAAAGGTCTTCATATATGCTTTTATATTCTGAAAATTGCTTATTCCTTTCGAATTAGATTTGCTACTGAATTTATGTGGTGGAATACAAGTCACTTTTGATATTTGTCTGTTGATTTGTCAATTTCACATATAATTCTCAATACTAATGTGTAACCTAATAGGAGTTTCTTATATGAAGTCAGATTTCAAAGTTTATGCCGATATGTGGTGCCAAGATATGCCTCACTGCGATACACCGCATTCTATTGTATATCAATTTGAGATATTTTTTGCCGAAATTTATGATACAGTGTAACCCGCTTTATCGGCGCTCTGAATAGAGATGCACCGGATCTGGATTTGGATCCAGAATCCGGTGTATCGTGGATGCCCCAATTGCCTACATTTATATTCTGAATGAATGGCGAATGTTTCTGGTTTACCAAATATTTGAATAGGCTTTCAGCTTTGATAACTAATTAGTACTAAACTAATGAATGCTCAGGATTGCAAAATTGAATATAAATATATATGTATTAACATATTACTCAATATGGTTATAATTATGATACATTCAGAATTTCAGTGAGTATGTAATGCATTTGGATACTAAGTCAGGTAATTGGTGCACCGGTTCAAAAATTTGTGGATCTGGGGCCTTATTAATTAAAATTCTTAGTCAAATTCTTAGAATAATTCTTAGAATTTCCCAAAACTTAAGTCTTATTCTTAGAATTTATAAAAGTGGTATTAACTAAAATTCTTAAGTCAAATTCTTAGAATACGACTCAATTCTTAGAATAATTCTAAGAATTCGAAAAATTCTAAGAAAAAAATATTTAGTGAGGTAAAGAGGACACTTAGCTTATAATTTATTCTACTTTTCTATGAAATGATAATCAATACGCATTTATTTACAAAGAAGATTGTTTATCGCTTAAGACAATATATTTGATTATCATATCCACATGTCGTAATACCCGCAGCATAGAACTATAGTCGAATTACATACCAACTATATTTAGATACAATTTCTTGACGTCACTCTGAATTGTATTATGACATCAAAAAATGTATTTATGTAATTAAATTATATCTCATATATTTTGAAACATAATAGTTTTGTATCTAAACTAAGGTAAATAAAGTCAATGTCATTTGAGTGACCTCCTGCAAAAATATACGCAATCTATGCAATTTTATCCATTTACGTATATTATCATCTTTAGTGATAAGTATAAATAATAATAAAATGTTAATTAATTATGATAATATCTTACCAATCGCTCGCATTATGACCACTGAAAAATCGAAAACTCGTTCAAGAATTTGACTCAGGAGGAGATTATGTCACTCGTGGATCTCATTCATGATAAAGCAAGTATACAGGCATAAGGATTATATTTTCTACTATGTGCATATCTTCTCAAAAAGCGATTGAAGTCGAATGAATTGGCATAAATTTTATTAATCAATAGCAAGAATCAATCAAGTAGAATTACCCAATTCTAAGAATTTTTCTTAGAATTTAATTCTAAGAACTATTCTTAGAATCCGTTAAGTATAGCCAAGTTAAGAATTCTTAACCAAAATTAAGAATAATTCATGAATTCTTGGAATTATTGTTAGAAATACACTTAGAATTAGGTTAAGAATAATTCTTAGGATTTTAGTTAATAAGGCCCCTGGTATATGCCTAACTCGGATAACCAGGTTCACGCTCAATCGGGACTCGGTTTTTCACGGTTATGAAGTAAATAATCACATCAGCTAAACTGGACTTCCTGTTAATCACGACAAAACATTACTCCCTACGTGTCACTATTAAGCGGTTCCTACTGTAAAATATCTTCTCTGTTGATTTTAACATCAGTACTTCTATTTCCAATTTATATAGAATATATATTTCGTAGGCTAATAAGTTTTTTCTCTCGTGTTCAAGAAATACTAACATCTCTAGTCGTCCAAGAACAACCTTACATAAATCTGCCTTCCACATATATTTCCTTGAATTTTTGGACGAGACTATTACCCAAATACAGAATAATCAAAAACTAGCGCGCTTCGCTTGCTCGCGGCGCGACAGCTTAGTTAATCAGGTTAGATTAAGTATTAAACTAATCAATTTTATGGTGAAATTGGAAGGTGACAGAATATTTCGGCACAACGCGTCTCAAATTTACAGAATAGTTAAAATTTTAAGATTTTATTATCCATGGTCCATCCAAATTACATTCAATGGCCTACTGTGGTGACACTGGAGACGCTATGTCGCTTTTGAATAATAATCTCGGCACTTAGGGCCTCTGCTATCAAGAAATACTGAAATACCTCGAAATTTTATTAAAACGTCATTAATCTATATATATTTACGTATATATATATATGTTATGGGCAATATGAGAAATTGGGCATTATGCATAATGCTACTTTTTTAGTCAATATGCATAATGTCCAGGCAATATGCATAATGCTACTTTTTTAGTCAATATGCATAATGTTACTCATATTGGACAATATGCATAATGTTACTCATATTGGACAATATGCATAATGCTACTCATATTGAACGATGTGCATAATATCCAGGGAATATGCATAATGCTAGTTTTAGAGTGCCTCGTAATAATTATGCGACTTTTAATTAATTCAATTCATGAAAACTGATCGTAGATATAGGATATTCTATCATGCTAGATTCCGCTATATGCATTCTGGTCGGACAATCTACCTCGTAAGTGGTCCTTCTGAACCTAGTACGTCAACTTTATGTGGTCTCCCTTGGACCCTTTATATTTGGCCATGTGTCTTGCTAGTACTTTGTATTGCATACTTGAACACTGAATAAACATACTTTCCAGAATATAGCCCAATTACCAAATGAATACTCGGGAAATATTTATGAATAAAATAGCTGAAGCTGTGAAGAATAAAGCAGGGAACATGTCATTTTTCACCAAAGATGATTATCAAGCAACAATAGAGCGAATACAAAGCCTGGATGAAGATAAAAGTATTCAAAAAAATCCAAAGGATTATAGACTAGTGAAAAAATTCGAAATTTTGGAAATTCAAGTTGATGGTATCATAATCAAAAAGCTTAAGAAACAAGCATCGCAGCAACAATTCGTTTTCTTTGAGGAATTATTTGATATTATACATGCAGCTCACCTGTCAACTGGACATAGTGGTAAAATACTCATGGAACATAAATTGTCAGAAGATTATGCAAACATTACGAGAGAACATATTTGTACCTATTTGCAACTTTGCGAAAAATGCCAGCTCAAGAAAAGTAAAGTCAGAAAATCTCTTGTCGTCAAGCCAATCATTAGCAATCAGCTCAATTCGAGATGCCAGGTGAGGTATATTGTTTATCTATACAAATTTCGCATTGTAGCTGCAAAAATCCGACTAGTGAAGCATTGTTTTCTACAAGTATAATGAACTGGACATGTAAATCGGAGAAATATTTCCAGTTTGTATTCACTTATTTCTATCAAGGTTGACCTTATTGATATGCAAAGCCAACCAGACGGCAAGTACAAATACATTATGACATATCAAGATCATCTTACTAAGTTTGTAACATTAAAAGCGCTAGAATCGAAACGTGCAGAAGGGGTAGCTTATCATCTGATTGATATTTTTTGTGATAAAGGGGCACCTCATATTCTACAGTCTGATAATGGCCGTGAGTTTGCGAATCAGGTATGTTAAATTGTGTAGAATGAATATTATCAGCCTATACATAGATTTATCATTTGATTAATCTTATTTTCACACCTTTTGGCTACATTTTTAAGATTGTGAAGGAAGTAATAAATCTCTGGCCTGAGTGTCGATTAGTCCACGGAAAACCTCGACACTCCCAGTCACAAGGCTCAGTCGAGAGGGCAAATCGGAGCGTCGAAGAAATACTTGCTTGCTGGATGCGTGACGAAAATTCAACCAAATGGTCAGAAGGACTTAGATTCGTCCAATGGAAAATTAACACAAGACTACATACAGGTATTATTCTATATTTAAGATAAATAATTATAACAAAAATGTACAATAAAATAGTATGTATGCATTTATACTTGGACTATCTTAGGAATTGGAAGGACTCCTTATGAAGCTGTTTTTGGGATAAGACCACAACTAGGAGTAGTTTCAACCAACCTCACAATCGATGCAGCTTCTATTCTAGATACTGAAGAGCAATTAGAAGAAATTTTGAATTCAGAAGAAGAATATTCGAAGCAACAGATGTTAGGACAAGACGATATAGCCCCAGACACGGCATCAATCACTCAACAATCTGAAATAACAAACTATAATTGTGTATCATGTCAACAAATATCCAGTGGAGCGCACACTTGTATGTCTTGTGGGCTTTTTTGCCATGCTATACCACCATGTTCTGTAAACAATGGAAGTGAAGAAGAAGGATTTGGTTCAGCTGTATTATGCAGACTATGTCATCAAGCGAATCAAATTACGCAGCAGCGAAAAGGAGCGAAAAGAATACAAGGAGTGCAGGATGATAAAATGTTCAAGCAATCTAGAAAACGATTCAAACAAGCAAATATTGGGGATACAGTAATGGTCCCTTTACCCGACGTAGATCGAGGTAAAGGTGACTTTCGAAACATTAAAGCAGTTGTTGTGGCAGTTGAGCATAATGGTACCTACAAGCTAGGTACAAAATACGGCCAATTGAATTCGCATTACACCAGAAATCAATTTACTCCATGCCTGGATAAATTCTTGGAGATAAATGATGTCCAAACAGGAAAAGAGATTTCTTTGCGACAAGTAGCACGCAATGAATCAGTTGGGACAGGTCAAGGGATGTTTCATTGCTCTTGTAAGAAGACATGTCTTCGTACTACGTGCAAGTGTTATCGTTCAAATCGACTATGTCACAGTAGGTGTCACAACAACCAAAGCTGCAGTAATAAGTAGAGTTGTGAAAATAGAGACCTCATAGTACTATTAGCAAAGAAGAAATGTAAGCCAAGTAGCTGAGTATTTATAGAAGAATAATTAGCCAAAACATATTGTTATATAAAAATTACTGATAACAAGATAAGAAAATTGTATATTGCGTATGGATAATTGTATTTCGTATATTTTCCAATGAGAGTAGCATTATGCATATTGACTAAAAAAGTAGCATTATTCATATTGCCTGGACATTATGCATATTGACTAAAAAAGTAGCATTATGCATATTGCCTGGACATTATGCATATTGACTAAAAAAGTAGCATTATGCATATTGCCTGGGCATTATGCATAATGCCCAATTTCTCATATTGCCCATAACATATATATACAGTCTGTAACATAAATATTGAGAATTGCTCCTATTTCTGTTGCTTCAATAATATTCGCTTAATCAAGTTATCAATAGCACAGTGCACTAATAATACAATACTAATCAATATTTAATTGGAAATCCATTCGATTCTATGACCATTTTACAACGTCGTGGTAGTGAATCACAGTAGGGCTGAAGAAAATCAGGACTTATGTCTGCCCACAATAATTCTAGCTCTCTCTTGAGTTCAATATTGTCCTGCGACCTCGTTTCAAAATTTCTCGTTTTCCCAAGCAAACAAATTTCAGTAGGGTTTTAAATCTGGACTTTGGGATGGCCATGGTAGTTGTTTAGGGATATTTTTTATTAGAAATGCCTTAGCAACTTTAGGAATGTGTTTGGGATCATTATCTATTACCAGGCACCATTGGTCCTGATGAAATATTTCAGCCTGGGTTAGCAAATGGCCTTCTAAAATGCGTATGAACATCTTAGCATCCATATTGCCAGTGAAGATACGGAGTGGAAATGTTCCCATTGAGCTAAATGCAGCCCATACATTAATTTTGGGACATGTTTCGTTGTTGGAACCACACGTGTTTTCCAAGATTTTGTCCACATTTTTATCTTTCCTCTACCGAGCCATATAGACATCTCATCGGCAAAACAGTTTGCGCCCATGATTTCTTAGGATACATGTGCTTTCTGGCCCATTTTACTCGAAAGATTCTGTCTTTTTCACTTACTAAGGGTGGATTAGATGGCTATTTCTTAGTGTAATCAACCGTTTTTAAGGCACACCAAATGGTTTCGTGAGATGGCCTGCCAGGAATAAGATGGGCTAAAGACCTTGTAGACAAATATGGCCTACGTCTAATTTGTTGGGCCAGACTTCTTAGAATCGAGAATCTCATAGTAGGTGGCCTTCCAGATCCTCTCTTGCGCCCCAAACCAACAATATTTGAATCTCTAGATTTTACTTTATAGACTGTCGCCAAACTTATACCCAAAGATTTGGAAATATCCTTCATAGAAAGCTCACCACGTTTTATTAGAACATCAATTGCCTCTCTTTTCTGTTTTTCATTCATAGTTAGATCTGACAGTTTGCATCATTATCAGTAAATATTAAAACAAATTATCCGGACGAAAAGTTGAAAATATTACGTCTTACAAAAATTTCCGACTCCTACCCTAGTGAAAAAATGCCCAAAGAATCTAACAAAGGTCATTAATAAGTAAAAATATATCAAGTCAAGTGATTTGAGTAGGTGGAATCCAGCTTATTACTAAACACTGAGAGTTAATGTGGTAGGATAGTAATATTCAATTTTCTCAATTTTTATGTTACAGACTATATATGTATATTTATGTATATTTGTCACCCTCCAAATTTAGTAAGGTTATTCTTAAATACTTTTCTACTTATGATATAATGGTTATCCAAAATGTAAATATATTTGTGTAATCACTAATCAATATATGGTACAATGGGGGTACTTCGACCCATTATTCCAAGTTTATCAATGTATCTGGTTAAACAATACCTTTGAATATTGTATTTTTAGATTATTTTTTTCTTGTTGGATTGTAACATGTTTCGGTAATACATTAGCTAAGCTTTTGTGTACTACTAACCAGTGGCAGATCCAGGAATCTCTGGTGGGGGGGATATCAACCCAGCTGGGGGTCTGGGGCGCTGTAAGCCCCCCAGTGGGGTCCAGGGGCGAAGCCCTGCCACCCAACTAACTGCAATTTCATGTGTATTTTATTCTATTCTCACTGATTGAAGGTCTTTCCTATATTCCACTTGTATCCAGTTTAGATTACTACATTTAATCTATATCATCTAATAACGTATGCACGTATATAGAATATGTGTTAAATTATTCATTCAGAATAGAATATAAAAAATCTAAAATCTAAATTACGATACTATATTACAAAATCTATTTTGCGCTTTTTGCAAGTGCAAATCGATTGATTACGTTAGATATATCAATTTCTATATCCTTATGAATATACATCAAAGCTATCCGTTTAGTCGTTCGTCCAACATTGATGATCTGAGCCTGTTTTTCAAAAAGGTGAAGGCAATTACCAAACCTAGCGCTATATATATATGTACATTATACTAATTTCACAACCGAGAGAAGTTGAGTAGCGACAAATAATTGCAAAAATGCTATAAATCAAAGACATGATTGAAATATTGTATGAAAAATAAAAATAATAATCAGAATGAATTCGAAAGACTAGGAGGCCAAAAGTCTGGTGGGGGGATATATCCCCCCTATCCCCCCCCTGGATCCGGCACTGCTACTAACTGGTTTATCTAGAATATATGTCGGGCCAAGGCCAAACTTATTTTGGGGTGAAATTGTCCTGCTATGTTCAACTCGTTGGAATATGAACATTTCATATTCATATAAAGACGATAAAAATACTAAGTTATACTAAGGTATGAGGAATGAAATTAACATGGGTATACTTCATACTTTATGTTCTAACACACATTCCATTCTAATCATGTCCATCGGTGATCGAATTCCGGGAGCTTATACATCCCTCTGCTAATTAACTAAGTCTGAGTCTTGAATCGTCATTTTTATTTGGCTTCACGAATAAAATATTTCATCTTTATTTCCCGCCACTTCCAGTACTTCCCATATTTTCTCATTACGTTAACCACTGCCCCCTTTTAGGTCTATCCCCTCTACTATACCAGGAAATAGTTCGCCTTCATATTGAACAACTACCTGAAAGCCCACTTTGGGCTTCAAATGTTTTGTGGTTGTCACTGTTATCTCTTCTAGTTCCATATCTGAAACCAAAACCTCCTTGTTCTTTTCAGTAGTCTCTTCTTGATCCTTTATCATATCAGACATATCAGTGAGGATATTATCTCCACAAGCACAATCTCTCTCTACTCCGAGTTCGATATTTTCCCCTGTTACACTCATCCCAGGTTTAACATTTAATCTCCTTTTTTTCTTCTAGGTTTTTTAGCTGTATCTGTACGGAGCTCACTTTCTTTTGCTAAAAAATAGAACTAAAATAAACTCAAGATCATCCCTTTTATGGTGGAGTCTAGATAGAACCTGACTTCTATCTAATGGGTATATTCCTGGCTTCCTAAAACTTGAAATTATATTTTCAGTTGCCTTTCCCTCTATAGATTCGTGAAGTCGTTTTAATTGCCTGGGTAATTGATCCTTTGACATCACCGAGGATTATGTAGATGTATTCACTTTCCAGGCTGTTAGAACTTTCCGCCAATTTAGCTTTAGAGGTTTGTAGAAAGCAATATCAAATGACTGTGTAGGATGTGTTGAGTTGGGTGTCATACAAACAAAAGCTATTTGGTTTTCTTTACAGGAATTTATTACTTCCAAGCTCATATGTGATAATAAATTATCTCCTCATAAGATCTTTTTCCCTTCCTGGCGTTTGAGCTTTGGTAAAGTTAGTTAGAAAAACCAATCGCCGAATATAACACTATCAAACCATCCAGATTTGCTTCTATTGCATCTAGTGCCAGAAGACCCTTCCTCCGTCCAGGTGCTCAATAAGTATTCTGCCTGTAAACCACATAAGGGGGAAGTAATTCTCCCATAGCATTTCCACAGTACATTAAACTCGTAGATACTTTAGATATATTTAATATCCATAGTGGATATTTACAACCCCTTTTGTATGTTACTTTCTTTGTACCTCGGTCGTCAGTTAAATTCGTCTCATCGTAGTTCCATATATTTTATGGTGGGATAGAATCTAGTTCCTTTGACATGTGATTAAAGAATTCAGTTATCGTTTCAGAAGAAAAAGAAACTTTTGTTTTGCTGATATTTGAAGAAAATCTGAGAGATATTTTTATTGTGTTTTAGAAAACTACGGGTTCATTCAATTCCTGGCATGTTTTGTTTGAATCTAAGTTCTGGCATCCAGATTTATCCAAATAGGATTTAACAATACACTTCAGATCATACGTGTTAAGATGAAACCCATAATCACTCATTACTATGCAATACTGTAGAATTGCATTTTCGGCTTCGTCTCAAAGCTTTGTGTCCACCAAATGGTAACCTATGTTCCCCCTTCAGCTTATATTTTAAGGTGTTTCTTGGGACCTTAAAAGGCTTAGCTGCATTTCGCTTAGTTATCTTTTTCGCACGAATTAAAATTCAAAGCAGAGTCTAATTTTCTGTAGAGTAGTCCCTATATGTCCTACTGCTTTGAAGCTCGTTTATATTTACGTGGCATTGCTAATTGTGGTCTATAAATATACACATTTTATATTGATAACATATTCCAATGTGGGGCCAACCCACCGCAAATTTTGGACAAAATGATGATTCTCAATATTACACATAAAATACAAATCTAACAGTTGCACTTGTTTGTTGTTTGAATAAATATTACTTTATTATGGTATACTATGGAAAAACTTGACTGAACAATGTGCATAATGATGCCCTTGCTCGAAAATTCCAAAGAAGTTCTAAATATAATAACTTAGTTGACATATGACTCTAAATACTTAAATGAATGAAACAATGATCCATAAGGTCTCAATACCTTCTGAATCAAAGTGATTATATTGATATATGTCGAATGTTACTTTTGATTTTTATCCAAGGTATTGAACCGCAATATCTTAAAACTATTTGGCTGTATTTCACTAAATATTCTAAATGGGACAAAGTAACCTCTTAGGGCCAATTTCGCCCCATTTTACGGTACGCTACTGGGGTGTTAGGCCTATGGAAACACTTGTGTGCTATCACGCGACAGTTACTGCGCTATTTCTAACTAGTTACTATTAATGTGTTGTTATTGTTTACGTTTGTTTCATCTGGACAAAATCAATATACTTTTCCTTTCGTCAAATACTAAAGAAATTTTCGAACCAGAGCTTTACTAGCTTAATCAATTTACATTTGGTGGGGAGAGAGATGGGATTATAGAGAGCTACAGAGAGGATGGTTGCAACACCAACGATCCAAATTGGGGCAGGACTAGGGGTCCCAATCCCGGGGTCCCGATCCATTTTCACCTGGAATTAGATTTTTGCATCACGGGGTCTATCTCATTCTCTGATGTTCACAAAGCAATGAGGCAACTCAAATGTTATTTTATCGCATGATACATAATCCTATTTCTATTAAGGTATATTCTGTAAATGTAGCAAGTTGTCAATTATTTGTTGAATTGATTGATTAGACATTTACACCTTGGTATCACCTAATCTAAACTGTCTTCTTCAATCAGGTAGCTTTAGGTTGCTAATACACCTATAACACATTCGCAAACGTGAGAACCTGACATCATACAAATTATATAAATATTCGTAGATTTAAATCATTGAGAAATTACCATAATCATAGTCTACAATCATATTCCTTTATCAATATGGCAGAGAAAAATATTGTCTTTCTAAAATTTGAAGAGGGAGAAGTTTGGACACATTATCAAAGATCTAAATGTGGTAAATTGGCACAATGTCAAATATGTACCAAGATTCTAAAATGTGATGGAGGATCCAGAAAAGGTTTAGACGTTCACCTAAAGTCAGTTCACAATATTGATCTAATAAAACGTAAAATTGGAGAGGGAAATTCTCTAAACAATCCAAAGAAACTTAATGCTGTTAAGAAATTGGATTTTTTATGACTGATTCTTGCCTCCCCGCAGTACTTGTTAGAATGACTGCCTGTGATAGGTTTTCTTTCAAGATTTTTATTACATCACAAGACTTACGCAAATCTCTCACTGCACTGGGCCACCCCCTCCCGAAATCTGCAACTGTGATATGAAAGCTAGTGATGCAATACCGCAGACATTTCCCTGAAAAGGTTTTCAGATGTTTAGCATATCACAAATCAATTGGAGAAAAATTTTGTCTCACCTTGGACAAGTGGGCCTGTTGGCAAAATAAAAGATATATAAACATAAATATCCATGGCAAAGGTTATTTCTGGAATCTTGGGATATTTAGAATGAGGGGAAGTTTTTCAGCGGATGTTCAAATTTAATCTCGAAGAAGCTGAGTGAATTTGGTATAAATTTTCAAACTGATATAGTTGCAATCACAACCGATGGCTGTTCTATGATGACTAAACTAGGTCGAATATCACCCCCTTTCCAACAGCTGTGGTACGCTAACGGACTTCAACTTATCATACAAGATGTATTTTATCGTAATCAATTTACAGGTACCAGTGAGTTGTATGATACAAGTGGGACCGATGAAGATGAAATCAGTTCTGATGACGAAGAACGTAGTGGATTAACTGTCCTAAATACAACAGATCTAGAAACTCAATCGAGTTAAGTTATGATATAAGTGATTTAGTATTCAGAGTTCGTCAAATTATCAAACTTTTTAACCGCTCTCCTCTCTAAAACGAAACATTATAAAAATATATTAAGAGAATTATCCTAATGGATTAAATTTTATCCTCTATTGCAAAACCCGATGTAGTTCGCTATTAGAATGTTTGTGAGACTATTTAAAATTAAGTTATCAGTTCAAAAGGCTTTGTTAAACCTTGGTGTCTAAATACACCCTAGTGATATAGAATTCCTCCAAATTGAATCTATTACTGAAGCTCTAAGTCCATGAAGATAGCTATACAGGCCCTCTATAAACAAGATACAAATTTAATAACAGCAGAAGCAACGATAAAATTTTTGTTAGATGAACTCAAGAAACCTATTTCACATTATAATACTCGTATCTTAGAAGCAATCGATCAGCGTATTATTCAAGAACGTTATACGGATACATCTGTGATAATTCAATATATACATAATCCTCGAGCCCAACTAGAGAAAAAAAGGTAGTAGTCAACAAATTTTTCGGTGAGCAATTATTGAGGATGGAAGAAAATGGGAAAGAAACTCTCTCTAATGAAATGGAGCTCACAGATGCTACAGAAAACAGTTCTGAAGTATTCGAATCAGAAGATTTATCAATTGCGAATAAACTTCAAATTGCCATTGATGCGTCTCTTTGAAAGTCTCAAGAAATATCTCATTGTAAATCATCGTTATCAACGAATTTCAAATACAAATTATCAGTAACAGAACAGATAGGGAAGGGAGGCAGTTTATTAGAAAACATATACCAAATGATGTATATTGTTCCACCAACATCAGTAGAAGCTGGACGAGTGTGTTTTCATCGGCTGCTTGCCTTTGTAATAAGTTGAGGACCAAGCTTGACGATGAGTCTATAGATACTCTATGTTTTATTCGAAACAATGAGAAAAATAATCACGATAAGTATATTAATATCACCAAACGATTAACATTAGTTAATATTAGTTTCTTACTATGTCTTCTTTTAATCATTCTATTGCTGTCCTAAATATATTATTAAACGCTTATATGACATATCTATTCCCTAAACAAATTTATAGGTTCATACAATTGTTCCATCAATCCCGAAATCCCGGGATTGGGATCCTAAGCAGGACCAAGGTGCGCTATGTGGGGAGGAGTTTGAGGGAGTAAATTTCCTGTACTTGAAAAGGGGTGAAATCCGGTGGATTACACGGAGCAAGCTACGTGTATGGCTAAGACCTGTGGGATATGTTGGTGGCCGCTCATCATAAGCTCAGTCATGGGGACGTGACAGGCTGTACGAGTATTTCATGAGAACAACTATCACGTGCTTCGTGCAGCAATTGTCCTCTTCGTACGCCTCTGCGCCATTTGCCAAGCCAACAAAGGCAGGATGTGTGTTTGCCGACGATCTTGATGACGATTCCTACAACCTTACTCTACCCCTGCTGATCGGAACACATGTTACACCTTATACAAACATTACCTCTGGCCACCGTCATCTATTCCGTACGTATCTGACACCTACTCGCTACTTCACTGACCATCCTCTCTGTCCAATTTGTGTAATAGATTTTGGCAACTGTACTGTGAGGGTAGCCAATTGTAAACTGGATCAATTTCATGCTGACTGCCTGGACCGACTAGACGCGTAAGGTAAGACTCCTGTACCGATCTTCTGTCCGCGGGATGAGTACCGCAGAAAAACGCGAAATTCTGAGAAACTCCGTAAAGGAGGCTGGAGAGCACTCAGAAAGTAAGGAGCTGAGATGATACAGTCTAGCATGAAACGTAGCAAGACTATTGAAAAGGGGGATGATGTGAGAATACCCATTTCGTACCCTGACAGGGCTAGCATTAGTCCGACCAGTACAGATAGGGACTGCACATGGGACAATCAGCCAGTATTACCTGCCCTGACTTAACACCCTGCGGCACTGGCAAGCTTCTCCACCCTGACGATGTCCCTGAGAGAAATCCATCCTTGGTTTAATGGTACTAATAAATGTCTGGCCATATAAGTGGCGTTCAAAGGAGCCTGAGATTACTTGCAGCAAGTGTAATTTATATCCACTACAGGTCCCATAAACTTCAACTTGCTACTGTCAATGCTTGTGCAGAACATGTACAAATATTGAGAGTTTAGGTATAATGTTAACAATCTGGAGAGCTTTCCATTATTCTCTCAAGAAGCAGAAAAACTTTCACTGATCCAAGTGGAACTCCACTCTCCTGAAATTTAAATGGTAAAACCTAGTGATACTCGATGGCTTGCAGGTGGAAGAGCCGTGCGTGCTGTACGACGGAGTATCCCAGCATGGTACGCAGCTTTGAAGAGATTTATGATGAAACTTGTGATGCAGAAGCATATGGAATTGCGACTCTCTTGTCAAAATACAAAACTGTAGCTTGTATCTATATGCTATCAGATGTACTCGATACTGTTGCCAAGTTACAAGGATTTTTACAGGGGAAAGCGATTGACCTTTGCAGTGTGCCATTATGGTCAAGAGTACCACTGAAATACTAACAGAGATAACAGAAATAGCAAACAGTACCGCTTCGTTCAAGAACCAATCTATAGTTTTACACTTCATACTCAGCTTAGTAGAAAACAAACTGTGATCAGGGGAGAGGTAAAAATTCAATTTCTTCAGACAGTGTATCGGCCATATATACAAAGCGTGATTGACCATTTCCGAAATAGGATGGAGTGCACTGATTTAGTCTCTTCTATTCCCGTTTTTGACCCTCGCCATCTCCCTAAAACCCACCTAACTATGGTAAGGAAAAGATGGAGATGTTAATCAATTACTATAGTGTTTTACAACATGACAACTTTGGTGATGATGATGGTGTCACAACCAGACATTGATAGAGGGGAGACTGAAGCAGAATGGAAATTGTTTCTGCCGAAAATTTGGAGGCAATTCAAGAATAGCTCTTTGCACGATGTAATATCGACAATGATCAATAGCAGAAACATCTCGATTGCTTAATAGTGTTTCCAGAAGTACGTTTACTACATTATTTCCTAATTTCTCATGATTTTTATTGTATATTGTGTATATATTTAAATATTAAGCGTATTAAACCATATAAATGCAAATAAGTCAATTGAAGGATAATATTCGTAGTATGAGCCTAGATACCTCATTAATTTACTGTATTTTAGCAGATCATAACATATCCTTAAAATTATAAAATGTTGTTTTTTTGGATAAGCATAACATTGAATCTCAACTTTTGTATAAGAAGAACCTTACTCAATTTGGAGGTAACATATATATATACATATACGTTTGTGAGTCCAAAATTGATGAAGAAACTGGGCACGGTTGATTTTTGGCATACAAGGGTATTTTGGGCCTGGCTCGGACAATTTTGAGTCTTGGACGAAAATTACACCTATGACGGAATTATCACTTCATTATCACCTTTTTGGATTTCGAAATCACATTATCAACCACTGCCCTGCCAATATACATGATAGAAGTTTGAAATTTGAATCACAGATACCCCTCAATGTAACAAAGGTCCTCACGTCATGATTTTTCTAACTCATCAAGGGATTATTTTGTCATCACGAATTTACAAAAACTCAAATTTTCAGAATTTCTTAATACCTGAGGTACGAAGTGCTGAGATTACTTTCCAAAAGCGATTCTTGATCCATATCTTAATATCCGGTTATTCAGTTTCAAGTAGCTGCCCCCACTAAGACGCCGCAGGTCATGATTATTGGGGCCTTAGCTTCATTTCCTGCGTACTTCAGCCGATAGAAAAATGTCTATTTCTTTTCCTTGTACACGTAACACAGTCCGTCCTACACAAGATTTGTTGGGCTCGAAGTGAGTTTGGCGGCGGGTCTAGGTCAAGGAGAAACCTTTAAAAGTTGCTTCAATATCTCCAGTCTCTAATGCTCAGCTACCACCTCTACAACTAATTCTCTCTCCGCTAACTTGCTGCAAATGTGTGATGGTAGCATCTGTAAAGCTTCTCCCCTGCCCCTTCGGTTGTTCTAATAACTGCCGTAGCTGGTTCAATCAGGGGCTTCCATTTATCGACACGTTCATCCTTGCGTAATTCCGGAATACTGATCCTTTCTGCCATCAATGAATATCAAATTAGAATTTTAGGATGAAACTAACTTAAGCTCAATATGTAATCAGCAAGCTTGAGTTTAATATATTCAATTTGAGATAAATGTGAATAACTAACAATATGAATGGAAATATATAGAAAAATTAATGCATATCCTAACGCGTATCTATTCACACTCTAAGGTGTCCATATCCACTACTGCTACCTGACAGTTTGCCTAATTGCCAGTATATATACTGTATTTTCCTGAATATGCGCAAAGATTTGTATTCTTTTCGTAGCTATTTTTTCGTAAAAATTTACAATTTTTGACAAAATACTGATTTTGGGAAAAATTATCCTTAATTGTTGCAGAATCAAATGAGGCGTAAGTTTCCAGGATAAAATTATTTTAGAGGGTGGTATTAATTTTTATTCACAAGTGTTGGAGTCTTATTCTGGCCTCCTGCGCTTAATTTATGGAAATACAGTATTTGGATATTTCCAGTGTTGGATACTTTTGTTCGGTTAGTGCAGGGCTGTGAAATCTATGACAAAAAGGTTTCAGAGTCTGGTCCACCAATTACATACAAAATTAATAGGTAATTGAACAATATCTTTGTGTTTCACCAATAAATTTTCGTAAATTTCATGTGAAAATATCGATTAATAATGATACCGAAATCCACCATTGAAATACATTTAATTTCACCAATCATTAGAACTCAACTTTCAATTTTGCAAAATTATTCAAATTCTAAATGTATAAACATTCATAGTGTATTTATTATGCATAGATTTCTGGTATAGCGGTTTCGGTGTAAAATATACATTTAAGTGATCCTGAAATTCGAAATATTCAATTTATATCAGGATCTTTGTTAACAAATAATAAATCAATCTCACACGAATGAAAAGCTGATAAGGAAATACAATTTTTTCCCTGGCCCGCCGTGCACAGTGTGGCAATATGGGGTAATTGGCATATGTTAAAAACATTTCAAAGCATTTTTCGAATTCTTCATAGCTCAATTAGTAAGAAAATATTATTGCCAGCATTAGAAGCAGGTAGGAACCTAACTACGCACAACTTTGTTATGTGATTCTAATAATAGATATATATTTTCAAACCGCAAATTCCTATGCCTAATGTATGTAATCATATTTGATGTAAATACTAAATATAAGAGCGAAAAACATCTTCTGAGAATAAATCTATATTGTAACAACAATAAAATCATTGATAGCTTAGTCTAGATATTCATTTGTACTTTTTTTCCGGGTGTCTAGTTTGGCCCTCCCAAAGTTATAATCTGGAGTTGTTTCTCATTAATTGAAGTGTAGCATCTCTTGTTTGACAAAATTTGACAAAACGTCATTAATATATACAGATTCATTTACCTATTTCTCCAGTATGGCCATTTTGCCACACTGTGCAGTGTGTGCTGAATAATCTGAAATTGCCCAGTTAAATAAATGGTTTAACACCACTTGGTTAGTGTATGTTTTAAATGGAATTATTCTTATATGCTTCTTTTTTATGACTTTTGCTCTGCGTTGGTCTAGTCATTTTTCAGCTTTTGGAATTTCCAAGCTGTCAGCCTGTGGCTGCTCCAATTGGTGCAGGATCATGAATTAGAAATTATGTTTATAGCCTCAGTATACTGAATCCAGATTATGCCCTACACCCTAGCGTCATAAGACATTTCGGGAAGAGAACATCGTTCCATATTAATTAATTTCAAATCGCTTTATAGTTGCATTCATATAATTATTCTAATTGCCAGTTATTGGAGAGGCTATAAGGCCACAGCACACCCAAAATCAATTTTTGGGATTTGACTTAAATTTTCTTACCACATTCACTTAGATCCTCTGGAAACTTGTGTAAAGGTATTAATTGGACACATTTGGAAAAATTGGCCATTTGAAGTGTGGACCTCACTGTAACACCTAACAATGGTCAACAACATATTTTCACTCGAGAATTTCTTCTTTGAATCCCATTTCCTAGCCATTTTTACGCTGATTTCTAAATCAATTCCAATTCTTGCTTCACGCCCCTATCTGACAATATCAACATCAAGAATATTGAATTCGTAATTTCAGATATATTATTTGACACAAAAGTATTTATTATGAACTCATGAATTTTCAAATTATAGAATATCATTACTTTCTAGTCACTAAGGCAGGGGTCGGCAACCTCTGGCTCTTTGGCCTCTCTCTGCTGGCTCCAAGCGCTTCGACAGAATATTTTATATGGAAATGAATTTGTTTTTACTTACAATGTTATTCATCATTGTTTTAGTATTTCGTTGGCTAATTTAGACTTAATAAATAGGCCGTGTTACCTTCATTCTATGCCTCAAATATGTAATGCGATTCTTGGACCGTTTTGGTCCTTTTACTGTTCCTAAAAATGGCTCTTTGATTTATAAAGGTTGCCGATCCCTCTACTAAGGAAATGGTGATCACGAAAATTTCTGCCAGGGGTTGATTGAATATCTCAATATTCACATCGGTAAATTAGTTTTGTCAGATAATATTAAATGGGATATATTGACCAAAATGAATGTATTTATGATATTTGACGATGCACATAGTCTAAATCCACAAATTACTTCCAGGAAGAAATGAAGTTATCTGCTTGCTTAATTAACAAGTATTTCAAACTGCTCCTATATTCAAACACTGTAATCTGTGAATTATTAATTAATAGTTTCAAAATTGATGTTGCCTCACAAAATATTAAAAATTTCCATTATGAAGTTAGCCAATTTCAGAGTTATAGCACTCCAATTTTACATTATTGCATTTTCTATGGTTCTCATGTTAAGAATTCCTGATAAATATTTTGGAGGTCTATTATACAATTTGTTTTGGACTTTGGCTAGCATCACGTAATTTTGGCCTCAAACCACTCCTCAATAAGGGTAAAGCGGGTACTTTTTGACATTGATGAAATATCAACTATTGCATAAATAGTATCTACAATATGTTTACAACATGATGTGTATATTTCACATCTCTATCTTTTATTGTTTTTATGATATTTCTTCCCAAAAGTTACCTTTTCGCCGTTCCCCCTGTTACCAGATTTCGGCTGCCGGAGGGGGTACCCATGAGCTTACATCATAAATTGCCACTGTATTGATAAGTATCAATCATACTATATAGTTTTATGAATATATGTACTATTTATACTTAACAATTTGTAACGAGATATGAGCATACTATAGATCGAAAATATGTTACTATTGCGCCTCACAAGTTGCTAATGTGTAATTCAGTATTCGGGAAAATTTCAGATATTCTGGCAATTTTATAATTTTTCAAGGTGTTTATTATCAAATTGTGACTTGATGGAGTACATCCGACTCCATTTTCGGAAACAGCATAATTGATAATATACCATTATACTCTATTGACCAACGATATATATCTGCGTTGGACATTGTAATTGACGTCTTAAATCAGCTGACCGATTTAAGTGTCAGAGTTCTGGTTCAGTAACTATTAAGGCTATCATCTATTCTGATTCCAAAAACATCAGTTTTTCTGCATCAAGTCACGGACTGCAAGTTAGCAGCCAATTCGAACTAAATACGTTTTCACGTCAACGATGTATTTGACCGACTTTTCGTATAGATAGCGAAAACAACTTGTTATTATTCGAAAGTATAGCGTTGGTGGATGCAAAATGTCATCAGAATTGTAGAATAACTTATGATGGCTTAGAATTAAGGTTTTGAAATATTTTCTAGCAAGTCAACTATAATGTGTTATCTGCCGGGGCTTCTCATTTTTCTTTTGACATAATCTTTCTTCTGGATACGGTTGAGAGTTGTTAGATTATGTCTCTACAATTTCTTTTAGAAATATTTATTACTTTTTGAAATACTATATTTTGAAAAATTGCCTAATATATTTGTTTTTTTACTAATATAACTAAGACATGATTGTATGTACAATACGTTTTCATTCTATAGTTGTTGTTAAACAATAATTGCACTTTACAACAAATTTAGAAAATATTTCTGTCGCCTTCACTCTATATATTGCAACCTGGATAATCCAATTTATTGATTCAGAATCTTCTCATGTCATATTCCAGCAAGTCATTATTTTATAGTATACAGCTCACAAACATGCAAATTTGATGAAATTTAAGACAGTTTTTCATGTAATTTAGGTTTGTCATGTAAAAACAATCTGGATTCCTGAACTTTAGTGCATGTCTATTGGATTGATTATGGAAATATCTTGGTGTATGGTAAATTTGCATACCACTACATTATACGAATTTTGGTCATTTTTTCTCTATTTTTTTTA
This sequence comes from Oopsacas minuta, assembly GCA_024704765.1. Taxonomy (NCBI): domain Eukaryota; kingdom Metazoa; phylum Porifera; class Hexactinellida; order Lyssacinosida; family Leucopsacidae; genus Oopsacas; species Oopsacas minuta. The sequence goes on along the minus strand of JAKMXF010000155.1, from coordinate 222,344 downwards.
AAGTTTCATTCATGATTTCATTAGTTTCTTGATCAATTTATCTGAAATAGTGCTTTTTTCGGTTTAGTTGGATCCAAACACAAAATAGTGTGCAAATCTCCTTGTTTTACCATTACTACTAACTTTTACTGAAGGAAAATTAGTTATTTTTAATCTTTTTTACCTGATTTTTAGAAAATTGTGACGTTCTTGAATGTAATGAGATTTATAATCGGGAATCAGCATGTTCTATAACATACAATCGGAGATATAATGTCCAAGGAACAGATACTTTGTTGGACAGTGTTAACAGTATATAATAATGTCATTTTTATTCCAATCATATGATACTCTTATCGTATAATTTCAAACTTTGAATCTTACTCGCTTTCTCTCAACGTTTATTTTCAACATATATATTTTAGAAATTTATGAGATTGATATTTTGTCTGCATTAATGCATTCAATCATGACTCTTACGTGAGTATACGTTATATTACTCTTCTCTGTATTTTTAGCCATCCTACTGTTTTCAAACTATTCGAATTTTACAGCTTCCCGTCAGCTTGACCTACCAACCTCATCTTAACTTCACTAACCTAATTCGCCTTAATTTTCCTAACAGATTATTCATCTATTTACAGCTTCTAATAGTTGGGATGCATGCATCCTGACGAAAGCTACTTGATTAGTTAGGTATTTTCAGATAAATGGGCAATTGATATTCACGTCATCACAGCTTACGTCACTAAAAATGCAATAATCGAATAACGGCTTAGCTACAAAATTTATTGGAAACGGAGGAGACATATATTTAGTCCCTTAGATACCCAAAGATGAGGTCACCTATAATATATACTGCTCTAGACCTGAAGTCATCTTGAGGTTGGGTGCAAACTGAACCAAATCTTTAAAATTCTAATAGTTTGAGTATATTAGAGCAATCACTTCGTTAAATGCCCAAATGAACCACTTAACGCATACAACAAAAATGAAATATCATTGATTGCATATAAGGATACTACATTACAATTTCCTGAAGCTCTAAGATAAAACTGTGAGAATATTTGCAATAGAATAGCGATATTTGAACTAGAATTTCGAAAAACCCATACGTTATAGGGAAACAAAGGGTATTTTCGTAATCAGCATGTAACATACCAGCTAGTGGGATTGATTTTATGTTTTGTAATTTTGCTGTCGAACAGTGTTGTTGATACAGGCAATTCTACGTGTTATTGCGTATGTATTAGATAATATACTGGGTTAATCCATTTGACCATGCTAGTTGACATTGTTCGGACATAAACTTTTGAATTCTTTCCATTTATCAATTTTCTAGCCACACCAAGCTAATTACATAGATATTGACCAAATATATAATAAAAATATTTTCAGAACGCATGTCAGTTCAGATAGACCAATTCATGGACAAAAATTGAATTTTACAGGTCTGATGTACCCTAGGGAGTGACCTACGTTCTATAGGCCTGTTCACCAACTAAATTTTCCTGTACCATAGAATAATGGAAGTCCATATATTCACATATATGGACTCGCATTATTCTATGTTATTCTGTTAGTTACTGCAAATCAAATTGGTGCACTTTCGCCTGATTAAATGTATTATTCATATTTTACAATGCACACAATCTCTATCTATCAAAAATACGTCATCTGTTTGCTTACAAGAATATTTCTTGCCCAAAATGCTCCAGGTTGGAAACTCGTTAAATAGATTATTCATACATTTACAGTTACAAAATTAACACCACGTGATTTAAGAGTTTTTTCATACAATATATAATAAATTTGTCGTAATATTGTTGCTGCGTTCCATAGTTATTGTAGTTCCCATGGATGATACATTTTTACCAATATAACCTATAGAAAAAATTCAATGTTAGTGCCAAATCATCAGTGGCGGATCTAGACAATTCAAAACGGGGGTTCCAAACTATGGCGCGCAGGCGCGCCGGATTTTTTGGAGGGGGCCACGCATTTTCCGGTCACGTGATGACCCTTAATTAGGAAAGGCCGCATAAGAGGTCAGGACAGTATATGAGTATACGTATACATATACAACAAGAAGCTAACAGCCATCCTTGAATCATGTGAGATGGATTGACATGAGTAGTTGTGAATCACAATGTTATTCTCAGGTAAGGCTATCAGCTAGTATAAAAGAAATACATGATAATAATTATTGAACAAGTTTCAGTTAATGTTAATCTTCTAGCATGAATGGAAGCTTCATTCTTCGGGGATGGAGTTGAGTAACTGTTTTAACTAGCTCTTTAATGTATTCCACAGATGAGAGCTTGTTGCAACGATCTCTGTTGATCTTCATCAAGGCTAATGAATTCAGCCTTGACTCAGTTATGGTGGCTCTCCTTGCAGTCTTGATGAGTTTAACTGACTGAAACTTCTCTCGCTCTCACAAGATGTTATTGGCAACGTCAGTGCTATCTTCCGGAGAACCGTCAAGTTTGGGTAAGAGATAGTGCTACATTTCTGTAGAGCATCTGCTAATGACACTAGTACTGATGTTGAGCATTCCTTCCATTCTCTCACCCAGGAGCTGTATTCTATACGGAACATCACAGCATGCGGGAGATCACATTCAAAATGCCCAACCACTTTAGTCAGCTCTTCTGGAATGTCACTGTCTTCGTCTAGCTGAACACACTCACCGGGGACAAGATAGAACAAACCAGTCACAATGTCCTGTGAAGGATTTTTGACAAACCTCGCCTCAAGCTCGGCTAACATGTGAGACAAGAACTCGTTGTAGATGGAAATTCTGTAATACTCCTCTGGTGTTGCTGATGGGGGATTGCTACGGTGTGCTTGACGACCAGTGAGCCTTAGTGTGGTTTGCTGGAACTCATTTCCGAAGAGCAGCTTGCCAAGTTTTGTAGCCTCAGTAAACTGTTTCTGGAATTCGGTAGTTGACCTGCTCCTCATGGATTCTAAAGTTGACGCCACTCTATTCACTAGTTTGTAGGCATACACCACATCAACAGCTTTCATCTGGAGCTTGATCGTTAACTCTCTAAGGATCTGAAAAAAATGCATCAGAATCTGGAAAGAGATCAAGAATGTGGAGGATTAAAGCTGAAAGAGAAAGCCGTTTGCTTTAGTGATGGTTTCCCCATCCCAGCTCCAATCTGTACCTAGCTCTGTGTGTGAATTGCGATCGACCATGGCTTGGAGACACGTGTGGAGAGGTGAAAGTAGCTCTAAAAAAACAGCATACGAATCAATTCGCTTCACCCATCGCGTTCTGCAGGAATCCTTCAGTTTCCTAGCTTTGGAAGTGTGATTGGAAGCTTCAATTGCTTTGTCTAACAATCGTTGTCTCTTGGCCGAGAAGCTGAAAAACCTCGATATCTCACCTACATAGGATTCTGCATTTTTAAATGCCTGAATGCTACATGCGGAGACCACAGCGAGGTTTAAGCGATGAGCCGCACAACGAAAGTACATGACCTTAGGAAGCAACTGCTTGTACAACTGACCTCACTCCTAATCTGGCTCCAGCCATGTTTGACGCACCATCATAGCACTGGCCACGCATATCTGCTGGGGAGGTATTGTTATCTCTGAGCCATTTCAGAATGGCCTCACCCAATACCCGTCCTGTGATCCGCTGAACCTCGACAAAATTCACGAACACCTTTCTGATCTGACCCTCATGGACATATCGAATAACAAGGAACAGCTCTTCCTTGTTGGATGCGTCAGTCACCTCATCCGCGATGAAGGAATAGAACTTGGCACCCTTGACTTCTTCGATGATGTCACTACGAATCTTGTCACCTACAACTCCCACCAGCTCATTTTGAATGGTTTTAGATGTGTAGCGAGCATTCTTCGGACCCTTGGCAAGATAATCAGCCAGAACTTTGTCTGTCTCTACGCGAAAACGGACCAATTGGACAAAGTTACCTTCATTTGAGCCTTCGTCTTCCTCCTCCTATTGGACTCTGTCATCTCGGTGACCGCGCATAGCCAGGCCTTGTTTCCCACAGAGAATGACTATCTTAAACAGAGACTCAATCACCTTCTGGTTGTTATCCATTACTCTCTGTGCCTGGGTGTCCAACATAGTGCCAACACTCTGAGATGGATCCTCGTACCGGGCCAAGAACTCCCTCATTCTGGTCATTGCACTGCGATGATACTCCTTGCTAGCACGTGTAATTGGTTTCATGGCCATCTTTGTCCAGCACTTAAAAGATGAAGTTACAAACTGTCCTAAATCCTGACCACCATCATTGCTTGGAGCAAACAAGGCAGAAAGTACCATCTACAAACTGGCTGTAGTGCAACCAGGGGTGCTGCTTCATCCATGATGGCTGAAACTGTTTAAGTGAGCAAGATGGATATGGGCGGGTACGAGGGTAGGATGAAGGATCTCTATTTGGCTCAGTCATTAGAATTCGATGTTTCTGATCTCTTGAGAGCTGTTGCAGAACGATATGTGAATCTTGGAGTTTATCAATATCACACTCAACAAGACTATCAACTTCACCCTCACTTCTAACATCACTCCCACTGCTATCACCTACACTATCACTATCACTGTCAGTGTGCATGGAAGCTGTATCCTCTGTATCTTCTCTCTGTGTGTTGTCACCTATGGTATTAAGCGTGCTATTATTAATTGTATGGTTTCACTGGTTAGAAACAGTTACACTTGTAGCAGTATATGTCATTGTGCTAGTAACTAAGTGATTCAAATATCCATAAGTTTTATAGATGTTGACCTACCAAGTCTACTCTTCTTAGCAAAAAACTTGTAATAGAGGGTGTCCCAGAGGGCTTCTTTCTCTTGTCCATGCTCATGGTGATGGCTGACACAGTAAACCTCTAATCTGGCTAGTCATTACGACAGCACGTGGACCAAGGAATCGGATTTTCCCAGGGAAAATCCAATTCCTTGGCAACGTTTAATAGCTAGCTAAAATTTAAATACCAAGCTTGATACCTTGAGGCTTTTGCTGCTTCAAAAAGAGCTCCTCTGGCGATTGATACAATGGATACACATCAACAAGGTACAAAATCATTACTAGTAGCTTAGCCTATAACAATAGACAATTATCTAGCTAGCAAGCTAGCTGGACATGGAGTCTAACCACAGGACTGAATGGGGGATCCATGGCACCCTGGGATCCCCCTAGACCCGCCAATGATCATCTTATCGACCTATAGTATATACCCAACTTCCCATACCCTGATAATATGACTGAGTAGTTAACTTATACATTCTTGTGACACATGAGGCCGAAGTGGGTTATCACTGGAATAGTGGTACCACGATGGGATAATGTGAACATTATTTGAGTCGTATCTAAAAGGAGTTATATTTATTTACATTCCTAGATATACAGTCAATTTGCATCATTTGGTATTTCTATGAAGTGCCGCGACCTAATGTCCACAAGTTGCTGTCCTAAAGATGGGGCTAGGCATTGACGTCGTGTGGGTTTGAAATCTGGGGGACACAAATTCAATCTAGTGTGCAACAAGTTCTAGATGAGGGTCTATGGGCACTGTAGACAGTCAGTAGGGTCCAGGAGCGAAAGTCATCGAAAGAAATAACGTTTGATTTGCCATTAGCCCAGAAAGTTGACATTTTTCTGGTCCCTTGGAGTAATGATGTGCGAAGTCGGAGAATATTTGGGGGGCAAATAGCACCACGCCACTGGGGTCAGGCCCCATCATAAATGTTTGTCAGTCCCATCACTTGATGTAGGCTAGAAGAAACAAACTCATACTTGCCAACCCTCACGGGATCCCTGGATTCTCCCAAGATCAAGTGGAAAATTTTGAAAATCTAGGGATATTTGTAAAAGAGGTTGGTAAATATGCAAAAAAGAAATTTTCAATCTAAAACCATTGAATTAGTGTTTTAATAAAATATTCATATTTGGTTGAATTTCATTATTAATCATTCTTGCGATGTTCTTACCTAATTGCTACTGTGCATTTTTTGGTACATAATCTACTCAAGGACGTACTCTCGTAGTACGTCCTTTCTCCAAAGCAGATTATGCATTATTGTACTAATTGTATATGAAGAATATTCGGATAGGACTTAGGTAGTACGTCCAATTTTAGTATCCAGAGCAGTAGCGGCGGAAGCAATTTAAAACAGGCGTGAGCACTGATTATTTATGCCCAAATATTCTTTTCAATAATATGAAATTTACATGAATTTATTGGGATTCACTGAACGGAACGGAAATTTTCTTGGAGAAATTTCAAAATTGTTGCTTGTTGCATATTTGGCCTTGCATATCATATGATTTTTTTTCTGCAAGTTGAGGGCATATACAAGAGTCTGCGTGATGAACGTCTACCACTTCTACACACCGTAGTCTGCTCTTGACAGCCGGTCTAGCCATCTAATATAATCGAACACGCTCAGCCACTCATCGGTAGTACAACTAACATTGTATTGCATAACACCAGTCCTGCCATACCAAAGTCTAAGGCCACGCTCTACACAATTGATGGATGTTTTGAGTTCAGGTTGTCATAATGCACGCAGATAGATTTATGATTTATTCTGAACATTTATGCCGAAAGAAAAATCATTTACAGGGTGTAACATAATTGATGACTTACAGAAAAAATATGCATGAATTAACGTTCGATGAATTCACTGTCCAATCTATTTTCCTATATATCTGCCTTTATATTTGAGACAAGTTTTAATCCTTTCAGGCATACCACTCACCAGATTGTCGAGAATCTCAGGGGAAATCTGAGAGAATGCCAGTTTCAGCTGTTTTTCAAGCATATTTAGATTGGTTGCTACTTCCATTTCATTAATTTTGCTTTGGATGATGGCCCGTAAATTCTCTATTGGGTTTAAGCCTGGCGAGTTGCCTGGCCAAATACCTTTCTCCCAAAAGGAATTCAGATTGTCTTTACACCAATCTTGAGTCTTTATGGCATTATGAGCTGGTGCCCCGTCCTGCTGAAAGATGTACCTGGACATGTTTGAGAGTAATCTTCTGACTAGAACAGCTCCAGTCTTCCTTTTCCTCCTTAGTGCGATCTTCAGAGACTTCTTCAGTATTTCTTCGATATAATATTTTGCAGTAACTGTACAGGACTTAGGTATAATATGCAGTTCTGATATCGCATTGTATGACATCATTCCCCAATCATGTATCTTAGAAGGAAATTTAATTTTCTCAGAGGGGCCACTGATTCTTTCTTCCTTGCCCATACACGATCATTTTGTCTATTAGGTATGTGGAATAATTCATAGGGGGATTCATCAGAAAATAACACCATACGCCAATCTTGAACAGTCCAATTGACTGTCTGTTTACAGAAAGAAATCCGATCTTTAATCTGTTTTTCGGATAATCTTGGCTGAAGCGGTCTTTTATAACTAGTTGCTCCAATAGAATTCTTGAGATACCTTTGGACAGTCATATGTGATGCTATAATACCCTTAGACTTAAGTTTTCCCGACAATTTTCTTGTAGATTGGTGTTTCTTTGTTAGTGACTTAGAAATGACGATTTTCCAATTTTTGATAACGAAACCTTCAGTCCTCTACCACATTTATTTTCCAATGAGATTCCCTTCTGGTATTGGGTCCACCATCGTCCGACAGTACGCAAGGATGCTCCAAGTAAATTGCAAACGCGCCTTTGCATCATACCACCTAATAACATCCCTACAGCCTGGTTTCTAATATTAATCTTGTGTTCTTTGACCATGATATTGCTAAGATATTAGGGAGCATAAACTATTAAATATTTTTGGACATAGACATGAACATTAGTTTGAAAATGCATAAATAAATGGTACTAAAGGATTGATATAATCGGATAATGGCAAACCTTTTACTATAGTTAAATAAATATGAGTGCCGTTGTATGGTATATAGGTATAGTGAAATAGTCATCAATTATGTACACCCTGTAGTATATAATTTAATGCCATAAGGGGGTCAACATATTCATTGGCCATTTCTTGCCTAGATCGAACTTATTCAACTAAATTATTACTCTTTATCAGATTGTAAACGAGAATTAGAATCCTGTTTCTTGCTTGTTCCAGATTGCAGGAATGTGGTACAATTATTGTTTAATCTTTCACCTCGCCAACTATACAGGGGTTGCGATACTACATTTTCCCAATATGAAAGGTGCAAATGAGAAGTGTAATGCAAGGAAATTATACTTGCACAAGCCATCGTAGGGTCACCATCTGTTATTATAATTTTGGTGGTAAAAATCCTTTAGAAATTGAGTAAAACACAATTCAAATGATTCCTGGGTTCACGATCAATTAGAGAACAGGCAATAATAGCAAAAAAGGTTTCGAATAATTATCAATCGTAGTAAGGCATAAAATTTAAGTGGGTATTTTTTCGTTCCATGACTTGTATCAAATATTAATGGATTATGACCGAGATTCTGGGACCAGCGTTCAAAGCTATAAGTTAAAGTCTAGAAAGTTCACTCAGAGAACCATCCTCCACTGTTTGTAGCGTATATCATAAGCAAAGGCGTAGCTAGGGTGCGGCACATGCCGCACCTAATTTGCGTGTTCTCACCAAGGTTTACATAGAAATATACTAAATGCACGGCAATGCCTCACCTATGTCGCACCCTTCGAGCGGTCGTAGCTACGCCCTGATCATAAGCGTTTCCATATTTACTTTCTTGCAGATAGTCTATAAATTTCGTAGCGTCAAAATTCTCTCTTCTATACTTGGTTGAAATTGATTATGTATATCTTGATTAGTCCATGTAATATTAATTTTCGTATCATTAGTTTTTGACATAAACACCTAATTAATGTAGTTGCTGAGAGGCTAGCACGCTTAAGTATAAATCCAAGGGACTTTTGTTGAAGTTTGACTTTGTACACTTTCAGCCTTATCCAATGAAATGTTGTTCATATTTTCATTTCCATCCTCATTGTGAAAATTTGGATGAATGTGATTAACTATTACTATCATTCAAATTATCGTAAAGAATCTCATAATTTGGGTTATCATCCTCAATTACTGGAGAAGTATGAATATTGACGGGGAAAATTCTTTCGGTCGACTGATAGCCAGCGTATAGCTTTGCGGCAATAGCTGAAAATTATCAATGTCGGTATTATCACTAGTCTCTACCATATACCAATAAGACTTTGAGGTTTACAGCAACCTAGCCTACTAAACATAAGACCTTAACAGTAAAAGTACCAGGATGCAGTATTCGCTGAAATAATTTATTTACATAGCTTTTTTATTGCAGAACGGTATATTTTGCATGAATAAATGTACTACATATTTGTACAACATCAAATTTTATACCAATATATTCTAAAATGTTTTAGGAATGTGTTAAAATTATGTGACTAGTGAGGATTTATTTATTAAAAATATATCATTCTTTGATGCCATCTAGACGCTAAATATTGCATTTATTATCTCAGAGTGAATATAGTAAATGATCTATAGATACATTAATACAAAATGTCAATAATGTGTCATGCATAAGTTGGCTAGTTGTTGAGTTACGATAGAGACCATGGATGACAAATTTTTAATATTATTCAATCATACTCGAGAATCGTTAAAATTCTTGTAAATCAGAATATCCAAATTATACTATACACCAAGTTTCCTATATCCTTTTAATACATTTTGTTCTGAAATAATTGAAAAATATCCAGCAATCTTGAAAAAAGCATTGTCACATTTGCACGAAATATCATTTCAAAATATATTACAAGAGTATGGGAAGTCAGCTTCATGGTATTTAATGGCTATTCTCATCTCAGATTATAATTAAATACTATTAAAAAATTTTTTCCATGGCCTCTGTCCAACCCAACAACTAGCCACCTTTCCTTTATTTTTTATCATGTAATGGTATAGAATTTCTTGTTCTACCAACATGGTTGCATCATCCAAAATGCACTGCTTCTATAAATATAGAAACCATATATATATCCCTGCAGCTAATACTGCATCCCTGGTTCAAAATTTAGGAGTTACTGTTTGGCCTTATGTTTAGTAGGCTATGACTGCAGCTAATACAAAATCTAAAATTACAATCTGTGTTAACAGGTTTGTATATTAGTGAATCCATATTGTGTACCTTGCTAGTAGAATTTGTTAACAAATAATACTTTAACAACAAAGAACAATAAGCTTATTACCGATGACATTGTGCAATTTAATGAAATTTTCATCCTATGATGCAGTGATTCTGGACAGTTTTGGCAGTGCATTAGTGCTAGAGGTTCCAGGCAAGGTCACAGAGAGAAATTATTGGCCACGGGGCAGAATAATCATGAGTCCCAGGGTAGCCGAGAATTCCAATCAACAGGACAGTGCGTAGCGTAACAATAGGTTCCCAACACTACAAACCTGTATTAAATTTTTCAGGGATCTAAATGTTATCAATCGATATGCAGATCCACCCTTTGTCATGTTGTATGACAGTCTCCTCACCATGACAGTTTATACCTCTATTACCACAACCAGTGATAGTTTCCTTACCTCTGTGCTATGCCTTCACATTATTTACGCACTTCCTATTACATATGGCAAATAATCAGTGTGGGTAAAATGCAGTTAATACATTCAAATTCGCCAATTCAAATACATCACAATAATTTATATATTATACAAAATGAATATCCCCTAGCAGGGTTCTATCTAGGATGTTAAATTTGGGGGGGAAGCTTTGAAATCCTTAGTACCCAATTATCAAAATATTACAACCTTGAAGTAAACACCAAACCTTTAATTTAATTCCTAATAATGAAGATTTCCCATTTGTTATTTATTTACACTTCAAATAGTATTTTCACAATGAATTGATATTCTAATAATTTATCAATTGAATAATATATTGCGATTAATAGTACATTTTATGAGATTTTTGGGGGGGGAAGCTGAAGTGTTTGGGGAGGAAGCTTCCCCCGACCCCACCCTCAGTAGATAGAACCCTGCATAAGGGGTTAGTATAGCACGAGTTTCCAATTTTTTCCTCTTTTACCCCTAAATTGCTTTTATTCCTATTTTCGATAGTTCTTTATCTTATGAAGAAGTGGTAAAAATTTTAGAGCTCTATCTTAAATATTATCTGATATTTTAGATTTTTGGCTAGCATCCCCTAATTTGGCCTCAAACAACCCGGCCATAAGAGTAAAGTTACCGAAATTGACACTCCTTTAGTAAAAATTGATGAAATATGAAGTATTGTATGAATAGTATTTACTATATGTTTATGACATGATGTATAAATTTCATAGCCCAAGCTTACATTGTTTTTATGATATTTTCTCCTAAAGGTCAACTTCCCCCGTCCCCCTGTATACCAGATTTTGGCTTCCAGAGGGGGGTACACATGAGATTACCTCATGAATTGCCGCTATATGGATGGGTATCAAACATACTATATTGTACTATGAGTATATGAGCTATTTATGCATATATGTAATGTAATTTACAAACTATTTGCAATAAATGACAATTTTTTCCATGGAAAAAGTGGTGTTTCTTCTTCCTCGTTTTCCTATGAACCTTACAGCCGCCATTTTCTCATGCCTCAGAATGCATAACTTGGCATACACATGCTAGATTACAAAACTCAAAGGTTTGGGGGAGATCTCACACCCTTGAGCAAAGTAATTTGAAAGGCCATACAATTTAAGTAGAAATGTTAGGATTATTGAAATTTCAAAATCTTTAGCCTGAGATAAATTGATATTTCAAGTAAAGTGAGGTATAATATGGTTGCTCCTTGCTATTAATCGATATTCTAATCCACCTACTTAACTTTCTATGCGATTTGAAACAACTATCTAGGTCGATTATGGAAATACCCTTGCTCAATTTTCTTAATATATTTTGAGTGGCCAGTATAAAATTTCAAAAGTTTTCTGGTATATAGTTGTTAGAATAATATTGCATTTTGGTTACTAGACGATGTTCCAATATCCTCCTAAAAATTTCAAAGATTACGATCAACTAGAACTCATCGCAGGTGTTTACAGATCCGGGAACCTTTCAATGTTTTTCAGAATTGGTAATTTGTTTACTTTTATAGTAAATAACCATAAATCAACAACTAGATCTAAATATGATTATTTAAAAGTGTGAAAATTGGATCAGCTTATTCTATATTGCATTTAATTCTGCTTGCTATGGATAGAATACAGTTTTGAAATTTTGTGGCCCGCTGAGAGTCTTAAATTGTGAAGCTTCCCCAACCCTAAACGTTTACAGATCCCTGCCTTAGTGTATGGAATGCTATGTATTACCTAATTATCTTTTACTTATTGTATTTTGTTTGAAATATTCATAATTTAGATCTCTTTGGATGTTTGAAGCAAGGCTACTAAATGGGTCTCTCTGGAAAAAGATAATTGAATCGATAAAAGATGTTGTCGAGGATGCAAATTGGGAATGTTCAGGGTCAGGAATTAGTCTACAAGGAATGGATAGCAGTCATGTTGCTTTGGTTTCTTTACACCTCAAGTCTGATGCGTTTGACCCTTACAGATGTGATCGGAATATTTCACTGGGTCTTAGTTCTACCAATCTTTCGAAAATTCTTAAATGTTCTTCAAATGATGATTCTGTAATTATTCGTACAAGTGAAGCTAGCGATAATGTTTCTTTCATTTTCGAAAGTTCAAATTCTGAGAAGGTGTCACAATTTGATTTAAAATTGATGAATATTGATAGTGAACATTTAGGAATTCCAGATATGGAATATGATTCGATTGTCAAAATGCCTTCTAATGAATTTCAACGTATTTGCCGTGATTTGTCACTACTTGGCGAATCAGTTCAGATCGCTTGTACAAAAGATGGGGTACAGTTTACATCATCAGGGTCAATTGGTTCAGGAAAAATTAGTCTCAGACCTAATATTACAGCTGAAAATTTAGATGATACCGTAAATATTGAACTTAACGAGGCTGTTCTTCTCACTTTTGCTCTAAGATATTTAAACTTTTTTACCAAAGCAACTTCTTTGGCTCCAAGAGTGATATTATCATTCAAAACTGAACATCCACTTGTTGTAGAGTATCAAATTCAAGACATTGGATATCTAAAATTCTATTTGGCACCAAAAATTGAGGATGATGATACCAAGCAAACTACTACGCCAGATTAAATACATATTTATCTTTTCAATTAGCTTTGAGTCAAGTAAAATAGTATTCTATTAGAATTCGCTTATCATTCATCCATTAATATCTATTAATATCTATTGAATTTGAATTCTATCATTCTTGTGAAATTGGAAATGAGATAACTCGTGTTTCCCAAACAATCTTGCTTTCGCTATATAGATGAGTCTAGCCCAGCGAGTGAAGCAACACAACTATATTGAAACCTTTATATTTGTAAGCTGATACTTGGCCGGGTCCTCCTACCGAAGTTGTAATAGAGCTCCTAAAATATGATACGAAAATTATTCCCTCAGGATAAATTTCCTATTCTCGTCACAAATTTTTGACAATCACTAAAATCTACGTATTATTGCATCATACAGTATCTACTTATTTTATCAGGGTACCAGCCTGCGAAGTAGGCGGGGAATCCTGGGGAGCCGAGCTCCCCTATCAAGACTGTACAATATTGTATGTTTCAAAATTTGAGCCAAGGGGATGATACAAGTGTTATTTTTTTAGTTATTATGCTTATTGAATTATGTTGTCTTAGACTACACAAACTACTAATTCGATGACAGTGAAGAAAAATAGGTTCTTTTCCAAGAATATAGAGGTTTTGTAATTCAATGGTTTTTTGCTTGTTGTTTTTAGTCCAACTTCTATAGGGATCTTCCTATAGAAATTGCTCTAAGAGCATGAACGATGTGCAAACTCCATCGGTCTTGTCATTCGAAATCTTGCGGTCGGGTAAGACGAAGATTTGCACACATATACATTTTTTGGGTCGTTAATTTACACCTTGGATATGAATTTTTATAAAGTCATTTTACAATTCTCTTTGGTCATCAATCATATTTTCACACTTTTCAATGTATATTTCAAATGCATGCTAGATTAACGCTGGTGACCAGCATAATTAGGTCTATATCCTATACATTGGAGCGTTTCCACACAGACTTCCTGGACTTTCCTGGAAAATTATTCAAAATCCTGTACAAGATTCTAGTCACTAAATTACTTGACAAATATATTTGTATACTTGTCAAATAACATAGTATACAAAATACCCATGTATGTCGAAATCAGCCCTGAGGGTCTTCCAGTTTCTTCAATCAATTCCGGACTTACAAACATATATTGACATATACAGGGTGTATAATGATTGATGCCCTCTAATACAAGAATATTTATTAATGAAATGGGTTAAGAATAAATAATAATTCATTTGCCTATATATCCCCCCTTTAGTTTGATACATTTTTTGATGCGTTCGGGCATTCCTCTATACATTTTGTCCAAAATATCCGGTTGGATTTGGGACCAAGCTAATTTTACCTTCCTGATCAGCATTTCTGTATTTGTTGAAGGTGCCATTGTATCTACCTCAGTTTGGAGAATTGACCAGAGGTTCTCTATTGGATTTAGATCCGGAGAGTTTCCTGGCCAAATACCTTTAGCCCAAAAGCCTTTCAGGTTGCTCTTACACCATTCTTGGGATATTTTTGCGTGATGCGCAGGTGCACCATCCTGTTGAAAGATGGATTTGGACATCTCTGGCAGCATAGCTATGCTTAAAACATTACCAGTTTTTCGCTTTCTTCGCATTGCAGAAAGGAGGGAATTCTTCAAAATCTCTTCTGCATAGTATCCTGCTGTTATGGTTTGTCCTTTGGGAACAATATGTAATTCTGAGAGTGCACAGTAAGACATCATGCCCCACACATGTATTTTGCTCGGAAATTTGACCCTCTTGACTGGTGGAATTTGTGAAGTATCTTTAGCCCAGATACGATCGTTTTGTCGATTCGGAGGGTACAAAATTTCAAATGGAGATTCGTCAGAAAATAGGACACGTTTCCAGTCTTCAACATTCCAATTTCTCCGTTCTTTACAGAAATTCAGCCTGGCCGCAAGTTGTTTTTCGGTCAGCAGCGGGTGCTGTTGTCGCTTATAGGGTTTAACTTGAAGGGTCTTCCTTAAATTATTATGAACCGTGCCATGAGTGATAGGAAATCCACTAGCAGTTATTCTCTTGGCAAGCTTTCGAGTGGATTGGTTTCTTTTATTTATTGATTTAGCAAAATTTTTTCACAGTGGATTGATGATTTTGGCGGCCTCTTTTATTTATTCTGATCCCCTTTCTTGTACCGACTCACACCAACGTCTGATTGTGCTAATATCTGCCCCACTTAGCGCATTTTCTTTGCGTAAATCCTGCTTCTAACATCCCAATACTCGATTTCGAGAAGATAGAGGATGCTCTTTGACCATATTTAATAGACTAATTTTCAAGAAAAAAGCTTAATCTTCGTATAAATAGCACGAGTTAGATGAAATAGTATTAAAGATTATGTGTATTGATAACTAAAAGGTAAGAGATTAAGATACATTAAACTAGATTCATTTTACTAGTGTAAATATAAAGGTTATACATAAATATAAATATAGCGCATCAATCATTATACACCCTGTACACATAGAATCACTGCATGAAATTTGAGGTTGAATCCTTTGGAGAGACACCAATAAAATGCGCTAATTTTTTGGATTGCTTTTATATTGGTGCATAAGAACAAAATTTCATCGGTGGTTTAAATCTTTTTCTTTAGTTATGCCCCTCCCACTGTCTGTAGGTAGAATACTGCATTTTTTCATTATTTAGCTATTTATATGCTCAAACTCTGTCATCGGATTTTGAGTGCGATTCAACGATACATACTCTAATATTTAGCTATAGCTCTGTTTGAGTGGAATATTGTGTAAGTATATAGAGATTCCCATGATTTTTGTGGACAAAATTACAAGTATTTCATTTCACACAAGACATGAGTATAATATGAATTTTACTGGTGTAGAGGTCGCTAAAATCGCTTTCTATCCCACAACTAGATGGTTTAGGGTTATACATAAGATTCCGAGCTTTGTGAACGTTGGTTGATAAAATATGGTAGTTATTTTGTGGATGTTGGACACAATAATTTTTGGCCCCCTATTTAGAAATCAATAATTTTCTACAACACTTCATGTAATATTATTTTATACTAATATTGTTACTTCAAGTTACTAATTCACATACATATTCGGTGAATAATTACTCGATTACTATATGAATATTCTACATCATAGTAATTTTCAATATGCAAGTTTCTGTAATTACTGAACTTCTAATATACTTAGATCTTATTTTCTCTATGTTTTCTCTCAAATATCTAATACTCTGTGCATTGAACTCCACTCCACTTCATATAAATTTGTTAACCCGTGGAAACGGGTTAAAAGATTCTTAAATCTGTGGTGAATCGATTCAAGTGCTGATTCTGCCAAATAGCCCAAATCAGGAGGTTAAGAATCTGGACGATCTGTATTCACAAGTAATAAGAATTCCTCTAGATGGTCGAGCAGTTTATGAAGTTTTGTACTAGGCGTTGATTTATGTCTGGTATTCAGAAAATTTACAGTTGTTGATTTCATATGATTGCAAATGCATCTGTTCCTATTTGCACTCAACACCAATTTCACAATCGCCAATACCAGATTTATTTCAAATCCGAACGAACTTTGTTGCATTTCGACCTTGGAATTACGAAACTCATGTAGGCAATTCTGCCTACCTTAAAGGACACGACACGTAACATCACATGCCGGAAATTAGGCACTCCCTGAGAGTTAAACACGTTTTAATCAACATGCATATGAGTTTTCGTATATAGTTGTATGTTCGGAATTGATTAAAGAAACTGGAAGACCTTAGGGCTGATCTTTGGCATACAGGGGTATTTTAGGTCTGGCTCGGACCATTTTTAGTCTAGGACGTAAGTTTACACCTTTGACTGAATTATGACTCAAATGTCACCTTTAGATTTTCGAATTATCACATTATTAGCTACAGCTCAGCCGCTATACATGATAGAAGCTTGAACGTGTAATCACAAGGACCCCACAGTGTGCCTAATGTCCTGACGTCATGCTTTTGCTGAATGCCAACTTATCATGCGATTATTACTTCATCATAACTGTACAAAATCTCAAAATTTGGCCATATTAAAATAGAAGACTTGTTTCTCATCCGGAATTTCTTGGAACACTTTGGCGGCGTCCGTATTTTATTTATATTATTATCGGCGATATAATGTGCAAAATATTTTGACCCTTCTATTATCTCATCACATTCTCTCTGAGATTTCAAAGAAGGAATTTTGAGTATACAAGTAGTAAATTCTAGATTGCACTATCTGTAAACCTATAATTGCACTTAATTTTAGAAACATACAAATATAATCTTTCCAATGTAGGACAAATTTGGGACAAATTTGGGACAGGCAGAGATGAGAAACAAGTATATTACTTTACATGGCCTATCCATAATTTCGATATTTTTGATTAGTTCATAATATTCGAAGTACATAGTGCCCATAATATTAACCAAAAACCCACGTATCACCTCCAGTATTCAACCCGAAGGCCGTAGATGGATTTGTAAAATTTCTGCTATTCATACGCTCGAAGCACGAAGTATTGAGCATACTCCGTCGCGTTGCGGCCAAATTACTAAGTAATTTGCTGTCATATACTTCAGCTAACCTAAAACAGTAAACTGTTGCAAAGCGACCTAGCAAGCTCAGGCCGCTATTAATTGATTATAGTCACCAATCATGCCCAAGAGACCTCCTAACTTACGACAACATGTACGTACAAGTTTCGATACCTTCTATAAGCCCCACATAGTCCTCAGTTTCACTGAGAATGAAGTTTAATCCCTGCTGAGGCCAGTTTAACCCCAAAAGTGGTTATGTCCAGCCCAATTCAAACCTAAGTTGTATAGTATGCGTATAACGTATAATACGTTATACGTGATTTCTTTGAATGAATAATACTTTCAATTATACCACGTCAGATTAATCTTGAAATAGGAGATTTTGACATTTTCAGACTGTATAGAACACATAATTGTCAACAATTATATAATTTGGTCAACTATGCAGAGTTTTGTCATTAACAATCCCATAACTACTGTATTCATGCATAATATCTATTGCAGAAATCGGCCCAATAGAAGTACGTCACCAAAAATTGTCGATTGTAAATACCTTTTATAAAATACGTATTATACGTAATCGTGTTCATTGAAAGATGCATTAATCAACTTAGGTTCAAACCTGTGTGAAACCCGCCAACCCTGATCAGCCAGGATGAATCAAAATGATTATCAGTTCAAGGGTTGTTTTATAGGCAGTGCAGGGCAAGAAGGAGGGCATGCCCAAGCATGTCCTGGTACTACCCTGGTCCTGCTGCCGATTTATCATATTTTTACATATACCCTTTGGCATTTATTCAAAGTTATGGATAGAATAGTTTCAACGGCTAGTTTGGGTTTTATAATCGAAGAGTATGTTGATTCGAATTGTGATATTTTCAAATCTATCTCCACATCCGTATTACCTCTAATAATAGTTCGAATAATCCTCCATATGCCTGATAAATCAAATTTTTGCTTACAGTGAATCGTCATTTCCCCTATATTTTGATATATCTGCTCTTTGTTAGTAGAAAGACACATAATGTAAGCGCATATGTTTGATTGTTTAGAAATTTAGGTCAAAATATTTTGTCAAAATTGACCTGGGATCAGGCAAGGGATTTTTCTGGAGAGTTTTATTTCATAGTTTGGTTCGGTTGCTAACACTATAAAGCAAGATTTGAAAATTTTACCTAACCTTAATGGAGTTATTTGGCACATTTAGTGATCACTGGGTATCATAAATATTTTTACTCTTGGTTAAATTGTTTTTCATATTTTAGTCAACCAGATGTAGTATTTTTACGGGAATTTTGGCGGCATAATTTTCGTCTTGTCAAACATTATGGGTGCTAAATTTATACTATATTAATTAATAATGTTATTACATACAAATCAAACACATCAAATAATATCATGGGATGTGTTATTGAAGCAGGAATCTATGATAATTTGGGATAATGGGACAATGAATGGAAAATAAAAGCATAGAAAAGAGATCGTAAATAATCCCAAATCAAAGTCAATTTTCAAAAAACGATGTCCAAATGTCCCAAATGCTACAATCCCCAATGTTAGCAAATATAGGTCCAATTATCAAAATACGAGAATGTCCGATTTTCGGTAATGCAACATTGTCCACTTATCCCAAATAGACCAATGTCTAATGTTAGCAAATATATAGTATGTACAATTTTTCCTATATGCAACAATGTCAAATTTTCCCAAATATAGGTACAATTATCCTAAATATAACAAAATCGAGGTTACAAAATATTTGTCCAACTTTCCTAAATAGAACAAGGTCCAATTTTTGCCAGTACAACGATGTTACATTTACATATCTTTTATATTTTAACTCGATGTATTATTTCGTTTTTGTCCGGAAATGAATGAGGAACTGGGAAGAGCTACAGAACTGAAAGTTGTAATTAGTCAAGGAACAAGTTCCAAAATCTGAGTGGTCTCAAAAAGTAACTAACATAGGTGTCAAATGTATTGACCTATCAGACTTCAAGGTCTACCAATTGGGATTAGGAGCGTTCGTAGGTTTTGGCTATCCGAGGGATAAATAATAACTGGGATATGTTTATACTATGCCGACTAATAAAAATTACATAGTATAGAGGCTCAGTTCTAAAATGGTTGACTTAATTTATATGTTACAGTAGATTGTGAAATAATTGTTTTCGCGAAATCCCTGATTGTTTTAGGAAATTCTTGTAATTACTAATTCACCCAGGGAATTCACGAAATTCCTAAATTATAGACCTAGTTTTTTCATGAATTTACTAAGTGAAATGCCTGAATTATCACAAAAGCTCAATAAATGTGTGAAATATATAATACTTTGGAACATTTCGTAGTTTCCATTAATTCACCATTGCATAGCTACCTGATTTTATTTCACATATCTGTGATAATTAGCTGTGAGGTAAACATCTATTTCTGATAGTAACCACTTACAGGGTGGGCTACGGGAAATTGGTTGAAATAAAATGATCACAACTTGGCACACTTATGTCCATTTCCGAATACCAACATTTCATTTTGTAGCAAGAAGAATGCTATTTTGTGTTTAATTAACAATTAGATCAATAGAAATTTATGACAAGGTTGGAACTGGAAGAAAGGACTAATGTCTTCAAATGGTACTACAAAAATCATATTTCCATAGTTACAACGCAGAGAAGATTTAGAAGATTCTATAACTCTAGAACTGCTCCTAAACCAGATACCATCAAACATATTGTCAAGAGGTTTGAAGAGAATGGTACTGTAGTTAATACAGCTAGACCAGGACCATGCCAGACAATGAGGACCCCCAATAACAACGAAAAAGTGAAGCGGAAACTTGCGGGTCACCACATCGTTCATCAAGGAGGCTTTCAAGAGAACTTCAATTGTCCTGGACAACAGTCAGGAGGATTCTTGTAGATGATCTCAATCTCTTCTCATATAAGACACAGATCCTACAGAAGCAATCTACTGTCCAAATAGAGAATAGATTGACTTTTGCAAAGCTTATCGCAGGGAAGGTTGAGAAGAAGGAAATTGACATCGGTAATATTGACTGGAGTGACGAGGCTCATTTTCACCTTCTGGACATGTTAATAAACAGAACATGAGGATTTGGGGTGAGGAGAAGGCAGATCCACTTGATAGTAAGCCTTTAACACAAGAAAAGGTCACTGTCTGGTGGGCGGTGGCTCCAAGAGGATTATTGGTCAATATTTTTATGAAAATAATGCAGGGTCAAGAGTGAGCGTGAATGGTGTCCGATATCTTGATTTGTTAAAGTCCTACTACATTCCAACTCTCAGAAGACGTAAGGAACTTGGTAGTATAACATTTCAACAAGATAGCGCACCCCCTACAATTGCTAAAGTTGTTATTGACTTTCTTTGAGAGAAATTTGACAAACAGCTGATTTCACGAAACTGCGACTTCTTTTGACCACCTTACAGCCCAGATCTAACCAATGTGATTTTTATTTTGGGGATACCTGAAGAGCAAGGTTTACTCCAATCCTATCCCTGAGACTACTGAAGACCTCAAGAGAAACATTCGTCGGGTAATAAGGCGGATCAAGGCAGAAACACGAACAAAGTCTCAGAAAATATCCTTACGAGATTGCAAAAAGTGAGATATTTAGATAGGAACTGGATCGAGCATTTTATTAATGGGTATATACTCTACAAGATTAAAATTAAAATATCACTTTATAAACCTAAATATACTTTTTACAGAATTGACTTATCTTTTTTGTTTAGAAATTATACAAAATTTGTTTCTACCGCTTTCCCGCGGCCCACCTTGTATTTCTTTGGATTTCAAAGAACTTGTGGGTAAGAATATGATATAAATACAAAAGGATTAAATTACCATTTTATAACTATCAACTCAAATCTCTATTTCGCAATTTGTGAATCTCTTCAGAAAGCCTCGAACTGGAAGAATTATTCAAGCGCGAATTGTTCCAACGATACGATGAATATACAAAGGTAACTTATACCAAAGAGCGAATACAATAGAATCATTGACAGTCTGAAATCAGCCTCTGCTCTCAGTCATAGGAAAAGTAGAAATGACTACTATCTTCTTACTAAGTTATTTTAGTTAGATTTTTTAAGTTTCCCGCCAACAACGTTAGTAGGAAACTAATGAAATGGGGGTCAATCCTAAAAGAATAATTTGGCAATGTCTTAATTTTTAAAAATTGTTAAACTTTTTTCTGAGAGCAGAGAAGAAATTTCCAAAAAACTCTATGATTATATATTTACTATATTCAACTGCTACTGGGTTTTACATATGAGATACTCCAATGTTGTGATCTAGAAAAGCTTATCAAGAAACGTACTCATCTGGATGATTCGCCCCTTTATTATCTTACTCTCGAGGATACCTTTGATGTCATCAAACGTGTGCATGTTACAACTGGACATGGTGGTCGGGACCGAATGATCAAAGAACTATAACTAAAGTATGTCAACATCACCACTAAATCCCTGTGCGAGGAGTGCCAAAAAGAAAAAGGAAGAGACCTATAACAAATGCTATTGTTATTGTACGTCCCATATTTATCAAGGAGTACTCATCTAGGGGTCAAGTTGATCTAATAGATATGCAAGCTATACCTCATTCACAAACAAATGGATCTTGGTCTAGCAGGACCATCTTACAATGTTGTGTGTTCTCAAACCTCTTACAACAAAGCGTGCAGCTGAATTGGCATTTTAACTTGTGGAAATCTTTTGCTTCTGGGTGCACCCGCCATTCTTCAGAGTGATAATAGCTCAGAATTTACAGCCAGTGTGATTACAGATCTGAAACAAGTGTGGCTAAATTTCGCTCTGATTCATGGAAAGCCGCGCCATCCACAAAGTCGAGGTTCTGTGGAACGCACAAATGAAAATATAAAGGATATGCTTGTTTCCTGGCTTGCAGACAATTGGCCGCAAAATTGGACTGTTGGGTTCAAATTTGTACAGTTCCAAAAGAATTCCGCTTTTCATTCTGGAACAAAGGCTCCACTTATTCCACCATGTTTGGATGTGAGGCAGGTGTTGGCCCAACATCGCTGTCTCTTCCATCAGAGGTGATAAACACCCTAGAAGGTGATTATAATTTGGCAGCTATTGTTGGCGACTCACCTACAGCTTCGACCGATAAGTTAACCACTCCAGTTACTATCACATCCGTGCAACCCTGTGATACTAGTATCACATCAAGCAACTCGACGATACTATCACTGAAGAAAACACTCGGAACTGGAAATGAATTTGAAGAAGTCATTTCTAATCAAACTCCCTTACAAATTATTGAAAAGAACACGACTCAGGTCATGTTAAATAGGGAAAATGCACACACAGCACAAGTTTTTCATGCTGAAATGATGGTGAAACGTAGCAGACTTAAGCTTCAAGCTGGGATAGTTGAAGATAATGTTGTTGTTTTAATTCCAACTTTGGATCGTGGGAGAGGGGATGCCCGAGATATCCTTGGCGTAATCACACACAGAGACTTGAATACAGACCAGTATACAATTGGTGTATAATCTGGATAATTGAAGGACAATACTCAAGAAATCAGTTTGACCTTTGTCCTCAACGCTAGTTATCGACAACCAGCATCAATACTGAGATCACAGTGTCACTGCGTTCAGCCGTCATCGCTCAGTCAGCTTCTGGTGGACAATGTTTTGCTAAATGCAATTGTAATAGTCCGAGCAAGTGTATATTTAACAGATGTAGGTGCTACAAAGCAAAACTTAAGTGTAATTCTCGGTTCCACGGAAGTTTCACTTGTGTTAACAAATAATTTCTTAACATTTCTTCATTTTGTTGTGTTTAATAGGAAAATGCAGTGTTGTATCTCTTACTTAATTATTGTTTAGTAAATTAATGAAATAACTAGGAATATACATTAAGAGTTTCGTGAATTGCCGAATTATTTCAGTAAATTCGTAAACTATCTGGGTGAATTTGTAATTACTTGAATTTCCTAAAACGTTCAGCGATTTCGCAAAATCACTGATTTCAATATCTTACTGTAACATATAAATATACAGAGGAATCTCCTAAAACGGACACTCCGAGAAGCGGACAATCCCTCTACAATGGATAATTCTCCTGGAACGGAATGAATTAGCATCATATATATATAATACTTAAGCAGTCTCCGAGAATCGGACAACTTCCAAATCGACAGAAGCGATGTCCCCAGCGTGACCTTTATTCAGAGACTATGCTTATATATATATATATATACATATATTTTTCGCTCTGCTATTCACAACTTAGAGATTAAGACACCAAATTTGGTATGTTACTCGTAGTGATATCTAGTTGTGTACCTGACATTTGAAAGATTTCTAATGTATATATTTCATACCTTTTGACACCTCTGTATTTTCGCCCAACCAGATTCTAGGGTTTTGCAGTTAGGAATAAATGCATAAAATTAGTTCTGGTAGAGACCAGTGGAGTTCATGTCACCATATTACCACCGTAATATATTTGTATAGTATGAGACAGCAATTCTATTGGTCACTACATTTTTTTTAGTGTTTATACACAATTCACTTATTTAACATATGATTAATCACATTATTATACCTTTTAGGCAATATTTCAAAATTGTCCTAAAGATTAGATTCCACTGGCTATTTTGGGGTAAAGAATGGCGTAGAATTCGATACCGATACTCAAAACGGAACTATGTTACGGAACTGTCATGGAACAAGGATAAGAATGTGGCTTCCTAGTTCGCGTCTTGACTAGTTCAATTATTCTAAAAATTGAAATCTAACCCTACGTAGAGATTAACTAAATTTAATGGTTTAATTTAATACGGGGAAAAATCCAGGGGTAGCCCCAAGGCAATGGATTCCTACAATTATGAAGCACGGGCACATGCAGAAGTTTCTGAATCCGGGGTTATTGCCTCAGTTGCCTCCCCCCTAGGACCTCAACTGATTGGGATAGACAGGTTAATTTTCAAATGCCAATTTAGTACATTTCTAACTATGTTTGTTAATTATATATTGCGCAATAGTTAACTTCTACAACCACAATATAGTGGAAATTATTTTATCCCAATGGGATAAATATTTAACCATGTATATTTTTCTTGATCTTTCCATATACCTTAATTAGAACGGGTGCATTGGAAATTGAATTGAAACTAAGCGGATCCTGATGCCATAATATTATTGCATAATATAGCTGATAGTTTTATTGGCCAATTACTAAATGCCTATTAAATTTCTTAAGTATTTATTAATAAACTAGCAGAGCTCCGCGTCCATTCTCTCAACGTTTGCAAACCTCATAATCGACAATTTCAGAACTTTAAATATCCACCAATGGGAATTACACAAACTATTGCAACATAGTAATGTGATTGGTTTGTTGTTTGTTCACTGAGGTATCCATTCAAGCGGACGCGAAGCGTCCACAAACTTCCAAAACAAACATGAGGGCCAAAGGCCTCATAAAGCATTTCCCAAGAACTTACAGATATCCTCCCGGAGGGTGGAGGTCTACTCGTATAATTATATTATTAAACAGGGCTGCAACATTTCCACATGCATCACAACTTATCCCATCTCCAAATATGAGGCCGTAGCCAGGATGGGCCAGGATGGGTTCAGCCCCCCAGGGTTTCATACAGGATTTTGATTTGGGGGGGGGGGAGAAAAAAATTGCGACTGGAAAACAGTAGTTTGCGAAAGAATAGGTCTGCCGCGTACCCCCTAGGGGTACAGTGTACACTAGATATTTTCAAGGGTTACACCGAGAGATTTCAAAAGTCATTTACTACCTTTTAGAGAATCACAATCTTTTAAGTTTCTTTTAATAGCTTGTGAAATTTGAATATTTGTTTGTTATTATAATTACATAGGATTTCATTTATTTTTTTTCATCAGTTTTTGTTTTTCTTCTTAAATTGTGAAAATTCAGGTTAATAATGCTAACACACCCAAACGAACGAATATCGAATATGCGTTTCAGCCCTAAAATCAATAGTACCACCTACCAAAATATTATTTTACCAACTTATTTCAATATTTAATAACTTAGAAGTATACTACAGGGTGTTTCACAATTGATGTCGTGTTATACAATATTACATAACTAATAGAATACTAGATATATTACTACAATTATTTGCCAATATATCCACCACTAAGTTCAATACACTTATGGATTCGTTTTGGCATTCCATCCATCAATTTGTCCAAAACCTCTGGTGAAATATTGGACCATGCTGTTTTCAGTCGATTTTCCAACATTTTTATGTCTTTTATCTCACCTATTGAATCTAGATCATCTTTCAAAATCGACCATATGTTCTCAATGGGACTCAAGTCTGGAGAGTTGGCTGGCCAGGTACCTTTCGCCCAAAAACTCTTTAGGTTACTTCTCAACCAATTTTGTGTCATGTTTGCCGTGTGAGCTGGAGCGCCATCTTGTTGAAATATCGCACAGGACATATTTTTTAACATTTTCCTCTCAACAACTGTGCCTCTTTCTCGCTTTCTGTTCATTGTAGACATTAAAGTTTTACCCAGTATCTCACTAACATAGTACTCTGCTGATACAGTTTGTCCAACGGGAATGAAATGTAACTCCGACAGTGCACGATGTGACACCATACCCCATACTTGAATTTTCTTTGGAAATTTCACCATCTGAACGGGCTCGACATCCAATACGTTTCTCGCCCAAACACAATCATTTTTCCTGTTTGGGGGATGATTTAACTCAAACGGTGATTCATCTGTAAATAATATGTTTTTCCAATCATTTGCTGTCCAATTGACACGTTCTTTACAAAATTTTAACCTAGCAGCCATGTTTTTCTCTGTTATTAACGGCTGCCGCTGGCGTTTGTAAGATTTTACGCCCTTTTCTTTTGTCAAATAACGGTACACTGTACTCTGAGATACGGAATGACCTTTCAACTTTAATTTCTTGGATAAACCACGTACAGACTGTCGTTTTTTACCAATTGATTTAGTAATTACAATCTTGGCAACTTTCGATATGGACGATTTACGGCCACGTCCCCTTTGTTTTCTAATGTCAAATCATTCTTGAAAAGTCGCCACCAACGCAGAACTGTACGGATATTAACTCCAAGTTTAAGAGACACAAACTTCTGAGAAGAGCCAGCTTGTAGCATGCCAACAGCCTGTGAGCGAATCATGATACTGTATTCTTTCACCATTATATTATGCAAATAATTAGCCCAATTTGGATATGGAAATAGAAGCTATAAAATGTTTCGATTGATGAATGAAATAATTACTCAATAGTACCCTGTAAGATAAATTACGATTGCAAGTTTAAATACACAGATATTATTGCATGGGTGCATAATAAACAAATTTAGAAAATACGACATCAATTGTGAAACACCCTGTATTGTAGTATGGATATCAGGCGATTCATTTCTGGAAAGCGGTCGAACAATAACCTACAAGACATGGATGAATGTACATCTGAAGAGCTTTCACAGATAACAAGTGAAAGATGTTTGCCATCCTCCTCTCAAAATCCAGAAGTTACCAGGCATGATCCAACGCCACCTCATTCGAAAAAGTATCATATGTCATCTAGCGAGCAGAGAAAGTAATATAAGGCTAATCTTTCATATAAAAATGAGTGGAAAAAATCTATCCCTGGGTAATTTGCGAAGATCCTAGAAAAGGTGTGTTCTGTACCATCTGCCAGAAGTGGGGCAATCCATCTGCAGGATCAAGGGGCGCTTGGACAAGCAGGGGAGTTACTGACTGGAGTCATGCTACTGAACTATTGAGAGCACACGGAGAGTCACGGTGTCATAGGGATGCAGCAGTCACTGCTGGTATGTCAAAGCAGGTGGAGTGCGGGAAATCAGTACTTGAGCTGCAGTGTTCTGCTGCTGCAAAAGAGGCTGCATGCAGAGCAGAGAGGAATCGCAGCATCGTGCTTAAGTTAATGAGGTCAATCTATTTCCTAGCAAAAAACAAAATTCCTCACACCACTGTTTACCCAAATTTAATTGCCTTGCGTTGCCAATGGAGATGCATTGCTAGAAGAGCACCTCACTCATGGTGCCTCCAATGCTCAGTACACCTCAAAATTCAGTGCAGTTATGCTTCTGGGCGCTCTTGACACGTGGCCTGAAAGAAAGCAAATACAGAGTCTAAGGTCAAGCCCGTGTTTTTCTATATTAGCAGATGAGTGTCAGGATATTTCCACACAGGAAGAGCTATCAATCTGTTGCAGGTGGATTGTGGATGGCTATCCAGAAGAACACTTTGTAGATATACTCCATGTCAAGGATGTAGATGCTGCATCAATCACACAAGCTCTCACAACTTTCATTGAGGTGAACAATCTCGACTATAGACGTTTAGTTGGGCAAGGCTACGATGGGGCAGCAACTTTCTCTGGTTGTACAAATGGTGTCCAAAGAAGGATTAGGACACACTCAGCACATGCAGTCTACATACACTGTGCATGCCACCGACTTCAGCTGGCATCTATTCAAGCTGCTGAGTCCATCACTGTAATCAACAAAATGTTTAGCACAATGACCAGCCTGTGGAAACTATTCTACTATTCGCCAAAGAAAGCAGAAGCTCTCAAGGTCGTTCAGTCAGTTCTAAATTTACCTGAGCTGAAGGTAGTAAAGCCAAGCAGTACGAGGTGGTTGTCCCATGAGCGGTGTCTAAGTGCAATCCGTAAAGATCCTCCTGCTCTTATTATCACTCTCCAGCAGCTCTACCAGACGTCAGGAGATGCAGAAGCATATGGAATTTCTCTTATCTTGAGCTCCATATCCGGAGTAGCTAGTATTTTTCTTTTATCAGAAGTACTTGATCTCCTTGCTAGGTTTAATTGCTACATGCAGAGACAGACTGCGGACTTTGGTAGGCTACCTTTAATTCTTAAAAGCATTATAAAAGCGCTAGAGGAACTCAGGAAGAAAAAGCCGACTGGTGTTCTAGAATGCTCACTCAGGTTGACCAGCTAGAGATCGATCATGGAATCATGATTACAATGAGTCGCTCAGCTCGTAGCTTTGTGGATGGTGCTAGTGTTGGATCTTTAACTGATTATCGTGACAAGGTTGCTCTTCCTTATGTCGATGCTTTACTACACAACATCGGCAACCGATTCTCGGGTGAAGCGGTAGATCTCCTTGTATCATCCTCTGTTTTCAATCCAGCATCTCTTCTTTCAGAAGAAGCAGCTTCACCAGATTATGGTAAAAGAGAAGTGGAAGTTCTGGCCCAATTTTATGGTAATGAAGCTATAGTTGTCCATAATGGTGTAACTTTCTCTTCTCCGCCACTTATTGACAAAGATGAAATTGCTATTGAATGGCGCTTGTTCAAGCGAGCATTGATTCAAGAATCAAGGTTGATCAGGGGAAAAAAATGAGACTACCAAGACACCAAGCCTACAGGATGTCAAAGTTCACATGGAGTCATCTGAGCTTACACTGGAATATTTCCAGAGATATTCAAGTTACTCAACATAATTCTTGTTCTTCCAGTAGGAACAGCTTCAGTTGAGAGATCTTTCAGCCACATGAAGCAAATTAAAACAAGACTTCGAAATAGACTTAATGATGCTAATTTGGCTCATTTAATGAGGATCGCAATTGAAGGGCCAGAACTATCCTCGGTTAACTTTGATGAAGTTCTTAAAGTATTTAAAGAGAAAAATCGTCGAATACAGTTATAGTTTAGCATATAATTATTAGTGATAGCAATATTTTAATCTCCCTATTTTTGTGATCATAATTAGTATATATTGAAGTATCACACATAGCATCTTTGTTGTAATGTCACACGTTCAATATTATTGTTTAATACACGACAAACAATAATAACCTACTCAAATTCAAGATTTCTGGGGGGGATAATTGTGCCTGGGTGGGGAAGGTTCCAGGGCCCCCCCCCCCTCTGTATGAAACCCTGCGAGCTAATCTTACAATTGAATTTCTCCATCATCAAATCCAGTTATAAATTAATTAATTTACCCGTCACTAGAAAATCGCTTGCACCATAACAAAACAGTTTTCCAGTTGATGGAGAATAGATCAACTAGTCAGGCGTAACAATATCACCATTTTCAGGTGTCTGCTAAAGTACTCTTTTTGAACATAGCGTTTATATCACCACTGACGGCCACTTTTCGAAAGGTCTGCATCTAGGTTTTTGCGACGGAATATAGTATTTCATAATATTTACATTCACGTCCCATTCAACAGGATCAGTGCTATGGCACTGCATGTTATAATAGTCGGGTGCTACAGTTTGAGCAATCTCAAATTCATCACCACCTTCGTGTTGAAAAGTTGCTCCATCGACAGAAATACCGGTATCTTGTGGACAAATTCCTGGAAATGTTCAACTTCAGTCAAATACTGGTTGAGCCAGTAAGTCGCCATTTGTGACATTCTTTGTAGTGAATTTTAAAAATGAGCCCTCCTGTTTTCGTATCGCATCTTCTTTGGCTCCTCTTTTCTTTCTTTAGGCATGTCCAGATTAATGATTTCTTCCTCGGTAACTATCAGATATTTTCAGGTAATTAAAAGGGATTGAGAAAATAAAATAAAAATCATTATAAAATAGTAAATGATTAATCGATAAGTACCTAGGGATTTGAATCCCGATATTTGGTTTGACCTCATGTTCAAACCCGGTTATGTCCTTAATACGGAATGCAATCACGAATGAAATTTATGAGGAAGATCTAGGGATCCTGGGATTGAAAATCATAATCGCACATTTGTGATTATCATTCGCAAAAAATTATTACTACTTGGTAACCAAAGTACCTAGGGCGTATGAAGACCTTAGTTCTGCCCTATTTGGTATCAACAAACATATGTAGAGATCAGTGGCGTACCAAGCACCTTTGGTACCCGAGGCAGAATCTGAAGTTGGCACTCCCCATTTTTCTGTATGTTATACAAAAATAGCTAAGTAAGTATATTGTACATATACTGGGTGGGCCAAAAACAACGGGCCCATGCACATTTCAGGCCAACTTGAACCTATTAGTCAAACAAAGCAATAATAATCTATTTATTCTATGTAAAGGTATGTTAGATAATCCAAAGACGAAGTAATAGAGTATTCAGTAGAAGTCTTAGCGAGTTCAGAGAATTATTGAAACGCATTCCTTCAAGAAAATTTACAGAAAAATTTTGATAAATATTCGATGTTAACAATGCGACCTGGAAATCGAGAATTCAAGGTTGGATTAAGAAATTTCAGACTGAGAAAATTGTTATAAACCTAAATAGTGGGTCCGAAGACCGTGCAAGTCATTCCGGAAGAAATAGTTCTGATGAATGTATGGGGATATTTGACTAAAAATCCAAAATGGAAGGATTTTTATGGTGTTCATCTAGAACATAAGCTCTAATCCTCTTAGACATACAACCTACGATAATAATCGCTTGTATTCGTCTTGTCGCCATTTTAGCTCCATAACTATAAAGTTTTGTTTCTCTCTCATAAATATTATTCACATTCGAGGCTAATTGTTCGGGGCCGTTAATTTTGTCCCACCCTGTGGTGCTATGTTTATTTTCCAACATATGTTTTGATTGTTATATAATGTAGGTATGATCGTGACCTAAGAAATACAAGGCCTGACTATTGTGCATAGTATTTCCTACCATGGGTTACTTAAAGTGCATTTTGTAATTCACCCATAAATGCAACATGAAAAATTGACATAATCTGAATTGCTGAAATTCTGTTTTAATCACTTCTCTTATATAGGTATATATATATAATTAGTCGGAGATGATGTCCCCAAGCCTTTCGTTATTTAGGATTATACATTTTTATCATATTCTGCAATTCTGTTTCATCACTGATTAGCCTTGATGCTCAATACTTGCTCTGCACCTGGATGCCGGAGTAATTAATCAGGGGAGCCATATACACCAGAATTCAGATTACCCTCAAACTCTGAACTTAGAGAAAAATTGCTACGCGCACTGCACAGGGAAGATATTGAAGATCTAAAAAGCTTATTTGTTTGTTCTAATCACTTTCGTACTGAAGATGTCATCACTGAAATGGATATGCCTCAACCTGATGGCTCATTACAAAAAATTTCTCGGCGACCAATTCTACATAAGGACGCTATACCTTGTCTTCCTCCCAGTTGTCCCAAGTATCTTAGCTCACCATCCCCGAAGCCTGAACGTTTAGATCGTGGGAAGATCGAGAGTAAATTGTTCTTTCAAGCCTTAGAACAGAGCCTTGATCTTCATAAAGCTGAGGATAGTAAGTTCGGTGTCAAATCATTAGGAGAGCTAAAATGTAAGCTCGAAGAATTTGAACTACCTTCTCCTTGGTTAAATGGTTTTCCGATGACACTTCTGTTAACTTGCTAAAGCTGCCAAAAGACAAACATATATAAATACCAGCATATGCTTCAATTAATGACTCCTTAACACCTACAGGCTCTATCAAAACATTCAAATTCCTCTCACAATACACAATTTCAGTGATATTCGAGAAATCGATACCATCTTCAGCGAGGTTTCTGCCAACACTAAGGACCCTGTAGAAAACTGTATTCGCCAAGCTACTTCTAACATTGAAAGTATGATTTCGAAGATAGGAACTTCAAACGATATGCTAAAGAAATATTCAGAATTGTTACCCCAGTTAAAATCTCTACTGGGCCAGCTTGAGGATACGCTAATTCCTAAAAATCGAAAACGGTACAATATTGTTACAATGGTGCTAGGTCTAAAATCTCATTTGATATCTTCTACCTGCTACAGCTACTTACAGTCTTTGAATTGTTTAATATTTCCTCACTCAACAACTCTACGTAGTCTTTATGGATCTATAGGCTTAGAGTGTGAGTTGCAAACATATTTGGAGGCTTCTACTGCTAATATCAATAACCAAGAAAGGAATGTTACATTACATATGGATGAAATACATGTCAAATCAGAGTTTTCTTACACAGGTGGGAGAATATTCGGCTCTTCAACTACACAGAACGAAGCAGCCAATACAGTTCTAGCATTTATGATACCAAGTTTATGCAAAAAATGGTCTACAGTTGTACGACTCCTACCTTGCGCAAATCTTCAACTGCTCAAATACCCTCTGAATGCGAATCTGTTTAAGTTACTATCCCCTATTCCCAATCTTGAAACCTGTGTTCTTCACCCATTAGACATTTGTAGACCTCTGTATCTCATCTTCGACTTTGTCCACATTATCAAAACAGTAAGAAATAATTGGATAAATCAAATCGATTCTAATCACAAGTTTAGCTGTCCTTCATCCGTATCTTGCAAATATACTTTAAAGGTACCATTTCAAGACTTTCGGAATCTCTTTAAACTTGAGCAAAAGTCTGTCGCTAAAACAGCCCACCAATTAACTGCCAAAATTTGCTGGCCATCTAGCCTTGAAAGACAGAATCTCAATTTAGCACTTCGCTTATTTGACGACTCAACCACTGCGGTTTTAACAGTCCATGCTTCTAAATATGTTCAAGTTTCAGAAACAGCTCAGTTCATTAGCCTTGTTTGTAAGGTATGGAAGATCTTCAACATTAATAGACCTAATAAAGAGATCCGTCTAAATGACGAGCTTTCTATGTCACTACAGAGTAATGACATTCGGTTTATATTTCTTTCAGATCTTGTGAAATGGCTTGATGAATGGAGAACTTTACCCCAAAAGCACGGAAACTCACTGTACAAACCTTTACCAGTTTTCGCCATTCGTGTATTGTCCTTGAAGGGATAGTCAACCATCTTACAAAAACTGTGGTTTTGCCTATGTTCTTAGTTCTTTCCTTCAAAACGACTCGATCGAACATCACTTTGGGATTTGCCGAATGATGAGGGGATCCCAGTACAATGTTACATTTGCCATGTTTTGCAAAGTGAGCGACTAATTAAGATTTCTGCAATTCTGAAGTTGTTCTCCTCTAGTACCCCGGTGAGAACTCAATCTCATTACAGGGTTTTTTAAAGTCATTTTCAATCTGCGAAGAATCTAGCGATGACAATATAGTCGATTTGGACCCCTATAACAGAGTGTTCAATGAAGAGGAGGTACCAATCGTACTTGATATTTCTCTCATTCAATCTTTAACTTTTATTGCAGGTTATTGTGTCATTCAATCTTCAAAAGTGCTTTCTATTCTAAGCGAGGGTATTACTCACTCTTCTGGCGTAAGAGATACGGAAGAAGTGAGCAGTATTTGCTCTCAGTGTTTGTCAAGTCTTGTTGAAGAAGAGACTTTCGAATTAGATATGACTGATCCCGTCTATGGTTTAATATGTTCGATTGACAGAGGAGGCCTTAAGTGGCCTTCAGCTCCAGTACTTGAAGCAGTTGTAATTTTGTGGAAGGTCTACTCCAGGATCGAAATGGATTATAGTCTCTTCAATCTCTTTAAAACAAGTCCATCTCGGGAGATCTTAGTTTCCTTAACATTAAATGTAATCGAGAGAACTGAAACTGAGTTTTGGAGAAACAAATGCCCTACTTGTGACACAATAGGATGGAATATCTTAAAGAAGATTATTTTTTCAGCAACCAACTATATCCTAGCTAACAAAGTGAGAATATGAATTCGTTAAAAAGGACACTAACTGTAAGCACGCATAACTCTCGCAAATACACCAAATTCAAATCATAATAATTAGTAATTTTGCTGTTGGTAGTCTCTTTGTTTCCCTAGCATTTCTTATTTCTATATTTATACAATTTTGTTGTAGTGTAAAATGATTACTTTCTATCTACCATTTGGTACGAATATTGTCAAATACAATGGTATTAATCTCAACATATCATATTCAATGCAAATCAAGTCAGGCCTTATATTACGTATGTCACGGTACGATGAATAAATTTTGCTGGATAAACGTATCATAGTCTAGCAGGTATGTATAGGAACGCAGTAAAATCGTCTTGGATCTCAAAAATATGTAATATAATGTATCTCTCTCATTCAAGGTTGGCAACCCTTTGAGTGCACCTGGGGCGGAGCATCCCCCCTTCCCCCTTGGTACACCACTGGTAGAGATATCAATGTCTTCTAAACGGTTATATGTAGGTAAGATATCTTTGCATGCTATTTCCGATTTTGCAGCAGCCAGCCGAGAATTCGGCCCACAATTTCCTCTAACACCTCTAATACCAGGGGTGGAGTATTTCTGAGGTATTGTTGAAATTATGGACAGAATTCTGGGCTGGCTGCTGCCAATTTGAAAAATCAAGTTCAAGCAAAGCATGTAAGCATATCTTAGCTACATATAACTGTTTAGAACACATTGATATCTTTCCATTTGTTGATGCCACAGTCCTTGGAGCAATTTCGAGAATTTTAAGCGGCCTTGAAGACCATGGATTGGACCAAAATGCAAACTCACGTGGCACAGTCAAATCTTATCCGATTGCTTTGAAATTCACACAAGGTTTAGATGGGGTTAGATCTCTCAAAATGCTAGTCTAATTCGAAGATATAGATTTCTGGTGATTTAGCAGCCTGGACTCTTGAAGTTATCTATGGTTCAGGAAATATGGTCACTGATCAGGATAAAGTTACGTAGACTGATATCATGATATATAGAAATTGAATTATGAAGTTAGTACTGAATATCTGACCAGAGGGGAAGGGTGGGGTGATCCGCTTTGGACCAACTCAAACTAGGGAGCTATGAAATAAGCCCCCACTTTTGGAAGGTGTCTACGAGCCTGCTAGTAAATGTCTGCTTACATAATTTGCCGCCTTTTTCAGGGAGAGACAGCCAGGTTTCTAGCCCATATACATGGGCGTAGAGAGGCTAGGGGCAACATTGGTCCGCTGGCAAATAATTTAGTTCAAAATTTAACCTTAATTTGAATCTGTTTGTATGTTTATGAATTATGTATAATTTCAGAAAATCTTATTTAATCACACGTAGATATTTTACTCATTGCCATTGAATAATTTGGGAACCTCATTTGTTTGAAATGCTATTTTTGTGGATAGCTATTTTAGTAAGCTCTAATAAAGTGTACTATTAGTGACTTTTGGGATAATGGTAGAGAAAAGATGAGAGGGGGAATCGATAATGTTTCAACCTCAACTTCGACTTCCACTTGTGGTTCAAATCTCTCAAAGTACGAAACATCTAGATTCACCTGCACAATGCCTAGAAACGATCCTTTAGTTCATTAGCTACTTTAGAAGAAGATATACATACCTAAAAGCAAAGATGAAAATTAATACAACCGAATTTTCTATTTCCTACTACATTAGGTATGAATAATCATTGTCAATGGTAGATAGCACACTGAATAACCTTTTGCTTTCCTTGTCGACCCTTTTATACTTCAGCTGAATTTGCATTTATAAAAGTTGGTTTCAGAGATTAAAAGCACGCTTGCGGTAGGGATAGTCTTTTCAATAGTCAAGCAAAATATAAAAAGCATATGAATGCTTTGCTGATTTGGGCAATATCTGAAGGGAACGGAAACTGGAAACACTATTACTATATAATTGGATAGTATTGGTCAGCTAAACATAGTAGGGTACAATTACACGATCTACCTCTTTTTATTGGTAAGAGATATCAAATCACTGCTAATAGATTAATAGAGTATGATCAGAGAAGAATATTAATCGAAAGAAATCCAAAATCGGATGAAAACTGACAAAGTTGGAGCATTTTGGCTACTAAGCCCAATCTTATGGAGAAAATTGTATTATCGAATAGACGTATTAGACTATGCAATATAATTGGACGTGCATATTGCATATTGAGGTTAACGAGTAAGAGAATTTGAGCTCAGCTTAACTACGACTGTAACAATGTAACAAAGGAATGCGAAGCCAGAGAAGATATACTTCTGTGGCAAGCTAACTTTATCATATTACGTTTTGCATTCGTAAACATAAATATAGTATTTCCCATTTATCACTTTATAATTCATTCAAACACGAATCCATGGCTGTTGCTTCACTAACATTTACCCCGATGTTAATGCCAATTATTTTTCCAGATATTGGTGTTGTTCCGTTGAAAAGATTTTACCAAAGCATAGTTACTGACCAGGATGCAGTCATCAGATGGTTGCAAGAAAATGGCCTTCTGGCAAGGGGAATAGTATGTAAATGCGGAAGATTAATGAAGATAGGGAAATTTTCCCATGCTGCTGAAGAGCTGGGTTGGAGGTGCATGGAGAAAGCATGTAGAAAGGTAGCGTCACTTAGGGTAGGTTCTTTCTTTGAGTCCTCTAACCAAAAACTCATAGAGCTCATTGAGTTTATCTTTCTCTGGTCAAAGGATTATCAGACCACAGAAACTTTTGAAGAAAATTTAGGATGGTCGAAGTCCACGATTACAGATTGGAAAAACTATATGCGTGACATTTGTGTAACAAGGTATTTATCGTACCTCGAGCATATAGGAGGACCAGGAGAAATTGTGGAAATTGATGAAAGCAAATTTGGTCATCATAAACACAGTCGTGGTAGGTTATTATCTGGCCAATGGGTGTTTGGTGGAGTTTGTAGGGGAACTAGTGACATGTTTATGATACCAGTTGCAGATAGATCGGCTTCTACACTTATTCCATTGGTTAACGAATTTATTCGTCCAGGAAGTATCATAATGTCTGACAAATGGGCTTCCTATAATCAAATACACCCGGAACATTTC
The DNA here is from genome assembly GCA_024704765.1 of Oopsacas minuta. Taxonomy (NCBI): domain Eukaryota; kingdom Metazoa; phylum Porifera; class Hexactinellida; order Lyssacinosida; family Leucopsacidae; genus Oopsacas; species Oopsacas minuta. The sequence continues at coordinate 184,969 of JAKMXF010000155.1, read as the reverse complement.
CTCATTATACAGTTAATCATAGCGAAAATTTTGTGGACCCAACAACAGGCGCGCATACGCAAACCATTGAATCGGCTTGGGGGCTTTTTAAAAAAAGAAGCAGAAATTTGATGACAACTAATCCGGAACTCCTCGATACTTATCTGGCAGCACATTGCTGGAGGAAGAAAAATTGTTCAAACAGTTTCAAGAACATCATTTCAGAAATTAGGTCACAGTATCCTGTAGTTTAGTATCTCAATTAGACATTAGTATAATGCATGTAATACCTTGTTTACTGTGTAGATTATCATAAATTCTTATGTGTATATATTGTATGTAACTAACTACAGAAGTACATCATCTGTGGTTTCGCATTCCTTTTGTTACATTGTTACAGTCATAGTTAAGCTGAGCTCAAAATCTCTTACTCGTTAACCTCAATATGCAATATGCATATCCAATTATATTACATAGTCTAATGCAAGCAATTCTATTAGTATTATTTGCGTCTATTCGATAATACAATTTTCTCCATAGGATTTGGCTTAGTAGCCAAAATGTTCCAACTTTGTCAGTTTTCATCCGATTTTGGATTTCTTTCGATTAATATTCTTCTCTGAACATACTCTATTCAAATCTATTAGCAGTGATTTGATATCTCTTACCAATAAAAAGAGGCAGATTCGTGTAATAGTACCCATAGTAGAGAATAGGAAATATATTCCTTCAATTATGAAAGCCATTCTCTACTATGCACAACATGGAATACCTCACCCAGGTCATGAGGATTATGATAATAATAATGATGTCATTAACAACTCTGGAAATATTTAATGTTATTGAAATTGCTTTCATGTCACTCGCCTGCACTGAGAGATTACTTGCAAGATCCTACAAAAAGGATGTCTTGACAATTCAGAAGGAGTTAATTCAATTTCTAGCGGATTAATTTTGACAGAGACTAGCTCCAGAACTTTAAGAGGAAATATTCTACAATACTTTCGGATTAAATTAGAGGCCATAGTAAAAATGAACAACTATCAATTGCTTTCCGTTACATACATTGATCTAAGACAGTTGAACTTTTTCCTGGATATACGAATGCTGCTGCTCTTGGAAAGTACATCTTCTAAAGGATTTCAGATTCAACATAGACTTATCAATCTATGTAGCCAGTGTTATGATGGTGCGTCTGGCATTAGTGGTTGAATGCTGGAGTTTAAGTTTTGATTCGAGATAGATGTAAGCAAGCAATGTATGAATACTGTTGAGCACATCGAGTTAATTTATCCTTCGTAGATGTTGTGAAAAGTATTACTGCTGCAAATGATTTCGTCTCCCTCCTTCAAGCTATCAAGATCATTTGATACTCTTCCCAAACATATGAAGTATTTCTTGAGATGCAAAAGTCCTCTGGTAAAAAGAGGGAAATAACGTTGAAAGAACTCTCCTTTATAAAGTGGTCTTGCTGTTAGGAATCAATAGCTGCTATTTGGGGGACATTCACAGCTATTCTGGTAACTCATGACAAGATTATAGTTGGCCATGACAGGAGAAGAGCAATTGAATCTTCTATGGCTTTTAGAAAATTATTTCACATTTTCTGAAATTTGCTGACTTGCTTCAAACAGAATCACTGTACCATCATATGCTACAATGGAAATCGATGCTACTATTGCTACATTGGTAAAATAAGATGTGAATCCCAATGGCTATTGTTATGAAAAGAGGCAGAAGACTTTGGAGAGCAGAATGATATTGATATAATGTAATAGAAGCTAATTCCACAACATTGAATTACTTACTTCATTTCTTAACCACTATAGCATTAACTTAGGCTGCTAACTATTTTTCAGGCCTTATGCTAGTGTATAATATCTAAAATGAATGTGCTTAGCTGTGTTAAGACTAGTAAAACACAACAATGTCCTTTAAAATACTGTTTAAAGCATGTAATTTGGAATAATGGTTTGTATGTATTGCAATTTCTTTGGGGAGTTATTTTTCTATCTTTTCATTGAAATAGCTTCTCAAGTCTTCACAACAATAAGTTGCTCAAAGTGTATACAGAGGATGTTCTTTCATATTCTAGAGTAAAAGAATGGGCGAAGCGATTTCGTGAAGATAGGGAGGGTCTTGAAGATGATGCTAAATCTGGACGCCCAATGCCGTCATCATCCCACATACCATCGATTTTGTAAAAAATATCTTGGAAGATGATCCACACTCCGCAGTCCCTGCAATAGCTATGCATCTTGATATTTCAACTGGAAGTGTTGATGGCATTCCGATCAACCACATGGAATTTAGAAAGATTTCATCAAGATGGACGCCGCATATTCGAACACACAATGTATACATGTGACTTTTTTGACTGTTTAGCTGTGTCAAAAACACTTGGCTTGCCGAGTTATCGGTACACTGTTATAATTAGGTGATGAGCTCCATAAGATCCTGAAATCGATACCAAAGAAAAGTTCAAAAAGACATTTATACATTGGATAGAAAGGTTGAGGCGATGTGTTCACGTGAGGAGGATTATTTCGAGCACACTGCATTATTATATAATTCAAAGTGTGTAGGTTGATTTTTCTAGCATAGGGACTGATATAAATTGAACACCCCAGTATTTAGAAGAGATTAAGAATGAACCAATGATCGTGAGTAATTATTACACTGATCAATAAACAATTTGTTGCCTAAGATGTTAGATCCGTTTCTATGTATATTGACCCCGAGGAATCTGAAAATGGAATCGGCTTATCCGAATTGGCTCTAGCTTTTGCGATACCTAATGTTAAATTTGGCGTGATAAGTATAATAATAGTGAAGATATACTACACATAAATTTCTTCACATTAAAAGTGGCATGGTGTTTCAGTGGTGATATTCAACTCCGTATGCTTCCAAGTGTAAATATTAATTATAGAAATTTGTAGTTTTTGAATGTAATTATTAACAGCAAAACCGAAAATTTGGGAAGTATAATTTTATCATTACAGCAACTCTGTATGGAATACATTTATCATTGCCAAAACAACTAATCGGTTAAAAGTAATAATATTAAAAAGAATACTGAACTTGTTTATTGAAGAACATCTAAAATCGTCTCTTATTTGATTTTCTGTTATGGGATGTCAGAGTCAATCTCGCTGGAGGCTTCAACAGTAATCTGCCATCATGTGGGTTTCCCACCTGCCTTGATATCTCTCTTCAATGACCTTGATGTCCTGATGAAACCTTTCCCCCTGTTCCTCATTTAAATCCCCAAGGTTTTCAGAGAAACGATCCAAGTGGCTAAATAGATAGTGAATCTTGATGCTCATGTAACATCTAAATCTATAAATTTGCAAAGCATGTCATTGACCAAATCTATGTAGTTGTTAGCTTTATTATTACCCAAGAAGTTATTGACTACCAAAACATAAGCACACCTCGCTGAAGATTCTAAATTAGTCATGGATTGGACGAAACCTATGTTTCTTATGAGACTGCGGATCTGAGGCCCATCAAGATCCGTGCTTTCAGTTTTCATTGCTCATTACTGGGAATGATCTGCAAAGGTACTTGAAACAGGGGCCGTCTTATCTAGAGATTTTACGAGCTGCTTCATTAAACCCAACTTGATGTCGAGGGGAGGAAGAATGATTTTTTCTCTAGAAACAAATGGTTCATACAGAATGTTCGCTCCTCCAACTGTTAGATCAGTTCTCAAAGGCCACACTTTATTTATCCAATGCTCTTTGCAGACTCTGCTGTCCCATAAACATATAAAACAAGAGTACTTATTAGTTCCACCTTGTTGGCCAAGTAGAAACTTTATCATCTTAAGATCAACACATATCAACCACTGGTGATGATGATATTTCAATTTTTGCAATACCATTTAAATATTTTCATACTCCTCCTTAAGCTTTGTTGAATCTCCAATTGGAATAGCTGCATATTTATTTCCATTATGCAATAAAACGCACTTCAAGCTTCTTTTGGAACTATCAATGAATAGGCGCCCATCTTCTGGTCTATACTGTGGTACTCCCATTTCCAGGAGAAATCCTCCAATGTCATTGCAGAGACGAGGCTATCTTGTTGGCTAAAGTAATGAATTAACCCTTCTTCTCTATGACGGTAATATGTTATCTTAGTTCCAGGGTTAAGAATATTCTTCTCGTTGAGCCTGGAAGCCAAAATTTCTAAACAGTCTTTAGACAGGTTGGGGTCCCTAATTAGATCATTGAGTTCTTCCTGATTGAATTGACCAGATAATGAGGAGCTAACCTCGAGTTCACTTTAACTGAAATGACATGCTATTTTCCAAATCTTCACCTATTCTATCACAATCTATTGAGAGGACTAGTACGGGACTAAATTTTGGCAGAGGAACCTCCTCACTGTGAAGCACAGGACGCCTAGCAGAGTCCAAATCAGTGTAACTCCACATTCTTTTCTTATATCGATTAAATCCTTTCATATCGACCATACAAAATAGCAATCATCATAATGATTCCTCTGTTCTCTCGATAGCATAGGCATGCCAAACTCAAAGCTCTCTCTCTTGCCATTAATCCACAGCCTTAGATATTCATTACATGTTTTACAAATAATATGCGGAGCCCATAGCCTATCCTGGTCACCAAGCTTCACCTCAAAGTAAGTAAAGTATGACTTTCGCACGAAGTCAGGGATACCTTTTTTCTGATCTTTCAATGTATATTCACCACATATGTAATAGAACTTATTAGGGTCATTAGAACATTTTCTTCTTGACGATACCATAGAGTTAGAATAGGCTAGATACATATAATTATAAAAGTATTAATTAAATTGAATACACATTTGAAAAAGGTAATTAACAATATAAACATAAATCTGGACGAAAATCAAGAGCCATTCAAGCAAATCCGATGTAATTTTCGACCTCAGCACAACAAATATAGTCTAAAATCAATCTAAAATCTTGGGCAATAGAAACAAAAATATTTTTGGTTGTCCTGTGTTATCAATTAACCCGGTAAATGGTAAGCAATTTCAGAAAGTTCTTGAGACACTAAGTCGAGTATCAAGTTTTCCTGCTATTATGCAATAATACCTCACGATTGTGATGACTTTTGGAATTACATTGCTTTGTGAAGCAGTGTTTTCCTCACTTCGTAGAATAAAATCTTATTTTCGAACTACCATGTCTCAAGCAAGACTTGATAATTTAGCTTTACTATACAATGACAGGGACTAATAAACGACTAAGGAAATTCTGGACACAGAACTTGTTAACTTTCCCACAAACATAGGGGCCCAAGGATTCTCCTTTGGTAATCATCAGTTACTTATTTATGATAAAGTGAAATTATTAGTAGAGTAAAAGGAAACCGGAATTTTTATGTATGATTAAAATCATATAATGTTGCCCTGTTAGAGTTCAGTCTTGGCTACATCCATTCAATATAATACAATTAGAGTGAAAAATAGAGTGGGATCGTTATTGAATGTTATTAGTTATAGTTTAGACATTGGGTAGCTCAAGCTGATATTTTGATGGTGCATATTTACAGTGACGGATTAACATATTAAGAGCACCTAGGCACTATGACAAATATCTTTGGGGCCCTATCTACCTATACAGTAGAAATGAGATATTTTGACAAGTTTTTGTACAAAAATTTTTATTAAATTTATCTAATCTTATTAAAGATTTCCGGTTTCTACTCTAAAGCACAAAGTTTGATTAAAATTTCAAAACATAAGCCCTACCACAGCATGGCTTATCTTTCCGATATTTTAATAAATTTCCTATTTTGAACATTTGATTAGTGCCAACCCGAGAAAATAACCAGAAAGATATGAGGGGTATAATTACGATTTCCAGCCCGGTGAGTATTATTTCGGGCTGTCCGGTGGTACGGTCTTTTCGTCCATGGTTAAGTCCCTGACCGAACTATTAATCACCCCTTGTTACTCTGGCTACATTTCTTATTTCCAGATTTCTAATTATACTCCCTCCACTACATTCTCCTTGTTTTAAACCAAGATAGTGAGGTCGTAAATAATATGTACATCGATCTTTGTTTCTTATCAATATGTTTGTACTTAGTGCTGTTTTGACGGAAATTGCCCCCCCGGGCATAATCTGTCAAATAACCATGGTTTATAGCAAATAATGCCCCTCCTCCACAGATAATGTCCCCCATCGTCAATGATGACTTGTCATGCTATGTGATAATGATTGAGCTTTTTTGTATCATGCAAACTGCCTAATTCATCATTGTGAATACAGTGGAGTCTCCCAAAACGGACACTTCGAAACGCGGACAACTCCCTATAACGGACAAACCTCGTGGCGCGGATAGAATTTGCCAAGCATGTAACACTTATGAAGTCTCCGAGGAGCGGACAACCCCGAATTCGGAACAACGGATGGGGAAATGGCCATGAATGACTTGTCTTAATGCAAAATTATTTCTCAAGAACGGACAACCAGAAACTGCAACCAATAATTTCATAGATATCACAAAATTTACATAATAATATGAGTGCTATACAAGTCCCATGTCTTTCAAATCTTTAAACAATTCTTTCATCTTGTCAATGTAAACTTTGGGTTCATAAAGGCGGTACACACATGCGATTTATAGTCCGTATCCTGCTCCTTTGTTTTCTTTCTCTCCCGTAACCTCAGCAAATCCTGTATTTACTTCTCTTCTCAAAAATTGTGAAAGTCGAGGATGTTTTGAAGTAGCTATGGGCATTGTGACCATAATAGATACTGTAGCTAGTCTGCAAGTGTCAACCAGTAGACAAAGTTATCTTCCTGACATATTTGCACGTTCATTATAATATATATAGAGAGTATAAAGCAATGCCAATATGCTTACGTTGCTCATCAGTCATCACTTTATATTATATTCATTCTTATCACAGTATAAAATAACTTGTGACTTCTCCTGTAACTATTCAACTTTAATACATGTAAAACTGCATTCAAAATGATACATATTTGGTGTTTTGATAAAAAGATGGGCCAGTCTTCGAGAAGCGGACAATTCTCTCCAACGGATAGAAGCCATGTCACCAACGTGTCCGTTATCCACAGAATAGTTAGTTAATTAATCTTTCCGAATTTTGCATCTTCGGCTTTCCCATGCCAAATTATATATACCACTCGTCTCGATACTTATTCTTTATATGAAAGTGTACACCACTGTGAACAGTAAAAGCAGTGAGAGTGTACTCTAGCTGACCATTTTTGTCTTGTATTATAATAACATCTTCAACATTTCTTTGATCAACACATGTAGTAAGGTGTGGTGGTAACCTAGACAATTCTCTCTTTAGATGCTCAAGGTTGGCATTCTTGTCTCTACACTTTAAACAAGTATAGCTTGCATCAATCTGATTGTTAAGAGTAGTGTGACAATTTGAAATAATGTCAACATGGAAAACAAATGAGCTTTTTCTCCGATTGATGGCAACAACCCTGGCATTGGAAAGCTATAATGCAAAGTCCTGACAAAACTCATTAGCTTTGAAGAAGTCGCCGACCTTACTTTCATAGCCCAATAAATTACACTCTATGTTGATAATGGATACTCCTAGCATAGGAGCAAGCCAAAATCTCTGGTTATCGAATTTCTTCCATCAATCATCGAGTACATAGATTGAAGAGTGGTATTTAGTTGTTCCCCACTAAGACTATGGACTGCCAGTAATTCCACTTTCTGTAAACATATCATAGTGATGAAATAATCTATTGGATACGTGTTGACCAATTCAATATCGTTATAATGGCCAACCCCAAGTTAAACAGATATCCTCAACAGAATGTTTGAAAGTTGGGGAGATATCCAATACCAGCGATGAGATTGTGATGGTATTTCCGAGTTCAAATGTGCTACTAGAAGCTCTTTAACAACTGCCAGTAAAACCTTTATTGCATACTTTTGGTTTGCCATTTTGTTGCGAACGCAAAATCCAGAGACGTATATTGATAAAAAGTATCTTTATCTCATAAGCCTCCAAATAGAAGTTGTGAAAATTTCAAAGATTTCTTGTGTAGCGTCAAAATCTAACAGTTCATCTTCACGGGTGTTTGTTGAGGGATAATTATCTGCTCTCCATTCCAGTAGTTCATCGTAAGGAAGGTGAAGTCTGTAATTGAGTTTAAAGTGTAGCTGAGATATCGGATCTGAATATTTGATAGAGATGATGATTCTGTCTTTATATGTACTAACTACATCTAAAACTTCTGATCTACTTCTTTGGAAATCAATTAATCTATCTGTTTTAGAATAGGGAATTATAAATATTTTTGTTTAATAGAAAGATAGGCTGTATGGAAGATCGCTATCTAAACGTAATAGTTCGTTAGTGAGTGGAAGTGTTTCCCATAGTTTTGCTTTGTTTTTTTACATGTATAATTAGTTTTTCCTGTAGGTCAGGATGTTGTAGGATTTACTTTGTTCACTGGATAGGACCCAAGCCACTTATCGTCGAAATCCCCTCCTTTTCTCTTCTGATAGACATTTTCGTTGAGTACTTCGTCTCATTCCTCAAATATCTTTAGCTTTAAAGCTTTTAGCGTCAGTCGTTTGTCATATAACTCCTTCATTTGTCTTCTGGAGTGTTTAAGAGCTTTGCTAACAATGTCTTGATTTTTCATCTGGGCTTCTCGTGTGACGTTGGTTAATTCAACGAGGTCTTCATTTATCGCGGATCTTCCCAGGATGAATTCTCCAGCATTAGGATACATTGCTGCAAGATTCTCTGCTAAGATTGGGAGTCGGGGCTTACGAGAACGGTACATCAGTTCGAAAGCTGAGAATTTCGTTGTTTCTCGTGGCCTTATATTCAGGGAAATTAACTTTTCCAAAAAATCGTGCCATTTTTCTTTTTTCCCTTCAAATTTTTAGGAGGGATCTTTTAAGAGCTTTGTTAGATGATTCCATTAATCAATTCGTTTGTGGTTGGTAAGGGGAAGAAAAGACTAGTTTATAATTATATAATTGGTGCAACTCCTTGTGTAATTTGTTTGTGAATTCAGTCCCGTTATCACTAATAAATTGGACTGGAGCCCCTTGTCTGCAGTAGATGGAGAATACACCCCTCGCGACTTCTTTTGCTTCTTTATTCCGGACGGGGTGGGTCTCTACCCAGCGCGGAAAATGATCGATTACTGTGACTATATATATATATATATACACATTAGACTCAATAAGAGAACCACTAAGATCCATACAGACGCGGAACCAAACTTTAGTTATACCAGGAAGAGGTTGCAGAGGATTACTTGGACTTTTGGGGGTTGACTGATTCTTAATATAACGTATGCAAGCTTGTACATATTTAGTAATGTCTTTCAACATGCTGGACCTCAAATAGCGATATTTCGCAATTTTACATGTACATCAACCGTGTTGATGACCAGAGTGGTCATGTACCTTTTTGAGTTCACCGTCAAGTTCATCTTCTGTATTAGAAACAAATCTTGATCTTTAACAGCTTTAGATAGTTCTCCTTCAAGATAGCGGAATCTGGAAGCTTTCCTGCTTGATTCTCTCTTCTCAATCTTGTCATAATCAAATGGATATTCTCCAGCCTTAATGTAAAAACAAATATATTATGATGTGATGACTTGTATAGAGTATCTGTTTGTATTTTACATTTGTTACATCATTGACAACAAGGTACACAACCTCAAAATACCTTGATAGGCTTCACATAGCAAGGCAAGTTATCATTGGCAATAGGGGGCAGTATCTGTAAGGGGGAGCAATTTCTATCAAAACAGTAGTGTAAATGACTATTAGTCAAGTAGGTTAATACACAAACAAAACTGATATGTATATATATTTGAAATATAGTCAAGTGTGTTAATCTGGATACGCGAAATCCGGATTTTTTATGTCCTATTTTGAAATGATGTAGTTTGTATGTTAGTAAGGGCTCGTAATCCGGAACTTTTATTTAGTTAATTCCTATTTTTGCGCTTAATCCAGATTATTCATAATTTTAGAATATAATTATTCATCTTTTAAAAATCTAACTGTTATCAATTTCCGGAAAACTAGGCAAACGAGGTTTTATATTTTGAAATGCAGAAAATACGACAAATAACTATTCCTATTTTAGACTTAATTTGCAGCTTTATAAACGCTGGTAATCTTTCTACAACATTATTCGGATTGTAGGGCCAAATACGTGTAATCCGGATGCGGGAAACCAGTATACATTTGAGGCATCAGGTAGTCCTGATTACGCGCACTTGACTGGTATAGGATAGATTCTACTATTATTGCTTTAGCCCCCGGCTACCCCAGGAATAAAATAACCTCAAATCAGGGCTAAGAACTATTTTACAAGTTCAGCCAATGACGAAAAAGTACCACATGGCTACCTAACCAAACTACAATTAATACGGACAAGCCAGACGACCCGATAGCTAATATACACCAATTAACAATAAAAACGAAGTATTATGTTATTTGTTGTATACTACATATACGTATTGTACTGTTAAATATATGGTTTGACTTATTAAAATCTATTATGTTGACTTTTAATATTCTAATATTAAATAAATCAGACCGAGTGTAGTAAATCATTTAAACTGATGATTAATAATTAACTAGGAGCGCAGTAGAATCATACCTATAGATAATACATTATACTTTGAAAGTCGAAGGTAATGACATCCATGATCCAAAATTTCAATAGAGTGCCATTGCCTTAGTATATAGAATGCTATGGTCTAAGCTTTGTGAGTCGTAGTGGGCTTTTTTTGTCCTCTACATAAAGTGCTTGAGTATCTTTCCAACATGCGGTGTATTCTATACCGTCCTCCACGAATGATAACTTTTGAAGTTTATCTGTTATCCAATTGTTTCGCAAATTCTTTATGATGAGTACGAAATCATGGAGGAGAAATACTTCAATTCCATCCAACACCACTCTCCCTGGACCACCAAGAAATTTATATATTCCTTTATTTATCGGGAAGTGATCACAGATAAAGGGTATTGGTCTCAAACCACTCTTTTTCATGACTTCCATAATTTCCAGCAAAATTATTTGGAGATCCGCTGAATTTATGTCCTTCACTGGATGGATATCAAATACTAAACGTGGCCCTCCTTGATGATAAACAACTTCGGTACAAAGGGCTGAGGTGGCTTGTTCACTGAGTGCATTATTGGCATGGCCAATTATGTGACCTGCACTGAAGCGACTTGTTTTTAATTAGCTTTACTTTATCGAACAAAATGTTGACTAAACGTTGCTCTGATTTGAGAACTTCAAATATGCGAGGCAATTCGTTGTTCTGAAAGCTGCGCGTAATCATATCTCGAAGTAATCTCTCCCAAGGAAGGATTATAGTTCCTGAATTTCTTAACATCCTGTATGCTACTGGAGAGATACGTAGAAGTTCTCCCGCGAGAATAAGCAGATGCTTTGTGTAGCGGATTTTGTTGTAGGGTGTCAAGAGGTTGTCAAGTTGCGTCCCAGGAACTGAAATTGCGGACATTCTTCTACTTCCGATGTCATTTGTTTTACTCTTACATGACTTTAGCCAAATGATCAGAATTAGACGCTTGATAATTCTCCACAGTAGAAAGTATTTCATCAACTTGAGACCATCTATGAAGAAAGTTATTCTTCTGTAGACTGAAATAAGGTTTGGGAATCGCGTAGCCATCTTTCTCTGCCTCCACCAAGTGCAAGAAAACAAAAAGTGATTCAATTTCCTTGAAAGAGATAAATTGAACAACCTTTCTTCCAAGCTCATCCAACTTAAACATTGTCAACTCCCTGCATTTGCTTCTGAGACTGAATGAGGTATAACGTGCTGCTGCCTCGTTTGTAAAAGATGAAAATTTATCAATCCTATCTAATTCGTCTAGATATTCCTTTTGCAATTTTTCACATACTTCGGAGGAAGCCTTCTTTGCTGGCCTTGGATATGTCAAGTTTGCTTCAGGCAGGATTTTGCTACTCCCTTAAAATAGATAGGAAGTCCAATCGGCCGCTTTCCACCTCTAACAGTGACCCATTTGCATTCAAATGTGATCCACATACAAAGTTTTCTTTTCGATCCGTGAGACTACCGGGATCATTTGGCACTGCCTCAATCCATCTTCTTCCGTTCATCATCATTGGTAGGAAAACTTACAACTGGAGTATAAGGTTCACCTATATAATTACCTCGACAATTGTAAGCTGCACAACGCTTTGGCACGCTAATATTCTGCTAAACTAAGAGACTACAAGATAATTATACATTTGTCATACCTAACTCATACCAATTACGAAATATTCACGATTTTACTTTATATGGAGTTCCCATTCTGAATGGGAATGGAGCTTGAAACATAAATTCCAATTCTATTCATGAATCCAACCTATTACTGATAGGTACTCTATGCGAACTGTTGCTAAGGTAGTGGAGCTATGTGCTCGACAGGACCTAGTCCTCCGTGGACATCGTGAGCCAGACAGTGAAAGGAATCGTGGCAACTTTCTCGAGATTCTGATGTTCATTTCCAAGAAGACAGTATTGTTCGTACAAAATTAAGGGTCCAAGTATGCTCGATATACATACCATGACACCCAAAACGAAATTATCAAACGTTAGTCTCGTTAATAAGGAAAGATATTTTGAAAAATGCCCAATTTTCAAAATGGTTTTCCATTCTTGTAGATGAGTCCCGAGATGCAGCGAAAATTGAATAGCTAAGCGTATGTCTTCGCTACTTAAAGGTTGGTTCGCCAAGAGAAAATATTATTTGCTTTTGGGAGACAAACTGGCTGAGGCTGTGAAGCTATGCCACCAGGTTATCAAGATTCTACACGAATTAGGTGTTGATATTCAGAATAAAGCCGGTCAAGGGGATGATGATGCGAGTGTGATATCTGGAAGTTGTCGTGGTGTCCAGTCTCTGTTTCGGCAGGCCGTACCACATGCGATCTACGTCAACTGTTATTGCAATCGCCACAATCTAGTTATTGTGAACTGTTGTTCCGGTGTGCCGGCTGCAGCTCGATTCTTTGCCCTCCTTCAAGATCTATACGTGATTATTCCTCTTCGATTCCATATCAAATTTTATGGAACTACAAAACGAAATGCATCCCGGTTTTCCAAGCAGAGAGTTAAAGAGACAAATCTGTAACGAGATGGGCCTGTCAGTGGCACGGTATCAATACTGTTTTAAAAACCACGGGACCGCTCATTGATACACTGGAACAATTCGAGGAGAACCACTTCTCAACTGAGAGACACACAATAGCCGATTGTCTTTTAAAGCGTCTAAATACAGAATTCTCTGAATGTCTTATATTATTTGAATATATTCTCTGCAAAGCTATTCTTATATTACAGATGTTCTTCAGGGCCCCGACAAGGATTTATCACAGGCTGTAGAGTTGATCCATACCTTACAGTCAGATATAAAGGGAAAGCTCGAAGTAGAAAGTATATGGGAAATCTCGGGGAGAAGATTCAAAGCCTGCTGGCGGAACTTGATTTACGGAGCCTCTGGAGCATAGTGGCACGAAATGACAGTTTGGTGGAAGTAGCAATTTATGTAACAGATATGCATGTATGATGTATTATTGACGTATAGGTTATCTACCCTATACAACAGATTTACACTATCAGAATTTATATACGGCTTCGGAAATCACGAGTTATGACGTCATTGGAATGTCAATATAGTTTTTAGAAATATACTTAATCATCCTCTATTATGAGGGAATTTACAATAAGATCTTGTTAACTAAGAGTATCGCTGTTACTTGAGGTACTTTTCCGCATCTTTTTGTTTAGTAGAAGAATCGGATCACTTTGGCAGATGATCCTTGAGAAAACATCTTTTAAGTTTTCTTCAAAGGAAAACTTCCTCGACAAACGTTCTCTAAATCTTCTGAGTAACTTATTGCTTGACTCCAGACCTTCCTCTGATAACTGTTCCAGTCCATAACCATCATTATAATCAGAAATAATGCTTGCTGCATGAGCTAACAGTTTGTACATTGTAGGGGTTATGTTAGCCCAGAAAATTTCGTCGCAATCAGCTGACAAAGTGCGCAACATACCAATGAGAGTTCGTCTGTGTGTATTCTTCTATTAGAATTATATACCCGTAGGATGGCTCCAAGGTAGATGTGGATATCAGTGATCACTTGTTTGCAATTTGATGGTAATACTGTCAAATTCCAGTATAGGAAGTCTCTCTCACTATCATCTTTCCTCACTAAGCATCGTCTCACAACATTTCCTGTTGTAGAAGTTCCACCTTGTGAAGAAGCACAATCAATCATCAAATTCAACTTTTCTTTTAACAAACCGCAAATAAAACTCTTGGTGTATTGGACTTTAGTAGAAGTTGGTGACCATTTAGTTGCTCCAGCAGTTAGATGGCTTACCAGAGACATAAACCAACTGGAACACGTAAGGTATGAGTGTAAAGGTGAACCTGGGATTATGTCAATATCAGATAAAGGTGCATGCGTAAGATTAAACCTTTCGTTAGAACTTAGTGAGAGAAATCGCTCTTCATCAACTTCTTCAAATATGATCTTTGCATCACTGATAAACCTGTTGATGGGAAAGCCATCCTGGACAAAAGTTAAATCGTGCATCTGCTCGAATGTAGTTGTGCAAAACTGACAACAAGCTCTTCCTGCACCACTCAAAATTTGAGCCATTTTTCCATCAATTTGCGAACGCAAAATTTGCACACTAGCAGTGATATCATTAATCAAATTTAGACCATTATTTTCGATGTACTCAGTCTCCTTGTTGACCATTGTCAACATAAGAAAGCCTACATTTTCTAGATTTTCTTGAAGAGCAAGTATGGTTATTGGCCTTATCGAGAATGAAGAATTCGGAATAGAGTTCTTCCAGAGGAATTATCCTTGGTGATTGGTGATAGACAGCACCTTAAATCCAAATAATAGAAAGTTCTTGGCTGTTAAATCGGGACGGGAAGTTGCTTGTTGATAAAAGCGGTGGGAACCTGACCCATCTAACCCATCGATATCCGAATCTTAAGTAGTTGGTCATCACTGTTGATGGGAGTATTTGTGAATATTATCCTATTCACTGTGTGAGTGAGTAATCTGTGATAGGAAATGCCAATGCCAACCGGATATTCTCTTTCCACTATATCCATCTCATCAATTAGGCAAATTTGACTACGATGGATTGCGACTCTATTGTAACCAGGAAGAGTGATATCCTCATTAATTAATATATGTCTTAGGTCGATGTATTTTTGACTTCCCAATTTCTAATGAGTCTAGTAAGAAGCAAGACGAATCTAAAGAGAGTTTCCTGTTGAAATTTCCTAATCCATGACTCCCGGCAATTACATTTTTGCTGATATTAGCGGTGCTAACATCATGCTCCTCCTGTGAATACAACAACAGTAAGTAGCTAGAAATCATCTTAGGTGAAACTTCTTCCCGCTGTGCGACAGCTTCCAGATGTAATCTCAGGTTGGCTAATCGATATCGCATACCTTTATGACTTAATTCGCTGATGTGCTTCCGAGATACTCGACTAAAGTCTTCCTCGAATACAATTAATAGATTCCTTGGAGGGTCTATCTTCATTTGAAGACTGTGGAATGTCATCCATTTGAGGATCCCTACAAAAGAACAATTCATCCCAAGTTGCTAAGTCCTTCTCTTTCAAATATATTTTTCTTTCAGACTTAATATTTGAAAATTTTCGGCGGAAAAGGTCACAATTGGACTCTCCAAGATTATATTTAGCAATAAACTCACGAGCAATCGTACTAAACGCTTTCTCCGAGTTGGACATATAGAAATTGAAGGCTTCTTTGTTGTTCATTAGGACGAAGTAAAATCGAAACTAAATAATAATCAACCATAAGATAAAATTTGTTGCAAACAAAAAGGGCTGTAAATTACGGGACGACCAGTAGAAATAGTTACAAAACTCAATTAGCGCCAAGTTGCGCCAGGCTAGAACTAAGTTTATTTTGTTTTAAATATAACTTTCTTCAAAATACAATCCAATTTGCAACGGGCAACAACAGGCAAAGATAGTTGTGGCATTTCAAACTCAATTGACCAAACATAAATTCACCAAAATTATTTGGAATTTCTACCTAGTATATTCTAAAAGCTAATATTATAATTTAGTAGTCATGTATTTCATTATAATGGCCACTTAAAGTACTTCAATATGATAGGCTACAATTTTCATATACATAACTAAAACAAGAATATGTGTCAAATTCCTTTGGCTACTTTGAGAAACCTTGATTTTTGTGTTTCATCATGTTGAAGTTACTCATCTAGAAATAACTATTGTTCAAAAGTAAAACTATCAAATATCATTATATGCTGTATTTCTGGGTTTCCGAGTATGCTGAATAAGATAGGATTAATTAGATATCAAAATATCACTATCAAATATTTCGCAATTTCCACCTGTCGTGCCATTGTGTGGCGAGACGCCGTCGCCGTGTGAACGCTACCACGCCAGTTGTTGCCGAAACCAAGCCTGAATTGCGCGAACACTTTTTTATACCATGTTTGAAAATCATCCTGGAGGAATTACAAAGAAAATTTTCAATCGAGCCCATGGACTTCATGCAGGGATCAATTTGTTCAACCCCAAAGATCGTAATAAATGCACATTCTTATCTGTTGAGAGCTTCACAAAATTCTCCAGGCACTATGATGTTCATGAAAAGGGAATGACATGAATGTACCTTCCTAACATGCTTGACAATCGCGAAAAGAAAGCAGAAAGGTACCGGAAAGTCGCTGGAAGATGCATCAGATTCTATCAGATAATGCCGAATCACTTCTTATCTTATACAAACTTATTCGAATATCATTGGTTCTTCCGATCACTACAGCACGTGTGAAAGGAGTTTCAGCTCCCTCTGTCGAGTAAAACGTGGTTAAGAAATTCAATGTTAGAGCAGAGGCTATCAGGGTTGGGGTTAATGGCTCTCACAGATCGAAATGTGGGTTACGATGTTTTTATGGAAAAGTTTTCGTAAAAATGTCGAAAGATTCAATTAAAATAACCTATGTTGATGGAATACTTGCTAGTTATAATTAATGATATTAATTAATAACACATACTTTAGACCAGGGTTGGATTCAAGTACTTTTGAAAGTACTTAAGTACAAGTACAAGTCAAATTACAATTGAAATGAAAGTACTTAAGTACAATTACAAGAACTTTCGGAAAGTACTTAAGTACAATATTAAGTACTTTTGAACTTTAATGGGAATTAATATTGCTGATAGACGATAATTAGTTCTCTACGTTCAAACACAACATTTCAAAAGTTTTGTCAGAAAGATTGCATCTATCTGGACGAAATACCTTCCAGCGATACTGTAAAGGTGTTCAACAGGAGCAGACGACACTGGAACTGCTAGATGTTTCATGGCTAATATGGCGAGTTTTGGGTATGTATCTGCATGATCTTTCCAGAACGCAAGTGGATTAGAGTTTCCTGGAATAGTTGGTTTGAGTAAATATTCTCTAAGCTGTGATTCATCCGTGTACATGTTTCCTGTGTCTTCTTCATCCGAATCCATAAACGAAAACAATTTAGTTCTTTTTGATTTTGGTTGTTTACTTTCACACTCTACTACCACTGGGCGGTTTGAGTTGTCGTTTTCAATTTTGTACATCTTGGACAATAGTTCACTTTTGTGATGGTTTCTTTCATTGCCATCTTGGCATCACTTCAGTTTAAAACGCGGGTCTAATATACTAGCTGTCGTGTATGTATCTTCGGATTCATAAATGGTAAGTCGACGTTCAACTGATTCTGCTAGTTCTTTTATTAAGGCGTTAGAATATTTCATTCGAAGTGTTGACAGTTGACCCCTTATACCTCTTTTACATGAGATGACTAAGCTTGAAGATACTCTGTTCTCAATTTGGGCAATATCGGTCGCTTCCTCAAAAGGGGATAGGATTTCCACAAAATCTCTCAGTGTGTTTCGTTCATATGCTGCTAACTTGGTAGTGTAAAGGGCGTTTAATTTATCTTGATCAACTTTAAGGATTGACTTAATCATTAATAGTTGTGAGTTACAACGAGTAGGGCCGCTTGACTGTAACCTATTCTCACCAATCAGTACATCTGTGGCAACAGTTGACTTGGGTACATGTGATACGATTGTAGATACCTTCGAAATAACCTTCGAAAAAATATTAGCTTTGTTAAGGCCATCCTTTACTACAAGTTGAAGTGTATATGCAAAGCAAGAGCTGCGAACTAGAGGGAGTAAAGCAAGGGCATCATCTTCTAATTCAAAAATTGGATCACCGTAGTTTTCAATGTCATCTTCACTGTTACTTTGATCGGATTCCTGCTGTAGTGTCCAACCCAGGTAAACTGAATGCATTTACCATATTGTACGCGTTGTCAGTAATGATGGTCGAAATTTTGTTGTTGATTTCAAAAGAAGCTATCATTTCCAGAAATTTGTCATATATGTTGCAAGCAGAATGTCTGCCTGAGAATCTGTAGCATGCAACCATTATGGAATGTATTTTCCAGTCCAAGATGAAGTGACCAGTAATCCCTATATAACTCTTCATCTGTCTGTTCGACCAAAGGTCAGTAGTCAGAGCAGTACTAGAAACTTGTTCAACCTTTTTGGCAATATTTCGTGGATCTTTCTATAGTTTCGCTCTACCAGTTTAGTGGAAAGATGCTTTCTGGTAGGCACTTGGTATTTATGGTCCAACTTGTATACAAAATTTTGAAATCTTGAACTCTCAACAACTGAGAGTGGGAACAAATCCCCTGCAATAAAATTCACAAGTACATCAGTAAATTCAAGTTGATGTAAATTTTGATGAGGATACTTTTTATTCGAAGTGGTTAGTAGGTTAAGTTTCAGTTGTTTGTCTTCCGTTGGTTCTTTGAAACTGTTGAGTTTCTTCATACTTAATATGGTGATTTCGTTTCATATGCTTAATGAAGTTGGGTGTTGCTTTTAAACAACCTGAAATTTCTTTCAGACAATATTTGCATGTCGCTTTGAAATTCCCATCTAAATTATCCGGTATATCAAAGTGTTTTAATACTTCAGGAAGCTTTCTGCTAGCCATAATTGAGTTTGAAGAAGAGATATCAAAAATCATCCCGGAAACCATCTCCAGATATACTTAGTTACTTATAATATGTGAGATATCCATATAATGAATATACGTAATGAAAAGAAGCCTAATTGTGTTTACGATTGATTCCTATCATTGTTTGTTACTTTTAGCAAAGTTTGTACTGCTTCGCTTAGTAAATATACCACCAATCAATGATATTCTAGTGAGCTCTATGTAAAGATCAACAATAGAAACTATAGTGTTGATGAATAAATTGGCAACAAAGCCAACATCCATTCTAGTTAATAGTAGAAGTTCGAAAATGTACTTGAAAAGTAATTTAAATTTCAAGTACATTTGGAAAGTATGTAAGTACAAGTACATTGGATTAAACGAAAAAGTACATAAATACAAGTACAAGTACTCAAAAATGTGTACTTAAGTACAATTGTACTTGAACCCAACCCTGCTTTAGACCCTACGTATTCTAGTTTATTGGTTATGCTATTAAACTTAAATAGAATAAAAGGCAAAGATATCCCTTGAAATATTGTCAGCACCCTCGTGATGGTGCTAGAGCACCTCCCAGCACCCCACTGGTATTTTGGCCTGGCTCGGAAAATTCGAGTCTGGGACGAAAATTCACACATATGACGAATTTATGACATCATTGTCACCTTATTGGATTTTCAAAAATCACAATATTAACCGCTGCTCAGCCAATATACATGATAGAAATTTGAAATTTAAATCAAGTACCCTCAATGTGACAAATGTCACGAAGTCATCATTTTGACCAAAAGTTAACTCATAATCGGATTATAACGCCATCATGACTTTACAAAAATCCAAATTTCGATAAATTTCAGAATTTCTTAATACCCCCGGCACGAAGTGCCGAGATTACTAACCAAAAGCGACAAAGCATCTCCAGTGTCACCAAAGAAGGCCATTGAATGGAATTTGGATGGACCATAGATAAATAATCTTCAAATTTCTGCTATAATATAAACCCGCCACTTAGGAGTGCTTAAACATTAAGAAGGGATGTGTAATGGGCACACTCAGTTAGATGTGCAACTTTGGATACATTGTGAAGGTGTATAAATGCATTTATCTCATCCAATTTGAATCGAAACGAATTTGGACCCAGATTTACGTAATCAGTAAATATTTCCCGTATATTCAAGTGGTCACTTGAATATGTTCGGGAATTTATCTCCCTAGTAACACGAATGCCTCAGGAATGTGGCAACATTTGATTCCCAAATTTGTCAATGCCCTATCTAGTGACCCCTTGTTCGTTGCCGCATGGCTAGCTGTGTCTAGTTATGCTCATATCAACCCTCTAAAAATCCTTAAATACAATTTACTAGCTCGACCTCCGTGGTCCATTTCTTCATATTGTTACATAATACGCATATACATATGATGTTATCCTCTGTTTTGTAAAAATAATACATAAGTATAAATTCATTCATTCATTATATGGTGTAGATCATGGTAACTGGACGAAATACTTATGCTAAAATTCGAATAAATTGCTAACTTGAATAGTGTATCTTATCTACATCTGATTATTTAATCTTGAAAGTTAACTCGTTTGCATGGGGATAAACGATACTCTCTACAGTAGGCGTTGATTGTCTCTAACGATCATAAGTGTCCGTTGGGGGCAATCAACCGACTTCCTATTTTGTAGAATATCGCTCATGGCCATGTAAACAAGTAATTATTCAAGAAGAAATGGTAAGATTTGGTTAAGATACACTATTCAAGGTAAAAATTTTTTCTCGGCATTTACATAAATATTTGGGCCAGTTAACGAGATCTACACCATACCCATAAATGAATCAATTTGTAGATAAGTCTTCTTAACAAAACATACGATAATATCATGTATTCAGGATTATTATGTAAGAAATATGAAGAAAATAGATGGACCGCTGTGGTCATTCCAGAAATATCGTATTGAAAATTCATTTCGAAGGTCGATATATGTATCACTAGACTCGGCTAGCATAGCGGCGTGGAACAAGAGGTAACTCGATAGGGCTTGGACAAAATTCGAAAATGGAATGTTGCTACATTCCTAAGACATTCTTGTATTGCTATGGAAAAAATATTCCGAACATATTCGAGCGACCACTCAAACGACGTGAAATCTCACTGATCACGACTATCGATAATTCGTTTCGATTTAAACTGGATGAGTTATATGCATCTAAAATGGGAAAAACATTGAGTGTGTCCATCACAACCTGAACTCGATGAAGTGGCTCCTTTCTAAAAGGTTCAAGCACACACGAGTGCAACTTAGTACCAAACTTGGTGCTCTATCCGACTTGTTTTATATCATCAAATCAGATGGTAACAACCGTGACTAGACATGGAAAGTTGAGAAAAAGGCATAACTTACAACAACGAAAAATTATGTAAATCTATGATCTACAGAGCCCGAGAACAACAAACTCGTGAACGGTGAGGACTTCCGGTATTCATAAAAATAAATCACATTCATCGGCCTAGATATAGGTCTATCGAGCGCAAGGATAAGGTCAGTGAATTCCCGGAGTTTTTGGTAGACCTCTAAGCCTCCAGACATTTCCGGCTACCAGGGTGCGTGACAACTTACGACACCAATGATTGAGGATACAGTAGGCCCTCGCTAATCCGATCATCGTTAATCAGAACAGAGCCGAAAGTTTGTACAACAGTTTTTTGGTAAAGGTTCAAAAGTTTTCAAAATATCTAATTGTATCCAATCCTACTAGCGAACTAATCCATACTACAATATTACATATGTTTGCAATCATTTCATCGTTGTACAACTTGTGAAAAACTGTAATCATAATTCATATAGTAATGTTTCAATACATTCTCAAATCGAAATGAAATATTTGGAAGTGGAACAGTACTGTTCGGATTACGAGGATGCACTGTAATGATAAAAAAAGCAATACTTTCTGAATAATCATAAACTAGATCGAATAATTCATACCCAGATAAGGCGAATACCTGTAGAATGATAAGAGAGCAGTTAATCGTAGCAAAAATTATTTTGATCTAAGAAATTCCCGGAATTTATTAGGAAAAATTATCAAGCATTCTGATGAATTAGTGTATAGTTCAGAGATGTCAAAATCAACAAAATACAAGATAGAGTCAATTTATTTCACAATATCTACTCAAAGCTTTATTAAGATTAATATTCTTCCAAAAGTTAACTTGGTGTACAGTTAGATCATTCTTTGAATAACATTCCATAACTTTGTGTATACCTCGAAAAAGTGTAATAGGAATATTGAGATAAGAGTGTGTATCATTTCCTATTGAACCATCTAAAAATTGTACCAATATAACAGCAAATTCGCACAATTTATCATACTCAAATTTTGGCATAATGTGGGTAAAATGTAACAACATATTTTGATTAGGGTCTAATTGACCATATATAAATAGGTAACATGAAATGTTCTCAATAAAGAGACTAAGAATGTACATTTGATTCAACGGATTAAAGACGTCGAAGAGCTTAAGTATAATAGATAATCCTTTTTTAATACACATGATTTTAAGTGGTAATATACTATTGTTAAAGTGGATATCGAAACCAAGGAGAATTTGGATTTCCAAGGTAGTGGGCTTATCGTATTGATCAAATATTTCAGAACAAGGAATATTATCATTTTGTAAATCCAGGCAATATATTTGTTCAATCAAAAGCAAGAGCTGTTTGAATTCATCTTTAGAATTCAGAATTGACCTTGGTTCAACTGAACATGAGTTGGTCCAATGAGAATCATCACGTAAATTGATTAGTATTCTAGGTGCAGAAATGGGATAAACTTTGTGAATGCCATCTTTTCCATTTGAACTATGCTGGCGAGGAGAATCAGCATAGTTTTGCAAATGACGCAGGGAAAGATCGAATTGTTGGTAAGAATCCTTTTGTAAATATTTGAGTTGGTCCTTAATTAACTGCTTTTTCTCAGCTAATGTCATAAGAAAGCTCCCATCTAAACGTATGTGTTCGCCGTCATTTCGTCCATCCATATTTGGGAAATAAATCCTAGGGAGACATCCTGCAACATCTGATAAACAATATAGCATGTGAACAAAAAGCTACAAAGGAATAAAATAAAAGGTGAAATTTGTGTTGCAGTATGCGACTGTCAGGATCAGACCGAGGTAGGTCCGACCTGATCCGCAGGGTTTCATTTAACAGAACGGATCCGCTAATTTATATTTACGATAGAGCATGGTTTCATTAAAGAATGGTAATAAGGGTGGGGGGCGCAAAATCTGAAAGATATTGAACTTTTAATACTCAATATCTCATTCGAAAGGAGAAATATTCATTGGTGTTTGGTAGCTGAGTCTATTGGTCCCCCTCTTTAGATTCAGTTAATGTCTCCCTCGCCCTCCTCTTAACAATTACGTAAAACATATTTCACTAATTATGGATGCGCATGAAGCAGCTAAATTTAAGGTTTGTCCTTGGTGCTGTTCCCAAGTTGGCGATATTAAGCTCACTTCGCATCAGTTATTCAAGGAACCAGCTGATGAGTTAACAAAATTAAGTGAACACTACACTAAAGTATTTGAACCCCTAACTATAGATCAAATTTGTCTTCGACCAAATGTTTATTTACAACATGTAAACTATATTTGCCCAAGGTTGCGGATAGTGATTTCCCTCAAAAACAGCCAATTCGGTTTAATTGGCCCAATCTCTTGCATCATACGCGTTCAACCTGTACTCCTAGTAATCAATATCCAATGTGTGAGGAAGCGACTAGATTTGGAAGACGGAAAAACCAGGAAGACCGATGATAAATTCTCCAGCAAAGGTTGTTAAACATTGTAGCAAATGATTGAGCATCAATGAACTAAAAGGTCTCTGATTGATAATACCCACCAGCATTTAGATCACAGAAAAGCACTCGGTCAGTATGCATCTGATAACATGTTACACGTTTTCAAGAAGGAGACAACATTGCATTAAGTTTCAAAATCCCACGACAGGAAGGGGGTTATCCTCTAATCGTCAGCGCTTCACACTCTACACATTATCCACCCCTCAAAATCTAATAAGGAATGAATTGAGTTAGGCCAGATCATGCAACTTAAATCAACTTGTGAAATGTCAAACAATCAATTTCAAAAAGCGTCTTCAGTATTGCGAGACTCAGGGATTCATTGCCCGACAATGGGATATAAATATGAGAGCAAGAACGATTTCTGTATGGATATCATGGAGTACATTTCCGTTAGTTATGATCACAGTAAAGTAAAGTATCAAACTGATATTAAGGAAACCTTTGTGGTAAGATGTAATGACATTAATACATTACTAGAAATATTTTATGGTAAAACATTAGGCGATAATCTGCAACGATTGAAATATACGCTCGGGCAATATTTGCCCCTCCTCTACAGATAATGTCCCCCATCGTCAATGATGACTTGTCATGCTATGTGATAATGATTGAGCTTTTTTGTATCATGCAAACTGCCTAATTCATCATTGTGAATACAGTGGAGTCTCCCAAAACGGACACTTCGAAACGCGGACAACTCCCTATAACGGACAAACCTCGTGGCGCGGATAGAATTTGCCAAGCATGTAACACTTATGAAGTCTCCGAGGAGCGGACAACCCCGAATTCGGAACAACGGATGGGGAAATGGCCATGAATGGCTTGTCTTAATGCAAAATTATTTCTCAAGAACGGACAACCAGAAACTGCAACCAATAATTTCATAGATATCACAAAATTTACATAATAATATGAGTGCTATACAAGTCCCATGTCTTTCAAATCTTTAAACAATTCTTTCATCTTGTCAATGTAAACTTTGGGTTCATAAAGGCGGTACACACATGCGATTTATAGTCCGTATCCTGCTCCTTTGTTTTCTTTCTCTCCCGTAACCTCAGCAAATCCTGTATTTACTTCTCTTCTCAAAAATTGTGAAAGTCGAGGATGTTTTGAAGTAGCTATGGGCATTGTGACCATAATAGATACTGTAGCTAGTCTGCAAGTGTCAACCAGTAGACAAAGTTATCTTCCTGACATATTTGCACGTTCATTATAATATATATAGAGAGTATAAAGCAATGCCAATATGCTTACGTTGCTCATCAGTCATCACTTTATATTATATTCATTCTTATCACAGTATAAAATAACTTGTGACTTCTCCTGTAACTATTCAACTTTAATACATGTAAAACTGCATTCAAAATGATACATATTTGGTGTTTTGATAAAAAGATGGGCCAGTCTTCGAGAAGCGGACAATTCTCTCCAACGGATAGAAGCCATGTCACCAACGTGTCCGTTATTCGGAGACTCCACTGTATATATGGATTCGTCAAGAAGTGTGAAGGAATTCTATTAGTTGCAATAAATTGGCATATTCTTGCCAAAATTCACCAATAACTTGTAAACCTCAAATGCTATGGGAAGAACATCAAACGGACATGTAGTATAGTATACTATATACTCGACTTTCCAGACCCTGATAATACTAGTTGATATGATGTCCAGGAAGAATATTCCGCAGTAATCAATAATAGTATTTATGATCAATTTCAAGATCGCGTCATAACCATCAGAGGTATCATATCAAAATGTATTATCAGGGTATGAGAAGTTGAATACATACTACATTTTTGTCCGATGATCTAGCCATAGCAATGCAGTTTTCAAGTTATTGATGAATATTGGCAATAATATGCCATCCATAATCACAACTATAGCTTTGGAACGCGGAACTTTATCACGACAAAATTTTGATATTTTGTATAGTAACATCCTTAAATTCCATGGTTTAAATCTTGAAACCCTAATTGTATTAATTCACTCTCCACAGAGTTTCAAATCTTAAACATTTTTCTGGCATATTTGCTAAGTAAGCATTCAAATGACGTTACTGCTCAACGATTCATGGATAGATTTTATTTGGCAAGTAGTAAAATGATTGAATTGTTGGAATCCTGGCATGGTAAATTTGAAAAATTAACACTACAAACATTACGGCCTTGAGGTATACCTGTATTGCACTGTCAAATTCATCGACTCACAACAGTCACAAGTGAATGCCATTTCCCATACTTGTCAACTGCGAGAATTCAAAACGACCTCTTAGAACAGCTGTTCCCAACCTGGAGTCCATGAACCCCTTGATATTCTATCGGATCGAAATTTTTTATTTCACTCTAGTATGGGAGAGGGCCACAAAATGTGTTAAATTGGTATACGATTCAAGAGTGAAATCTGTTAGGAACCGCTGCCTTAGAAAACTATTTCGGACTCTATACAAATGTATAATAATTGAATAATTATCCCTTAGATAAATAGGTTTTGCAACATTTCGAAGTATTAATTAACATGAATGGAAAGAGAAATTTTGTAAATTTTATTTACATCCCTGGTTATAAGAATAAATCTTGAAAGAAAATAAAAAAATATCAATAAGCCACCAAATAGAATATAAAATTGTGATAAGGGAATGTTGGCAACAACAAAGACAGCAAAATTTGTGAAAACGACGTTGAACATGCCAAGTATCTGGATAGGGCTTGAAGTACAAATATATGACAATATTAGAAAAGTAAGAAAATAGAATCCATAAACCAAAAAGTATTTGGAATATAGCTAAATACCAACTATCTAAGAAGAAATGAGCAATCCCAAAACTAAAAAATATACTAGAAAATAGGACAGATGAGAAATTTGGATCACTTCCATTAATTGGTGTACAAATAATATTAGTTGTGTTTGATAATTGAGAAATATTATAGCATCTTTTCAATTCACATCTATGAGAAATGGAATTGGAATGTAAACAACTGTAGATACATTTGCAAGTGCCAAAAGCAGATGAATTTGTGCAAATGCCAGTTGGAAATGAAAAATTTAGACCATTACAGTCCAAGTTAGAAGAACAGTCATATGGAAAAACAGAAGGAAAAACAAGAGGAACAAATAGAACTGAAAAAATGCATAGGAAATACATACTAATAATGTATAATCAGACACTCAAATTATATAAAGATTCATGAGAAGATCTGCAAAATAGGTGATAGTAAAGACGAGGAATCAATTAAGAAAATCTGACTAGAGAAAATTGCAGAGGTTATAATTATAATGTAGTTCGATTGAAATAATGATACAGAAAACCTCCGTTTTGATTAATTTCCCCCAAATGTCTATCATTGCATATTTATATACAATTATACAATCTAATGGCCTGGTAAATATTGGAGCTCTACCTCAATGTTTATCGAAATATTTAGGTTTAAGAATGTCAGTTATCTCAAAGGTATTGTTAGAAAGCAGGCACCATGATCTACATTATTGCGTTATGATCGAAGCGATCCAAAATATAGTTGCCAAGGTATAATGGGGCAAAGTTATCGGGCTGGCGATCCGGTGTGCCGTCTCTAATGTGCCATACAAGTAAAATTAATGGAAATCTTGGTGAAATAAGTAGTTACTAAGCATGATTTTGTTAATGCGAATTTATTTATTGCATTTCTATCATTTGTAATATGTGTATAATATAACATTTTAGAGCTGTACCTTACATATTTCCTGAGATATGACATCAAGGGAAACTCTCCCCAATCTTCCTGTATTTGTACATTGGGCAGTGCTCAACAAATCAGGTCGTTTTTGGCCATAGCCAGAAGACTTTTCCTTAATCTACAAAAAATCGTGTAGTTAGGCTTAGTTATGGGAGATGGTGGTTAAGATAAGCTAGCCACCAGGGAATTTCAATTTTGTCGAAGACGGATATTGGGCATAGCATTCCATACACTAAGGCAGTGGTCGGCAATTAAGTTTGGCAAATACCCCAATTCAGAGCTACCGGATCACCGTTACCCCGACCTTAGGAAATATGGTGTTCGCACATTCATCTCTGAAAGAATGGGTCCTAGAATATATCATAGCTAAAATCAGCCTATGAGTGACAATTGAGAAAGATATCTATACACACGCATTTTGAAACTTGTATTTACCTGAAGATATCGAGATCGATCGGTCACACAGTGGGTTACCAGGGTGTATTAGGCAAATTTCTCACAATTGATTAGGTTAATTTGACTAGTGAAAATTAAATCTATTGAATAAAATTCTCTAGTTATGTCACATCTAATGTAGGTAACATTGCGGTAGGAAATTATTCTATAATCTATATTATTAAATCTCAATTGTTGTATGTTTGTTTGTCCGTTGTCAAGGAAAGCATTAATGGTACGCAATTGTGAAATTGTCGCAAAAATATGAATTTATCGTGTTTATCATGGAAGTAATAGAAATCGATAAAACTTCAGTAACTATATCGAACATGCTGAATCCGATTTTCACACTTATGTTTAATCATACGCAAATTTATTGTTGTTTTTATGAATATAAAGTAAACAAATTATCCAAATTTCAAAATATACCTACAGGCTTGCTCTAAACGGCTAGACAGGGGTAACACAATAAGCTGAATCCGAATTTCGCATTTACCAGTTTCTCATATGTACAGTTATTGTTGTTTTGATGAATATAAAGTAAACAAATTTCAAAATTGAGATAGAATCATACTTTCAAAGACATTACTGAGGTCATTGACCATGCTGAGTCCGAATATGGTATTGTAAACATAACGTGAATATTTGTTTACTTTTAGATACATAAACTAAATAAACTTCAAAATTGTTGTAAAAACGTGCTTTCAATGGGGATACTGTGGAATAATGTATGCTGAACGTGAATATTGTAAACAATATCAATATTATTAAATCTCAAACATTTTTGAAAAAAATAATTGTCCTTTATCGTTATTGTAAAATCAATTTTCACCGAGTATATAGTACCACCCTAAAATATTAATATATAGTCTTTGCAGCCTTAGTAAATATCATACTGAAATTTCAATGCCTCTTCATTGTAAACCACAAAAATTCCATAAATTCTATCCATGTATTTGCGTTGCTATGGCTAAGAATACATAATAATGAAGTCACTACATCATTATATAAGCTTAAAGTCTCATTAAATAATAACATAATATATACATACCTAAACAGATAATATACTACACATATAATCTTATCATTTTGTATTGGTTGATCAATTAAGTATTCCTAAAAACCGTCTTGACCTAGATTTCCTATTGGAAAATATGACTTTGATACCAATCTACCAGTCCAAGAAATAATAACGTCCACAATCTTGAGGAAGCTTTGAAACCTTATGTATACTCTATGGTCTTTAAAATTTCTAAGAGCGTCAAAAAATGCAAAAAGTCAGTAGATAAACTAGGCTGGGAGTGGTGGGTTGTTAATATTCCATGGAGTATGGTTGAACCTCAAGTTAACAGCAAGTAAACTCATTCTTGTTTTGATTTCGAAATCAAAATCGAAACACATATTGAGAGGAGAAAGGTGGTAGATGAGCTTCAAATCAGATAGAGGAAAATAAGGTTGGATCAGATTCGGATATTAAGTTTTAACCGCCATTTAGCATCACTTGAAAATATTTCTGTTATTCGGTATACTACATTCCCCTTGTATATTGTAGCAATTGAAGAAATCGGGTTGAAAGATATCGCAAACATTGCCTGGAAAATCTATTCTGGAGTAGAATTATAAAATGTATACAAAAAAGATTCCCCTGAAAAGTCTACTTCTATAGCTTATTATCTTAAACTGTGTAGAAACAAATGAACAGAGCTCAGGCATTATCTTAAATCTTATAGAGTAAATCTGTCTACTTGGGTACAAATTCGCTCGTTCAGAAACTCTATGTACCAACATTTAATTGGTATCCAAATAATTTAAACACTATAGGAGTGTATATATCATACATCTCTCATGTAACTTCACTCTTTCATCGAATAATGGAAATGAGCCAGTCTATATGCCAGCACCACACTTTTATCCTGTAGATTTCCAAATAAAACATGGGCTAAATGGTTCCGGAAACCAATCTTCCTCTAACTTCCTATTCAACCCGAAATATAGACGGTACACATCACATAATTTTCATGGTGTCGCCGCTGAAGGTTGCGGATCGATATGGAAACATTCTCCAGGAAAATCTACATCCAAATTTAAGATTCTCCAATCAACCAGTTGCATTAATATGTCAAAAAGAGAATATTGACTCAGTAACAGATTGTGAAACTTAATCAACCCTGAAATTGGTTCACTTCACCAAAATGGTTTTGGTTCCAAAAATGGTCAAGTCAATATGTCGATTATAGCCTCAATGTTTGATGGAAATTCATTGTTAGTGAGAAAAAGTGGTGCTTAATGAAGTAACAAACTTATTATTCGATCAACCCGGAAGAAGTGGTAAACAAGCACTGGCAGTATGGCCAGGATATTATTAACTTAGAAAAAAACATGTTCTTCCATTGCGCTTTCATTTGTACCATCAGCTTACAAAGGTTTCCCATCTCAGATTCACATGAGCTTATCTGTGATGCGTAAATTTGCTAATAGCAATGAGTGCGTAAATGTAGAAAGATATCGTGTCATAAGTCAAACTACTTATATTTTGATTTTGGACACCTTCCTTGGATTTCAGTTAGCGATAAGCTGCATAAATTTTTTGACAAATTAAATAGGAAGCGCAATTATCAAGTTGCTATACAACATTAATACATTATATATCGGTATCTCCTAAATTTTTTCATTTAACCTTAATAGTAGTGATTGGCAATAATAACTTATTGACCGAGGTCAATGGTTTCAAATCCCCAATGAATGCAATCTAATCAACTATTTAGAGAAATATAAATATGTCTATCAACCGCTAGATATCGCTTAAATAGACCCAATTAGACTAAGTGTAAAATCTTAAATGTCAAAAGCTTCATGGGTTTAATTTTGGTTTAGTCAAATCTGGCATAATACCTGTTATAGAATACGGCTGCACAGTTTGGCACACATCACTAAAGCAAACACAAACTAATAATATTGAATTCATTCAGAAAAGGGCTTTGAAAATTTTCGGACCTGGGCGTAAGTATGATGAGGCATGTGAAAAAAACAGTAGGCAAAACATTCGCCCGAACGAAAACTAATTAAGAACCATATAAACGTTATCAAATTGTTATCTAAATTACACCACATAATGTTCAATCAACATCAACCGATTAACCTAAAAGTTGGTGAGTCGAATTCCCAACCCAACCAAAAATTGATATAACCAGTTTTAGATTAGTCGTAATTGTGCGTATACCTCTATAAGGCAATTAGGCACACTCCCCTACTCATAGGGAGTTTCGGTTCCCATGCTGGGTAAAACGAGCTATTCACCAGCAGGTTGGTCAATACCAGTAATGACTAGTCAGTACTCATACAGACTGATTTCGACCTTGGCGTATATACCAAGTCAACAATTGTATAACTGAGCCAATACTGCTTTAGTTTCATACATACTTGGGAGATTTTAGCAGTTTGAAGGTAGTACGATGTCCAACAAAGGAGCATAATATGTCTTTAACAGGCCATACAATTATGGAAGAAGTTTGAAATTTGAATGTAATGAAACCATCAAAATGTTAAATGTTCCTACTTCATCATTTTGACCGAATGCAAACTTAACATGGAATTAAAACACTCTCATGACAAAAACTTTATAGAATTGGTAAATATTGAGAATTTCATAAATATTCGGAGGCATAAACTACCAAGATAAGTGGCCAGTGGCGTATATAAGATTTTGCAACTGGGGGATCAAACGGAAGCAAAGAC
Organism: Oopsacas minuta; assembly: GCA_024704765.1. NCBI lineage: Eukaryota > Metazoa > Porifera > Hexactinellida > Lyssacinosida > Leucopsacidae > Oopsacas > Oopsacas minuta. Next base: position 153,112 of record JAKMXF010000155.1, on the reverse strand, counting down.
ACAATCCTGGGGCTTAAATTTGACCCAAAGTGCGAAAACAACATACACGAACATTTGTGAATTTAGTTTATAACTAAATAAACAGAAAAAACGTATTAATGCAACTATCCTGCAGATATCGATAAAGATTGCTATTTACATCAACTGCAAGTTTACTACAGATTTGTTCAAGCCTGAATATTACATGATAAATGATGATATGATATACCTATCATAAAGTAGGGCCAGTTCAAACTCATGTCTAGTCAGTACAAGTTACAAAATAATAATAATATAATAATGATAAGAAGAATAAAAATGAAAAAATAAGAATATAATAATAATAATAATAATAATAATAATAATAATAATAATAATAATAATAATAATAATAAAATAAATAAATAATGTAGATAATTAATGTCATTTAATATAGTATTTGGGATTAGTGATACGAGTATCTTTGTGAATAAATACACTGAAGAAAGAAACTATCATCCCCAATTATGGTACGTTTTTGTCGCAATACAAAATTTACATAGCTATTCCTCAAATTATTGAATACAATGAACACCAAATTCGGTATAATTGTGTAGTATTAATTAATTAATCCAATAGAAATTTCTAATACCAGTAGCAATCATATTTCAGTTTCACAATCTAGAATCCAAAGCAACATTGTTCATTATTGAAATTCTGAAGATGTAAATGCTAAAACCACTTCCAATTCTTCCATATCATTTGATACAAAAGATTATGTAGAAACAATACATACATAAAATTATATCAACATTTTACAAGTAATAACAGCATCAATTTACACAGATATTAGAAATTATAATATTACATAACACTGTCATATTATAGAATTTCTTCCTTAAGACGGTTCAAAGAACTATATTTAGAGAGCAGGCGCGTAAAGTTGGGGTGTGCGACGGGTGCCTAGTACCCTGGCATTATCAAACCGAACTAGGCCCACAAACTCAATTTAGCAGGTGGCGAGCCAAAAAATTTTCTCTTAACAAAAAATTAAGACAAGTAAGGTTTCCTAGTTTTAGTGTTTGTTGTCATCCCAAGAGCAAATATTGCCTGGCGTTGCTCATTCCTCATTACTAATCTTCAGGCACCGGAGCACAGAAAAACATTTTCGGCTTCTCAAGAGGTAGATGGAAGAGTTAAATATATCCTAAGCAGAGTTACTAAGTCTGGGAGGAGGTTTTCCAGGGTAGTGTTTCTTGTCATTGCTGCTAGAAGTTCTTTACAGCTTGTCTCCAGCCCGAATTCTGAAGCATATGCAAACCACTGATGTTTATTCCGACTGATAGCACTTATATTGATATCCCCAGCATACAGGTAACACAAAGCCTTCACATCATAATAGGAAGCATTCTGCCCACTGAGAACCTGCTCAATCTGACTTATTTGTTCCATATTCCCAGAGTCATATCAGCTGAGGAGACCTTCAACGGCAGGCTGAGAAACCTGCTTGAAGAGACCAGCGTAATGCGATGTAATTTCCTCTTCGGTGATCTCCAGTTCCATTCGCTTGCCACGGAAACGAGCTTTAGCATGGCTTCTGGGTAGAGTTGGAAGGTCAATTTTCATGTTAGATTCTTGAGACTTGTCCTTCACTGCCTGATAGAATTCTTCTGCGGTATTTTCGTTAGCACCATCAGCCGAAAATATGTCCACAAGAGTCTCAATATCTTTTTGGTATATCCAATTGCCAACTCGCGGTCTTGAACCTTCACATGAACAGGATGAACGCTCTCAAAAATCCTGAGTATAATTTGAGCCAGGAAGAAAAATTAAATCTCTCCATGTTTTGCAGGTGCCCCAACGCCTTACGCCTCATATTAGCGTTTTGTTAGAATCATGGAGCATGTCTTCAAACCAGTCCATAAGAACACTGTACAAAACCACTAAGGCCTTAAGAGAGGGAGCCCTTAGCACCCACCTGGTTTCACACAATGGACGTAAATTCGTGTCAGGCATTACAGAATCTAAAGCAACCATTTTCTCGAAACTAGCCAATCTTTTGGAGGAATGACGTATAAAAGAAATGATAGCGCCAATTTCTTCCATTGTGTGTACCACTTCTGGCAGCACTCTGGTTGCATCCTGACAAACAACATTCAATTGATGTCTCACACAATTGGTGAAGAAAGCCTTGCGATTGAGCGCCATGACTTTGGCATGAAGGGCGTTGTGCTTTCCATGCATATTATTTGCTCAATCATATGTTTGTCCCCGAATGTTTTCAAAATCTAGTCCCAACTGGAGCAGGCATCGTTTTACCAAAGATAGAAGCGGTTCTGCATCTGTTCTGTCTATCTGGTCGAAACCCAAGAAATCCTCTCTTATTTTGAAACTCTTGGACACATGCCTGATACAAAGTGATACTTGCTCGTGACAGATAGATCAGTGGTTTCTTCTACAATGATAGCAAAGAAGCGGTTTTTCCTTACTTTTCTGAATACTTGGCGTTGGACAACATGATGACTCATTTCCAAGATCTCGTTTTGAATTTTTGGCGAGGTCCACGTGTAAGTTTGCGAACTGTATGCTGCTCGGGCCATCGATTCCTTGATAATAATGTTGTGTTTACCCAATAGGGCCAGAAGCTGTTTGAAGTTGCTCTCAGCGTTAATGTGACCACGAAAAGCTTGGCGTTGCCTAGCTAGATGGGTGATTGCATCAAAAATGCACTCCAGTGCCTCCCGATTTGATTTCTTCTCTGCATCACTCTTCCCTCATATTGTAATCTCTATGCTTTCTTGATTGGTGTATGCAAGAAAAAGTTTCTCAGCCTCTCTGTGGGCTAGGGAACTTTCGTGTCTGTTTACCATTCTCTCCCTCTCTTCCAATTTACCAATCCCCCAACAATGAAGGCGACCTCTTTACATCAAACGTCTTTACAAATTTTGGAAAGCGGTTTTCCCCATACACTAAACAACAGGGCTCACACCAGCTGACATGGCGTGTTGATTCGTAACACAACCATGTGTGGCCGTTTGTCCATGAGGCCTGAAACGAACGGTTGTCAACAGTACAACAACCACTCACTGAGATACTGTCCGAAATGCTTGTATTGATTACAAGGAGCGAAGATTGTCCAGAGGCTGCACAGAATAGCTGTCTGTAGCAGTTGGGTTCGGATATTGATGTTCAGTTATTTGAACAGCTGTAAAGACTCAGGTTCTACTTGAACCTGAAGTGCGGGTGCGCAATCGGATGAATTTCACCCATCTTGATAAAGGATGTCAAAAGAGACTGCCGACATACCCTCTTTGGTGACAGTGTTTTGGGCACCATCAAAATCATGGAAACTAATGATCACTAAATCAGAACTAGAACGAAACAAAATTATCAGATATTACAAACTAACAATGCAGCATTATGATCTCACAAAATGAATTACTTATTCAGAAAATTTATAACTAGGGACTGAACAAAGTGTCGTGGCACCCTGTGTGTTTTTGCGAAGTTTACAACGGTGACTTCTATGGAACTACAATATACCACTAAATTTCCTACTATGAGTCAAATGCTAAAAGTTCATAAAAGTAAAAAACTATTTACTTGGATAATAACTAATGTAATAAAATCAGAGTAAGTTAAGTCTCTATTTAAATGAAATAGTATAAAAAATAAGGTCGGCAAAAAATATCTCAAAGAATAAATACATAGAATATATTTGGTAGAGAGTCAGAATTTGAAAGGAGTTTGGATGAATCCAATCCAAAGTTTGGGTCCGGACCCGAACCGCGGTCCGCCAGTTGGGCATCACTGCCATACAATATCCATGATCCGAATATGAATACATAGTGAAGTAAGCAATTTTCTCACTGGGGCGTAGTCTTAGACCAAACAACCTTATTTACCTCTAAAATTGGTTCATAATGAACCCTATTATTGAGCCTTCAGGATTTACTGGAGGTAATTCTAGGACATCAATCACTTAGCTCCCTTACCCGAAAAGACCATTCATTTGTTTCGCATAATTACAGTAATTACCCAAACATCTGTTTGCAATAACGAAACTACAGCAAATATTTCCACAACAGTTCCCCAAGTTGTGTATTTAAGCGTATTCGTTATGATAATATGGTCATTACCATTTCTGGAATTAATTGCTGATCGTGGAAATGAATTTGCGATAAATTCATTACAAGGTTCTTTCAACTCTCCAACCATATTATCAGTAATTAGTGATAGAATTTGATGGAAATTATCGATATTTCCTGCAATCCAAAATGCAAGTGAAAAAAATACACTTTACAATCTCTTGGAATATGGGTATATTGGAATTTTGTAGTATTTCATTTCTGGAAGAAATTAGTGAATTATACAATTTTAGTTTAACCTCTCGTTTCTTATAAGTAATGGCTGGAAACTCCGAAATATATGATCTAGTTCCCCCAATTCTATAAGGTCTAAATCGGTAAGTATTCTACTTCCTTACCAGGTAAAAACATTTTTAACTTGCTTGGGTAATTAACATGTTGACAGACAGACTTAACTGGTACTTGTATTCCTGTATTTACTAACGGTATTTATAGACTACCTAATGGTTCATTATTCAATATAATACTTTCAAATTCCTTCGAAATATTTAAATCGGAAGGGTATATAGCTAAGTTTTGTTACTTTCCTTTAAGACCATTCCTCCTTACATTTTTCTGTATTTTCTACGTGCATTTTCTTTTCTTATTATATATTTTGTTTGCAAGTTGCATAAAAGGCAATTTATATTCGGCAATCCTATCCTCACTATTTACATAAATTGGCCTACTGAAATCAGGTGTTTTCAATATTGTTTCGTAAGTATAAATGCTGTGCTTCACCCTCCTAAGCCAGTTTTCAGCACTAGCGTTGCTGGATGTTAAACATTACCTGGTGTATCGATTGTACATAAAATTATTCCACTCCACAATGGTAATAGTGGCATATAATATGTCAATAAAAAATGAATTATTCCGGGATAGTAACATACAATATTTTCTTTTACTTGACAAGTACTACTCCAATATCAAGGTTATTCTCAATAACCTGATATTGGATTGAGTACTCCCATAAAATTTTCAGAATCCTTACCAAAGGGTAATTTTTGCCTCTAAGTTACAACATTTAATTTTACAGTTATTTCATCTACTTCCTCAGGTATTTCATTACTAATTTTTGCCTCACACTTAACACACATCTGTAATTCGGCAAATTTGTTTTCATAATCATTGGATCGTTTTTTAAACATAAAATACAACATAATAATTCGACAAGATGGTAAAATTCATACAAATTTTTACAATTTAAGATCCGACCAAAAAACATGTAGAACTATTCACCTGTACTTTTTATCCATTTTAAACTTTTGTGTATATTGTAACTGATATGAATTACATGAGCTATACATAGATGTAAAACAGTTGTAATATTTAAATTTTCCCTATTATAAACAACCTCCAATAATTTGAAGTAATTCCACACATATTGTTTGCATCATGAAACTTAGAAGAAATACATTCGTCCAATTACTGACCAATGACATTCTAGGGTATGAATCAGTAATGCATGTGCACAAACTATCCCATTATGTGATTTTAGATAAAATTCTCCAAATTTACAACTTTCAATCTCAAAGTCAACTCTAGAGCTGACCTCTAACAATGTATCCACAACTTGTTCACTTTCAACATTACGCTTAGGATCCTGGAGAAGGGGAATTGGTTCCTTCACTAAACATTCAACACGAACAAGGTAATCAGAATAAACCTTTGTAAGCTGGCAACATCATTAGTATCGAATTTCTTTCTTTGTTCCAATACCCAACTAACGAAAAAGCCCAACATCTCTCCACTCAAACAGGTATATTTTTAACCAAACATTTGATAAACTAAACTATGACCAGGTTTTGTTACAACTAACCACAAAACTAACTGTAGACTACACTGAACAAAGCTATTACATAAGCACATGTGAAGACATTAATGAAATGAAAATACTCATCAATAAAACATGCATGAGTGAATTGCAAAACTCCAGACATATTCCTAGCATTAGATAACCCATATAATTTGCGCCATTTACCCATAAGTGATCTTCAGATGTATTGAAGAAATTAATGTTATTTTCTTCAGAATTTTCTTTATCAATAAATTACTGAAATTGTCCTTCAAATTGTTATACACGGATAAATCAGAGGCAAATGATCCCACACAATAAGAAACATATATTCTCGTAACTCGAATTCAAGTGTAAAGATATCTAGATTACCAAATGATGAACTGACATTGGACGCCCAGCTACACTCTTACTTACATCTTTAACAGTACTAGAAGTTACTTTAGCGATGCTCTCCTATATAAAGAAAGCATAGTAAGGCTAAATCTCACTTATAACCGTTCCTCTAAATCAAGGGGGACTTGCTGTACATTACAACAAGGAATTTCTAGCGAAAGCACCTCTAACAATTGACAATATGTTACTGGAGTTGTTGATCCACATTAAATACAGTCTGTGCCTCTTGTTGGGTTTATTGCAAGAACAGACCTTCTTGCAAATGGATCCCAAAATAGAATTAGAAATATTAGCACTAACAAGCGTCTTGTAAATCAAATCTAGAAGGAACGAAACGTTGAGACCATGAAGCCAACCATTAACACCAAATCCCTTGGAAATTCTAAAAATATGTAAGTAATTTACAAAATTACGGAATTAATAACTTTAGGTAATAAAATTAATCAATTGCCCTGTTCGTTATGGGTATCTTGATTTAGTGTGATGAGTTATGGATTGATCTCAATGTCGCCATGGATAAGAAGAACAGATATGACGTAGGCACAAAGAGCAGACAGTCGGACAGATGAAGTCGCATTAAACTGAGCCAGAGAATCAAAAGATATTCTGGCGAAGTTTGAGCATGCCCTTAGAGAGTGCAAGCCAAAACAAGCACTCCACAATTCGAGAGAATTGATGTCACAATAATATCAAATATGAAATAAAATCAGAAATATCAATGATATCAGGAAAGATCGAACAATTAAAATTGAAGGGAAGAATATGAAATAGCAATTAAAGCAGTAAAAGCGAGGGGTATCTAACTTCAAGAATTGATCTCAAAGTTAGAATTACTAAAAACAACAAACAAGAGAATTTATCGATTTTTTCAGGCAGTTGCTGGTGATAATTATTATTGTTTCACGAAAATATCAATATTGTCATAAACGTCTCAACTATTGATTAGCATAATAATAATAATTGAAATTCAGTTGGATTTAGGGGAAGAAATATGAGTTTGAACTGATCCAACTTTATGTAGAATATGATTCATCCCCTACCACTCTCACTCCCGACGTAAAATTGAATTCCACTAACTCCGGGAGTTGTTTATAGTTTATAATTACATTAACTTTCGGAAACTTCCATATCAGCAAAGTATGCATAGAGAATTTCAGAATCGAATTCTGACTTTTAGGTGGGTAAATCCAATGGAGTCGTGACTCCCAAAATTCTGATCACAAAAGTTCCTGTTTATGGATTTCGTATAGATCCAAAAAAAGGTGTTGCATTGATGAAATTTTGAAACATTCCTCCGTTGCATAGGCGTCATTACAGGGGGGGTGGGAGGAACCTGCACTCCCAGAAAAAAGTTGAGGGAGGCTGGGCCTATCACGCCCCAGGATTTATTACCTGAATTAGGGTTTTTTCTTTAAAATGAGTTGATAGATATAAAATAATAGTATATATAAAGGTATTCTCGCTTGTTACTTGCGCTACCATGTGCTTGGTCTCTGCTCCGCCCCTACCAGATTTTCTTAAAAATTCGAAAGTTCTACGCCTATGCTCCGTTGCTATCAAAGTATTTTAACAGATTCTAGACATAACTGAAAGATATTTATGATAGAGCTCTAGATTTGGTACTAAAGAGGCGACTTCCTACTCATCATAATATATACCTAACTCTAACAGTTAATAAGTTATGAAGATAACTATCATACATTGTCAATCCCGATAGGTGACGTAGTAACATATTAGCCGTTTTGAGTTAGGTATCAAAACTGTATTATCATGAATAAAAGTTGCCAATTGCACATACATTAGTAACAAATGTAGAGCTCTTCATCAATATTTTTCAGTTATGGTTAGAATTTGTTTAAATACATTTGCATAGCAATGGAGGAAACACTTACACGTCACTATAATTCAATGCAAGGATGGAAGATCCATCATTGATATAAGATGGTCAAAAAGGGGCTCAAAATATTATCCAATAACTTCCAAAAAGGCTATTACGCAATCAAATGATAACGAATCATAAATTTGAGGAGCCATACTCATGTTGGATATCACATGGTTGCGTAGTTGCGATCCATTGAGTTAATGTCAGGCATGGATTCTTGGGAGATATAGGATATATATCCATACAGGCTAATAGATAGGTACGTCAATGAATATTATCCAGGTTAACCCACATAATTTCATTTACTATATTTTGGCCATTCAGTCTCTCCCTCAGTTGGTGAGTATGATTATCGTAAATTGTCACATCAATGTGAGCTCAAAGCGGCGCGACTGGGGCGAGTAACAACACTTATTCAGTATACAAAGTTAGGTTAAGGAGATAGGGCTGTTTCCCGCTGCTAAGCAACCAACATTTCACTACAATGGCGACAATAGACGAGCACTACACTTTTCATGATGTGTTCACAAATAATCCGGAAATTTTTCGAAAGTTGGAAATTTGGATATTTTGTACAGTCATGATGACGTAATAATCTCATGATTAGTTTGCATTTGACCAGAATCATGACATCAGGACATTTGTCACGTCTGGGGATCTGTAATTAAAATTTCAAACTTTTATCATGCATAATTGCTGAGCAGTGGTAAATAAATAATGTGATTTTTCGAAAATCCACAAAGGTGACAATGACGTCATAATTTTCGTCATTGGTGTGAATATTCGTCCAAGACTCGAACATGTCCGAGCCAGGTTCAAAATACTCCTGAATGCCAAATATCCGCCCTGGGGGCCTTCCAGTTTCTTCAATCAATTCTGGACATACAAACATATATATACTTACATACATACAAATGAATTGCGTTTTATAAAGTAGTATAGATCATATTCGGGTAACTCCTGAAAATGATATGATTAAACTTGAGAAATGGTCTGACCTGACCTGAACTAACATGTATGCAATAACTTTCGCGATGACCTGACCTGACCAGACATTAAATGGAACATTGATATAAATTACCTGACCTGGCTAGGTAGGAACTTTTAACAAGCCTACCCGTTGTAAATTCTCGACAAGCAAGGAATCCAACAAAGACATTCCTAATAATTGAAGATATTATACGTTTGCAATTATAAAAATTATTATATAACAAACGAATTTTATGATAAATATCTCATATTATGTAGGCATAAGTAATGGAGGTATACCTCCATCCAAACTCGTCAAATTATTTTGTTGTACAGTTTGCAAGAGCTGCCCAAGGCAGCTATGAGTGGATTGATCGTCTCTTAGTACAAGAGCAAACGTATTATCCTTTAAATTATCAGGTAGATGTTGTTTCAGTGCCTCACGTGCACGTGGATCATCCGCTAAGCGTAGATAGCACCGAATCACATGTTTTAGCAATCGAGAATTAGTAGAATTGACTTCTTTTGCCATTGATTGTATCATTTGATTAAGAGTATGAGATACGTGTAGAAACCGTTCACATGTATGACAAATATATGTGAGTCCTGTGGCATCTTGAAGGATTTTTTGAAGAATAAATGTCGCTACTGTTTTGGAAAGATCACTTCCATTTTCCATAATCCTTAGACACAAAGGAATTATCTCAGTAGAAAGTAAAAACTGAATCACTTCCTGCTCGTCGATTTTCACGAGTGCTCCAACAACTCCTAAACTGGTAAGTCGCAAATATTCATAAGGCCGGGTTCGGCTACTAGTATTCAAAAAAGGGTATAAAAACATAGGAATCTGTGCATCTAGGAATGGAGTACGGGTCTCTGCATGTGAAGCAACACATTGCAGTAATGCTAATGCGTTACAAACACGATTAGATTGCTGGTTGGTAAGAGTAGGAGGATTGATCAGTGGATAGATCATAATAATTTCTTGTAGAAGTGCTGCAATGGTTCCAAAAGAATGCCATAACATAGGCGCTAGATCAGGAACATCTTCACGCTTTTTACATAACTCATATAGAGCGCGTTCGCGCGTGTCAGGATGAGTAAGTTCTAAAATCAATTGATATACATTTTCTTTGTCATAGCATCCTGTTAAAATGTTACGACTGCCAGAAATAGGGGCAATTGTAGTCTGTTGCATTGGGTGATTTAAAGAGTTAACTTGAGATTGAGTGCCAAGTGCTGGAAGAGGTGAATTTAGACTAGATATATTATTACCGTTCAAAACTGAGGTAGATATATCATGAGAAGATATAGGAGAAATTTGGGTAGAAGAGAAGGAGGGTAGTCCTAAAGGAATTAAACTTGGATTAGTAAAATGAGTGATGGAACTAGTTAAAGGCCCAGCGCCCATGTTAAATGAAGGTTGAGAATAAGTAGTAGAGTGATATGCCCTCATTGTATCAGAACATGAAATATTTGATGAATTTATCGGAGGTACAGGAGAAGGATGCTGCATTCGGAAATAGAAAGGCTAATAAATCAGAGTAGAGGAACGAATTTAAAAGTGGGGAAATAATGTTCAGGATATTAATAACAGACCGAATCGGACACTTTTGAGGGTAATTTGAGTCCTTTGAAACATTTTTGGTGCTAGGAAAAGCATATAGAGCGGTTTATGAGGAAATGTAAATGTGAATTATTTTAATCGCCGGTTTGGCCCCAATTTTTGTATCTATATGTAACTAATAACTTATTCAAGTGGGCTTACTGTTGCTTTGATATGTGAATTTTCATATCTTGGATACCCTTTCTTGACAATGGCGGAATGTGGCAACGTTCCATGATGACTCAGTACATTTCAAACTCAAAATTCCAAAATTTAACCTTCTAGGTGTCAATGATTCCCAAATTTAGCTAAAAATACACACAAATTCTGATACATGGGCTAGCATCTTTTTATCTACACATTGTGTCTTCGTGCCATAATAAAATGGCAAAATGGCAAAATGGCCTTCATCAACTGAGTTTTGTTAAAAAACGATAAGAAATAGAGAGAATTAATAACAAATGGTAGCTATTTCTGATGGCAACAGCAAAATATCACCAGTGGCTTGCGTTTATATGGCGATATTTTGCCAACATTGATAGAGTTCACCAGAAATGTCACTATTCGCTGCGGAAGTAGCCTTAAGGAAATATAAGACCACAATCAAAATCCTTTTTTCTTTGAAAAATTTGTCACACAGTTGACTCAAGGCTATGTAAATTTTAAGTGAATTGCTTCATGATTGAAATCAGGAAAACCCTCGGCATGAATACAATATTAGGTGGAAATGGTGTCCAATATTGGGAAAGTGAAAAATCCCGAGGGTGTAAGTAATAAATAAGTCAACTGATCAGGTTGAAAATTTTACTGATTGTTGATCTATATAATGGGTCAAGATTACATGCGTAGAAATTTTAACGGTTCAAATATAACTTCCAATTATAACGCATTAAAACATAATTTTGCTATTAATGTTTAATTCTTAATATATGTATACCCAAATGACCTAGGGTTCCACTCAGGTTTCAGGGATATACGCCTAAAACTGAACATTCATTATTTTTATATGCCAAAACAATACATTTCGAATTTGGCAGAGGAAGTTTGACCAAATTTCTGCACGCCTAGAGATATATTTGTAGAATTTCGTGTGCTGTAGGCGAGCAGTATACGGCAGGACAATCCACTGATGACCATAGCCTCCTCGGGTACAACTATAGAATCAGACACCCCCATGTTATTCGAATCCTTCTAAACTGTGTTTCTAGCTGAAATATACTCGCAAAATGATGATAATAAGCCAAAAAACTTGAATTGAAAAATTGACAAAGTTACCCACCAATTACGCTCATAAGCAAACTAGTCAAGCAAAAATTGTGATTGTAGTCGGAAAATCTATAATAAATATTGCATATATGCAGGAGCAGCGAGAGAGGGCTATATATATAAAGATGACTTGTTTTGTCTCAGTTATACAAATTATCCAAACTAACGGTGTTATGAGACCTGATCTGAACAACAGCCACACCCTGTGATGACCTCAAATCAACATAAATCTGGCAATGAACACTTATGAAGTGCATGATACAATGGTAGACCAATCGCACTATGTAGTTTTGACTTCGGGACCTTAATCGGTTAACCAGCTAACCGAATCCACCCTGCCAGAGATTAGATACATTCTACGATAGTCTATTCCCACTGAATTCTATTGTAAAAGTACATAGTTTGGTACCTGATTCACATATTTTTGCAAAGATAATTGACGTTAGGAGACACCAATATGCACTAATACAACCAAGAGGCGTAGCTAGGTCAGCTCAAAGGGTGCTGCATAGGTGCGGCATTGCGCACATATAGTAGATTTCTAGGTGAACCTTTGGTGGGCAGCCACGAATTAGGTGCGGGATCTGCCGTACCCTGGCTACGCATCTGTACATATCTAAGGGCTAAAATACATGTTTCTGGAGATATGTGATAAATCAATATTTCCTGTTTAAATTCCCTATGGGGATTTTGTATTATATATTTGTAAAGTCATAGGGAAGAGTATTTGTGATAGAAATTGATTATTGAATATTGGACTCAAGACAAAGCTATTGTCCAAATTTCTGGCGAATTGATTGAGAATTGACAGAATTATTAAATGTTAAGTTGTGGACAAATTTCACTGCACAATTTGCTGCTGACTTAACACTCGTGTAACTTATACCGTCGTCATTGTATCATAAGTTATAAGATATGACTCAGATAACTAACTAACATTATAAATTTCATGTCATAAAATACATTATTTATGCACCTGAATTTGGCAAATAATATATAGTTTAAAGCCAACCAGGTCGGGCATTAGATACGCTTCAATTACATTCTTTTAAGGACTGGCAATGTAGCATGTAAAAATTCTTTCAGAATCATACTTTTGGTACTGAGTAATTTTTGTTTGACTCTAGGTGTTGTCTTCCAATTTAATGAATATTCATAACAGAGGCAATTTTACTGATAATTTATTGGACATTTTCTATTCAGCAACAACAAAATATATGTTATGGATATAATCAATGGTCCAAAATGCCAAATCAACTTATTAATTAACCACATGTATCGGATTTTGTTCCCAAATTTTGGTCAGACAAAATTCATATTCACTAAATATGACTGTATTTTATTATTAATGATGCTGCAAGCTAAATGTACATATGTTCCATAATACAACTCTCACATCAATTTTCACAGTACATATTTGGTCAATTTTTGCAGCATGGTTTGTTATTCGTTCACAAACTCTATTAGATGCTGAAACTTAATCCTGTTCCTTCTTTTTTGAAATCAGTGACTTAGAAGGGTTATTGAGCATGGTTTTACTATATATTTTATCATATATTCCTTACAACTTCTAAAACATTTTTGACAAACTTAGGGATTCAAAATTATATACAGTCAACTCCGCTTAATAACATTATCTAGTTAATCCAGGTAACCACGAAGAGGTGAGAGTACGTCTACCCGACAAGCTATGTTAGAGTTACTCTAATATGGCCTCCAGAGGATTAGATTTTAATTCTCCTTCATCGACCATTTTACATTTACACTAACCAAGATATGGTTAGTGCAAAATTACTTGCTACCTTAGTCTAACCAGGTTTTAACAAGGCTGGGCCAACCATAGCCGAGATTGATCTCCTCGCATTACAGTCGTTGATCTTTACCACCTCCAAACATATTTGGAGTAATTACAGTTTGGATGGTCTCTTGACTCGAACTGATAATTAATGAATAATTCGAGACTTATATAACTATATGTTATAAAGCGTGTGTAATTACATACGAAACGATTAATCTACTCGAAGCTGTCGGTCTCTATCATTCTCCAAACATCTTCTTTAAAGTAATTACAGTTTAGACGGTCTCTTGACTCGAACTGATAGAGAATGAATAATTCAAGATGTATTTTAACCATTACTAGCCGAAAATCGCCCTTCATGCGCCACTTCTACTAGCTCCTGCGGAAGGATTTTAGGTGTCTTCTGCTCCTTCACAAATGTATCATTGAATGGTAGAAGTAAGCTGCGGGCGCTTGCTCTATGTGGCCTGCGAACATTTCGTGTCAGTTGATCTTCTAGTATTACTTGTAAACTTATTCATCTTCTGTTCACACCTTTAGGATTAAGACACCATATTTAGCATGTATACTCGTAGTCAGATCTAGTTATCATCTGGTAATCACAAAATTATGCAAGGAATAACGTTAAGCGTGGGTAGCAGTAGTAGTGATCGAAATAGTTTTCTGCTGAATATTATGGCCGGATATAATGCCAACCGAATAATTAAACAAAGATTCGATACAACTAAACCGCTAATATTTAGGAAATAATTTGGCTTCAAACAACGTCAGTGCAGTTATCGCATTATACCCAATCGGATTGATTCTTTCCAAGTTTCCTCTTTGTCGCAGGTTCTAGTTCTTCTTGTGGCATATACTGTATAGGGTATCCGACTCGTCCGAGCTGCTGGTTGAGCTAGAAGACCGTGTGGGAACAGGAGAAACGCCACGCTCCCTCTCACTTCTCTTCTCTCTAGTACCTCCTCTACCTGTTATACCTATCCCTTCTCGAGCCCTGACACAATTCTACTTTGTGGAATTCTCAGCTCCAACTGCCTCCATTTAGAGCATCTTCCGCCTTCTGCTTTCAACAGGGCATTCTCTCTTTGTTGCTTGAATAGTCTCCCTCTTTTTCCTCGTCTTTGATAATTCGACTTCTTCTGAACTCATCGAAAATAATCTGACCAGCATTCTCGTTTAAGGATTGTACTATAAGTCCGCAAAGAGGGAGACAGGCCAAGGTCAGTCAGGATTCCGAATTGTGAGAGTTCCACTTCGTCAAAGGTAATGACAGCAATAGCAGTGCTAATCCTAAATAGATGAGGTGATAAGTGCTTGCTTTTGAGATAGAGACTCCATATAGTGTTATGTAAGGATTCATTAGCATTTTGAGTCAGTCCTAATGTCAGATGGCTACAGAATTCTTCTGTCGCATAAGTATTGAATACTTCTTTCACCTTATCTATGTCAATTGGTTTGAAGATTGTCAAAGCAGTAGGTGCTGAAGTACCTGATGGGTTTCTCCACCGACACCATCATTTCTCTCCAGTCAGACAGCCAGAATGATCTCCTGCCGCATTATCAACTAGTATATGTAGAGCAGAACACAGCTTGATTGATGCTAAACCACGGTGTTGATAGATGACAGTAGAGTAATTTGCGGTGATATAAACAACCTTCCATTCATATAGTGCGTGTTGTACAAAAATATTATTTTTCATACTTCTCTTCTTCTTCTTCGGATGCTTGACTACATGCGTTTTGTATTTCTCTTTTCGAATCTTCAAAAGATTGTATGGATTTACTTCCATCTGCTGAATACTTAGTGAATGTCCAAATCTGTCAAAAACAGAGTTTGTCAAGTGATTCTTCTCTGAGGAGTGTCCCCAAATCCTGTTGGCTATTTCTGGCTTCATACCTTGAGAAGATCTAGTGTACTTTCGATTGCAGGTTTGATCATGACGTTCTAACCACTTCTCGTGCTCAGTTCATCGATCTTTCCGTTTCTCCTCTGCCCAGATAGAGCACTTCTTAAGAGACGCTCGTGATTTCGTAGTCCAGTACCTTCCTGGTGTCGTTATAGATAACAGCACTGAAAACTATGTTGGAATAGAATCCTCTGGTCTTCCAGGAGCTAACGAAGCTGAGAGTTACGTTGGTAGCGTTAGGATGAGGTGATACTTCACAGTCTGATTTTTGGCGTAGCTGTTTAACGACAACAGACATGGCAGTCCCTACTGAACTTTTGTAACAGCTTCAAGACAGTTCAGATATGGAGATGGCATGATCTGAACTGGTGGGAGCATATCAAATATTATAGATAGTTTGTGAAAATTGCATCACGAAATACCAGTAGAGTGCACAGCAGTAACGCCCTACTGGTATGTATTACTTCAGTTTTCTTCGTAAAGGGAAAGACTCCCAGCACATTCGCTGCGATGAAAGGCGGAGAATACTTCTGCTAGGATGCCAACATCAAGAATTCTCATGCCAGTTGGTCTGTATATTTCTCTTTTCTCATGAGACTCAAAGTAGCAACAAGGATTTGGAACGCGTCGTGGTGGAAGGGGAAATTTAGCAATGTAGCCTTTGCGTGTGAGTACCTTTAGGTGTTTGCGATTCTTTGCATTAGGCGGTTTTGGGCACAGCGGTATTATCAGGTCTTGCAAATCTGTAAAAGATAGTGTACAAGTTGTATAAATATTTTCATATAAGCGACGCTTTCAAGGCGTCCCATGCATTTATCAACTGAAGACAATCTTGTTCTTAAGATGTTGTATGAGACAGTCCAAGTGAGGTGAGTGCTTGGTAAAATCCCTGGAGAAGTTGGACTAACTAACTGGTGTCTGAGGTATAGATTCAGATTAAGGGGGGACATGCAGGCCCTAACCGAACCGTCACCCCCTCCTTCCTTGTGCCTCATACTTACACGCAGTATGTCCAGAGTGTGGGCAGGGCTGCAAAAATTTAGTGAGCACTTGATTAAACCATGTTCTCAGTGTTTTTAATGCTTGACAGTTCTGTATAATTACAGAGGCGACTAGTATATTTGAAAACAATAGTTGATATGAAGGGAATGTGAACACCCTCCTGTGTTGCTAAGGGATCGTGTTATTCTTTTTCGAAGCTATAACTCAGAAACTATGAATTCTATGTCTCTCAACTTTATACCAATAGTTTCGTAATAGTCAACTTCCTATTCATTAATAATATATTTCATTTTATTTCTCTTGATACTTAAGTTAGTTTGACATTCTCGTATATTAAACAACTCACAAGATTTCTCATCAGAGATCACATACATTTATCTTAGCATACTTTTGAATGCTGAGCTCGAATCTGCAATCAGAATTTCTCTAGCACGTCTAGTTATTCTGAAATTCAATATCCATTTTTTCAATAGTATAGTATTACCTAGTTACTAAATTGCAATATGACCATGCCTATTTTGATTCAATTATCTGGAATATAAATGACTTTACTTATTTGAATTCAAGCAAATCAAATTATAAACATGCATCGTAATTGTAGAACTCATCCCGACAATTTCTGTTACGTTTTTGGTCTTTTTTGCGTAAACAAAGACGACCAATCACAAATCAATTAAAGAACATATACAAATTGTATTTCGAATGTCCACTTGGTGACCGCCAAAGATCTTGGAATGAAAGCATCCACATGTTACCCACGTCGTGGGCACATTTGTTATCACGTGGACTACGTGATTGGTTGAACAAATGAAAGTTTCAATGCCATTTGCAATACCCATGGTCTGTTAATCGACAACTTTAGGATTCATCAGCCAAGAATAAGCACGCTCTTGTTTACCCAGACTTGGATTCTGCTCGCAGGCCAATTCCACACGACATCTCATTACCAATCCCAATTCCCAAGCCACAGCAAATTAAAATCGGGTCTGATATGGTGGAAGATGTTCATGCAGATTCTATAGACGCTAATTATGTCCCGGAAGCTGAATTACTAGAGCCACAAACATTTACACAGGGAGAATTGAATGACCTGGTCAGGGATCTAGACTTATCTAAAGACAAAGCTGAACTCCTTGCATCCAGGCTCAAACAGAAAAACCTACTCGACAAAGATGTCCTAGTATCCCACTATCGCAAGCGAAATTTCGATCTCGCTCAATACTACACCACTGATGGTCCACTGTGCTATTGTAATGATATCGAAGGACTCTATGCAAACCTATTACAAGAACATTCTTCCTTTGATTGCCGCCTTTTCATCGACTCGTCAAAACGCAGTTTGAAAGCTGTTCTGTTGCATAACGGAAATCTAAAGCCTGGCGTTCCAATTGCTCACTCGTCTATCTCAAAGAAACCTTCGTCAATTTGCAGGAAGTTTTGGAGGCAATACAGTATAGAACACATATATGGAATATCTGAGGTGATCTTAAGATAATCGGGCTATTGATGGGCTTGCAACAAGGTTTACAAAGTATTGTTGTTTCCTATGTCTATGGGACAGCCGAGCAACTGGTGAACATTATAAAAAATGTGATTGGCCGAAGAGAACCTATGAAGTGGGGAAAACCAATTTACAGCATTCGCCATTGGTAGATCCAAACAAAGTTTTCTTACCCCACTCCCATCTAAACTTGGATTAATGAAAACATTCGTTTAAAAGCAATTTCATGAGGAGAAAAGGGGGCCAAAACTGACAAGTAGCAGGATTTCTTCATTGCCAGATTTCGAGAAGACTTTCCGATCCGAATTAGTAAATGCGTGCTTGGAATTCTTTCAAATGGGTTTGTGGCAAAGTTAAAACTTTTTGTAGGACCACAAATATTCGTCAGATGAAAACTTTCTATCCGAATTAGAAATGGAATTCTAGTGGGTTTGTGAAAACTCTCTGACAAGAGTTTGATTTTGCTCCCTGGGCACCTTGGTGCTGTAAGTGATGAACAGGGTGAGAGATTCCACCAAGACATACAGGAGATGGAAACCCGATACCAAGGTTTCTGGAATGAGGGCATGATGTCCGATTACTGTTGGAGGCTTTTCAGAGATAATCAGGACGATACTCTCAACCCAACAAGATATACTTTTAAGAAGTTCGTAGTTAGCTACCTTTATACTTCTAGATGGATATGTATTTCCCCTTAGTTTGTGAGTAGTTGATACATACATGAATGTGAATAATTATATGTAAGAGCTAGGATAATCACTGTTATTATCTTGGTATTAATCTAAAACATCTTGATTTATTTCAGATGGCTATCATGTAAGAAGACAAAAAGACAGCCACTACCATAAAATAACAGGAAAAATTTAGGAAATACATAAAAATCGTTGACTTGTAGATGGAAAAAAAACTGGACGTGTTGGAAAGAATCTGAAAGCAGATTTGAATTCAGCCTAAAAAACTAGCTTAGAAAATGTCAATCTAATACTTGATGAGAATATGAAGTTAAAATTTGTTGACCTGTGTTATATGACTACCATCTATATAGCAAATGTCAAAATATCTCAAATAGCATGAAGAAAAAGCAGATGAACTATATTATTAGTAGATAGGAATTTGACTATAGAACTAGTATACATTTTAGAGTCATAGCATTCATAGTTTTTGAGTTATAGCTTAAACAAATGAAAACAGGTTCCCTTGGCAACACAGGAATGTGTTCACATTCAATTCGTATCAACTATAGTTTCAAATATACTAATCGCCTTAGGTAGAATATAGAACTGTCAAGCACTAAAACATTGAGAACATGGTTTAAACATAGTTTGAAAAGCTGCATTTTTAGTTCTAAAAATAGCTCTTGCGAAACTGCATGATGGGAATTGTTAATGTACAGTATAAACAAGTAGTATTTACATTTTGTTCATTCCTTAGTATAGAGCAGTGTTTCTCAAACTTTTTCGGACAGCGCCCCTTGTCAACACTAGTTCCTCGATACCGCCCCCCTCCCGAAAGTCTAAATATTTTTACTACACTCGTATTTGTTTAATGATAATAAATAGTATTTATCAATTAATGAGAAACGTGTACTTGAGCGTGATGTTCGTCGATAATCCCATTTACATCTGGTTTCATATCAGTTAGCAGCAATTTCAATCTGCGCATTGAGAAATATCTAGTCTGTGTTTCTTTGCTTCGTTAATAATTGAAGGACTGCACTAAAACCTTTCTCAACGAGAAAGGATGTCGAAATGCCAAAACTAGCAGTTTTGCTACTTTCCACAAATTGGGAAATTTATTCCGTTCTGCGATTGCAATCCAAAATCGTTCATACCCCATCATTGTAAAATGAGCTTTTTCCTCGCAATCACTTTGCAAGTCCATCAGCTCTTCCTGCAAATAGAGTGGACCTGTTTGGAGCATCCACACAGAAAGGGGCAATTAGCCAATGAGGCGGTTAAAGTTCCTACAAGTCAGTGAATCGCTTGATCATATCCGCTTTCTGTACTTCAAGATGTTCACAATATGCTAGCAAATCGTCATCTGAAATTTGGAGTCCTGCTAGGTGAGGAAACTGGTAAAATTCTCATCGACCGATATTTTGTTTACATAACGTTAGTTTTCCCATGAAGGAGCTGACAACAGTTTTGCACTTGACCAGAGTGCCTAAATTGCCTTGTAGTTGCAAGTTCATTGCGTTGAACTTATCAAAAATGTCAGTCAAGCTACATCTGATTTCGCTGCACTGACAAGCTGCATTAACTGCGGGTTCTCTTCCTCTAATGATTCTAAAATAGTATCGAAAAGACTGTAAAACCGACTGAGATACTTTCCTTTTGAGAGCCACCTCACTTCTGTGTGCAAGAGCAGACGTTCAAATTCTGTTTCGTTGTATGACATATTTGGCGAAATATTCTTTCCTTGAGTGCGGAAGCTTTGATTATATTAATAACAGTAATGAAAATATTCAATGAGTTGTGCAAGCGACTACTTAGATGTTTTGCTACCAAATGTCCTCGATGGACGACGCAGTGAATAGCGAAAACCTCAGGCACAGCTTTTTCAAGTACGAAATGAAACCACGATGCCTACCAACCATAGCTGGCGCCCCATCTGTTGTACAAGCAATGATATTATTAATTGGAATTTCCTTTTCCTGAAAGAAATTTTCCACGACTTTGGAGATAGATTCACCTTTTGTATCAGTTACTAGTGGTCAAGCAAACAACATTTCTTCAACCATTATTCCTTCGAGAATATATCGGACATATGCAAGGAGCAGTGCTTCGTAAACCTGGCAATGTGGATTCGTCAATTTGAAGAGAAAATTCCGTTGTTTTAAGTACACGGTATAGTGTTTTCTCAACATCAATAGCCATCAAATTTATTCTCCTAGCCACAGTACCATTGTTTAACGGAATGGACTTAATCACACTTCGCCCATCTGAATGCATAACAGTTGTAACTGCTTCCCGGATTGCAGGTAAAATGAGTTTTTCACCAATTGTATGTGGCTTACCAGATTTTGTAATTAGTAACGAATTGTTATAGGAGACAAGCAAACCATCAATGTTTTGTCTATCTATTTCCAAAGATTAGGCCATTGCTTTGCTGCTGTCCCTCAATTTAATGAAAAATTGCACATTTTTCTCTCCCTTATCACTGCGGCGCGATTTCATATGATCAATCATTCTTGATGGCTTCATTCCCTCATTAGAAACAACTTGTTCGCACAACAAACACATTGGGAGTTGTTCATTGGAGGAGATTTAACAAATCCGTATTTGAAATAATCAGCACTATACTGTCTACACTTCTTTTTACTATTCATTTCTTCGATCGAGTTTATCAATTCCTTTCTGTTTAGATTTCTACGTATGTATTTATGTTGAAATTAAACAAATTACTAACTATTACGAAGTTTACATTTGTTTGAAGAACAGTGATAATTATATTTCGATTAGGAAAGCCATAGACATTGTGACAAAAGAATTTTTCATTCGTTTTTAAGGATTAGCTGTTGTTAATAATCACCAAGAGTATTACCATTGTAAATGGATTTGATCATTGAAGTATTTGTTTGCACCTATTGTTAATGAATAATGAGGAATATGATATCAATTTTTTGACGTGAGGTCGTATCTCTGTTTTGCTTTCTATAACTCACAATGCGTCCCCAGCGCCCCCTTGCTGCGTGGCTGCACCCCTACAACCCTTCAGCGCCCCAGTGGGCTCTACGTCTCACTTTGAGAAACACTAGTATAGAGTTACATCATAGGAGTCTTCAAGCATTCTAATACTGTTGCTAGGAAAAGTCTTCAAAAATATTTCTATTGATGTTATAGGAACTTGAATTTAATAGATAATGATTATGATTTGTTCTTTGATTACCACTCCAAGCTACCTGTATTATTCTGTTATTCGAGATTTCATTTAAATTAGACATCAAAGCATAAATATGTTGTTAATAATAGTCAATGGTTATTTGTTATTATAACTTTCTTAAGCGTTACTAATAAATTGTCATTACGTCACATTGATTAGAATCCTTAAATACAAATGAAAATCGAAATTACAGAAGTTGGGAACATTTTGCAAATCATTCTTCAAATCGTGTTCAAATCATTTTAAGAATGTTTGAAAATCTCAAATCAAATCAATTCAAACATTGAATATGTTCAAATCAAATCAAAACAAATCATTAAAATCCAATTAATAGCCTTTGAGCACAAAAGGAAATTGTGAATATTTTCCCAGGGTTGCTTATATTGAATATTCTCCAGACATGATTCAAAATGTGTTTATGTGGTCTAATCTTAGTTTCTTCCAATCAATTACATAATTTGCACTGCCTCAGATCAGATTCAGAAGATATCTTCTATATTTCATAACTTCCTGTGCCTTCTCTGGATGCTACCTTGCCCTTATGTTCCCCTCAATCTAAATCTTATTCTCAGACACCAGTTAATCCAACTTATCAGTGATTCTCGAGCACTCCACCTATCTTGGATTGTCTCCTACAACATCTCAAGGACTAGATTGTCTTCGAAATGATAAACGCATGGGACGCCCCCGAAAGCGTCCCTTCTATGAAAATATGTATAAACATTCTCCTACAGACGTGCAAAACCCGGGCGGCTCTATCTGTTTTACTTTATATTAATAAAAAGCAATACATTTACATGTCGGAAAATTGAAAATGCGAAATTCGGATGCAACCTTCTCCAAAAGATGTGTAAATATATACATCAGAATTTTCAAATGCCAGGTGCTCAACTAGACTTCATTCCCAGTATACATACCAAATTTGGTATCTAAAAGGGGTCTGCAAAGAAACAGGCATATTAACTAGACCATGGTAGGCCCTAGCAATCGACCTTGGGAACCAAGGTATCCATGGACTCCAATTTGGAAAGCACTGATATTAATAAATGGGTACCTTGGAACAACGTAAACAGTTCAAAAACCTTTCCTAATAACGTGTAACATGGCATTTTAGTTTACGCTTATTCCCTTTTTCCAACCTAGATTAGCTCGGAGTTGCATGCTAGTCTGCCCGGTCGACGGCTGTGGTCTTGAAGGGAAATGTTCCCATTGTAATCTCCATGCTTCGCACAACTCCGTAGTCTCCGGTTACTGTTATTAATTGTCACGAGTTACCAATTTGGAATACTTCTAAGCAAATTGAACTTTGGCAGAGTAAGATACACTTATTCATCAGTTTCCAAAAGTCTTATTCATACAAGGATTTCCTAAGTATTATTCCTGACCTGTTATTAATGATAGACATATTGGAGTTGAATATTTAACCCTGTAGAAATTTTTTGTTTTCGCGAGCCTCTTGCAGACCGAAAATATTCTTGTGGGCTTTTGGCGGGCCTAATAATTCAATCGTGGGCTGCGGGCCTGGTTTTCTAAATATTGCGGTCTCGGGCTGGGCCGCGGTTAGAAATTTCGGACCGCTTCTAGCTAATCATGAGCTACTAGTAACGCCTTTCAAGGTTCGCACAGTGTTGTTCATTCTAAACTTATACCACGAATTGTATCTATTCTCATTTGAATAACATAATGTTATGTCGGGAATGTCACCGTAATTTCAATTTAGTTATTATAATTCCTAATACCACAACTTTATTTCTATTTATTTAGTTGCTTGATTTATTCAGAATATATTAGCATATCTCTTTTTCCCTATACCCTTCTATTTCTGCTTTATGACAAACCTTTCTTTCGATAATGAAATTATTTTTGATAAAGAAAATTTATTCGCATCATTTCCTACGTTATCTGAACTTTGCAAGCATGTTTCAACTCACAATGATTCTATTCCACATTATTCATTGCTTAACCTCTCGATATTTCACTCATTTCAAGGTCTCATTATTAATGGGAAATATTGCCATGCATCCAGTGCAAAAACTCTCAGTAACCCAATCATAAATTTATTTACATCCTTTGATAAGTACAATTGCTATTTCAATAGATCTTTCGATTCGAGTATTAGAATGTCTGATCATTTAGCTGGTGATTTACCTATATGGTATCAACCTATCCTTTTTTCCGTATTAAATGATGATTTTGGAATTTTTCAAGAGAAATTATGTTTCCGAGATATATGTAAGCACAAACGCTCCAATTGTGAATTTTCATTTACAAATGAAGGCTTAGAACTGAACCCATGTTTTGATCCTACCCATATTCTGAATACTTTGATTAATCATTCAAATTCGGAAATTTCCTATAAAAATACAAGTACATGCCTGTTTTCTAACTTAAAATTTAGCTCTATAAAAGAATATACAGCAATTCATTCATTGTTATCCTCTCTTCAAATCTCTAACAGTAAATTGCAGGAATTAGATCTCCAGCAAATTCTTGTTTTAGAAGAACTTGTACAAGAAAGTTTAGTTTCTTTATTAGAAGCCCATCATAATTTGACAAATTTTCGTAAACATCTTTCTGATGAATTGTTTGTTCTAAGTGATAAAGAAAATATTTTTCAGTCTAGTTTTGAAACGCTCTCTAAAGTGTTAGATATTCTACTTAGTAAGAAAAAAGAAATACTCCAAATTCATTATGCTAGTATAATCCCATGTAACAGCGTGTTTGTTGAACCTAAAAATTTTGAAATACTGCCTATATATCATCCATCTATACACTCTATTTCAGAAAGATCTACACATGGTGTTAAAATCGTCCCAATGAGATTCTTTCCATAGAGAAATTTGATTATTCTGGACAGTTGAATCAAAATATATTACCTCTTGTTAGTTCAGAACCAATTTCCAAAGATTTATTTATACATAAGCAGACTCATCCTTCAGAGATGAATCAAGTTTCGAATTTGGTTCAAGGAAAAAAGTCTATCTTCCTAGGTAAAATCAGGTCTAACATTGACAAAAAATCAATTCTTGCTCTGAAATTATCTGGTAACTCACTATTTGTTGCTTCCGCTGATTGGTATTGCTACAGATATGATATAATTACTGGCTGTCATGTTTCTACGTACTGTGGCCATGAGCATCCTGTTACTTGTATTGAGATATTCCTCCCCAAATTTCGATCTAAACGCTTGTTTACAGGTTCTAGTGATAGAACTATTCGATGTTATGATATATTTACAACTAAATGTTTGTGTGTATTTACATTTGAAGCACAGATAATGTGTTTGTCTATTTATTCTGAAGTTCTTTTCGTTGGGTTGAGTTCTGGTGTTATGCCATGTGTGAATTTAACCAATAATACTCTTTTGGTTCGATTAGCCCACCACAAACCAAAAGCAGTAAGTTATATTTTTTCTACTAGAAATTATATTTTTACTGGTTCTTTTGATTCCACTATTATTATTTATAAGACCCAATCATCACTAAAAGAGGGTGAGCAATATTGTACTTTCCTGGAAAAGCACACAATGCATAATGGACCTATACTTTGTTTGTATTTCAGAGGTGATATACTTTATAGTGCTTCGGTTGACCGATCCG
Source organism: Oopsacas minuta (assembly GCA_024704765.1). Taxonomy (NCBI): domain Eukaryota; kingdom Metazoa; phylum Porifera; class Hexactinellida; order Lyssacinosida; family Leucopsacidae; genus Oopsacas; species Oopsacas minuta. The sequence goes on along the minus strand of JAKMXF010000155.1, from coordinate 127,424 downwards.
TTATTGCATATGATGTACACAAGGGTATACTTATACATAAATATTTAGGGCATTCTTTGCCTGTAAGTAGCATACAAGTTTTGTTAACAGTTGTTTTGACTGCTTGTTTGGATAAAAAAATTCGAATTTTTCATATACAATCAGCCGAACTGCTTTTGACATATATTGGTTACTCAGATCAGCTTTTCTCAATGGTAGTGAAAAATAAAGTCTTATATACTGGAAGTAAAGATGGTGCCGTAATGGCAATGGAACTTGATTTAACATCATATTTTGAATGTTTTTGGTCTGAATGTCAACTTTGTTTTGCAACAAAGCAACAATTACAAAAACACCTTTTGGAAGAGCATGTTGAAATGTTAGAATGTGACAACTTAACAATTTGTGGTTGGGGATTCTGTCAAGAATTTTTGTCTCATCTCTCATATGATGCTAAAAGTTCCCATATTCTCTCTCACACTGAGAATATAGAGAGAAAATTTCGTGCTTCTTATAAATGTGAATAGTTTCGTGTATGTGTGTGCCCTAAGTTATTTTACACTCATCCAAATCACTAAAATATTTTTGTTGATTAGTCGAATAATATTTAACCATTATTGCGGTTCAGAAAACATTATATTGTTATCATTTCTTCCTGTTGTAATCAGGGCTGTAGCTACTCTTTCAATTTGGTTACTACTCATTCATCTCATTCAACCCTTATGGAATAATGAGTCGGTTCTACCAGCTCATTGAAGAAATGACTTGTTGAATCAGCCCATTTTTAAGATTTGACTTTGTTGTAACAATTCATTTTAAGAAAATGGGTTGGTTCTATCTACTCATTTACTGCTCTTCCAACTCATTTAATTTGTTAAATATCAAATCATTCATTTTCGAATTGCCAATGCATCAACTCATTCAAGAAAATGAGTGGTTTTGCCAACTTAAAATGAATTGATACAACCCTGGCTCCAGTCCACCTTGCAATTTTAATTGCTATCCATGTGTGTTATTATGCCCCGCAATTCAAAAGTGTGTACCCCTTCTCAACGAATTGTATATGTATTGAATAACCAAAAAATATTAGTTTGCTGGCACACTAGTAGATAGGCATTTGCGGGAATAGGGGTTCAAGTGGTTCATTGAACTGATCCCCTAGCTTTTAAGAATTCTCACAGAGTAGAAGAATATCTTCTCAAATAGCAGAGAAATCATTTTATATTTAATATGATGGATTTAATTGAATAGGTATTAGGGGCATTCAAAGAAATTTAATAAGCAAAATGAATCTGCTAAGATGGAAAGAGGCAGTTAACGATCATGATAAACCTTGTCTACACCGATTTCTATTTTAATAACTGTATCTCCACCAAGCTATATTTTGATCATAGTCTGGTTCCATTTCTTCATCAATGAGGTTAATCAAACGCAGCCAGATGGACAACGAATTCGAATAGTAATGATTTACGATTTGTTTTTGGTGTATTTAAACTGGGAGACGTTGATTGCAAACATACACTTTCATGGCTTAGTACAATTACAAATAGAAATTGAATCTCTACCAAGCCAATTAACATAATCACACAAATTTTGCATAAATTTTATGATTCTTTACTCAAGTCTCTCAAATACGTATTAGTTAACATTCAACTTAAAATGTCTTTACTGAAAATGCGTAAGATAGAAAGAGGTCGAGAACGATAAATGGAATGGATAGTTTTTTGCATACAAAGTGTACAAAAAGTGTCGTGTTTGATTTGCAAGTTGCGTAGAGAAATGTGCAATTTCATGACTAGATCGGGGATTCCAGTTGATGAACTATGGGATGGAAAATTGGTGTGGCAGCTGACCTTACTTGCAGATGTCACACAATATTCTAATGATCCGAACTTGAGACTACTAGGTAACGGAGGGCTAATTAATGAAATTTTTATGACCTTATTTTGATCCCAAATTGACTATATTTCAAAACAGCATTCTACTTACAATTTGTAAAATTCAAACTTGGCCAAGTTGTCAAGATGACTCAGTATCAGTACCATTTGCCGATTCATTGGCAAGAGCTGTTTTGAATCACTCATAGAGATGTTTGGAGATTTTGATGCAATCTCATAATATATTCTTCTGTTTTCATATCCGTTAATTGTCGATGTTGAAGTCTTCCGGAGTATTTCCAAATAGAAGTTATAGATCTACAGCCAACAAGAATCTTAAGTGAAAGCATAATGAGTTAATACATTGTAATTTTATCAAGGTATGTTATATGAAATGTTACAAAACGATGATATTTGCTTTTGGCAGCACTTAGATCTGTGAACAGATATTATCAAGATTAACCGATGCACATTTAGACGACTTTCTTCGTCTCAGATTTATAAATTTAACAGTAAAAATAGCAAGATTCGTCAATAGGAAACAGTTTCACTTCTCAGGATATTTATAAGTACTATATATTTGAGCTAAGTTGTTCAATACGTCTTTTAATGAAGATGTATTACGTGTTATACATTCAATCTACAATTTTTGGTGACGTAACTTCAATTGGGATGATTTCTGCAATCGATATTTCACATAAAAATAGAGGTTCTCGAATTGTTAATTAGAAAAATCAGCATAGTTGACCAAATTTTATAATACTTGATAATTATGTGATATATGCAAGTCTAAAAATGTCAAAATCTTCTATTTCGTGATTAATCTAGACGTATAATACGTACACAATAGATCACATATTACGTATTATATGTTATATGCGTATTATACAACTTAGTATTTGAGTTAGTCAATTAGCGAATGTGAAGTTAGCAGAAAGTTCAACAAGAGGTGACTTCAGTCACTAATTTGACTCACTTATACTCATCAGATTTAAACGAAATTAGTATCTTTGGAAGGAGGAGAGTTGGACGTTTACGCAATATGTTGATTTAAAATTTTTACTTTTAGTTACTAGTTTGGTCAGAATTTTTAGAGTCACGTCTCCATTGAATTTACCAACCTAAAAGTCAGAAGTTCTGAAATTCTCTATGCATACTTTGCCCATATGGACGTTTATGAAAGTTAATTTAATTAAATAATATTAACAAGTCGCCGAGCTAGAGGAATTCAAATTTTAAGTTGGAGTGAGAGTGGTAGGGATGAATCATATTCTCATAAAGTAGGGTCAGTTCAAACTCATGTTCCTTAACCCAAATCCGACTGAATTTAATTATATTTATACTAGGCGATAGGTGAGATATAGACGCAGAATAAATTAGCAGTCAATTCGAACTAAAAATTTATTCACTTCAATCGTTTATTTGACCGACTTTCATAAAGCTAGAGAAAAATATTGTTACTATTCGAAAGTATAGCGTTGGTGTATTATGAAAATGTCATCAAAATGTAGAAATATGTCTGATGACTTAGCATTAAGGCCAGAAAATTTTCTAAACGGTCAACAATAATGTGTTATTTGACAGCCTTCTCATTATTCTTTTGACATAATTTTTCTTAAGGATCCTATGGAGGGTTGGTGGATCATGTTTTTAAATTTCTTTTCGGAATATTTATTACTTTTTGAACTATTCTATTTTGAAATTTCACTGATTCCTAGTAGTTTGAACTGATCCATAATCGAAAATACCTACCTAAATTACAGTTCAGGTTGCTGTACTCAACTATAGCATGTTCTTTATTGCTGCATGTTGAATTAATTTGTCGCACGTATTCATTTTCATATGTAAGGTTAAGTACGGGCGCGGTGGCGTAGTGTGGTATTGAAGTCTGTGAGTACAATATAAGTCTGGTGGGAATTTAGATGAGAGTCAATGGCCACGTTAAACAATCAGTAAGATCCTGATGAGATTAACATTGATGGAATTGCTATAGAGGAAATAATGAATAACGAGGGTATTGAAGGGTATTTGAACTAACTCAAGGAAATATTTAGTTTTTTGCTTAAGTTTTGTTTGGTGAATACCAACTTAAATCCGAATTACGATTTGCTTTGCTTAAGTTTACTTGAGTTTAACCGAATACTTAGTTTTGCTTAAATAACTTAAGCAGATACTTGGTGTTTGCTTGAAGTTAGGCAAATATTTAGTTTTACTTAGGTTTTGTGAAGTAAATACTAACTTAAATATGACTTAAGATTTATATAAGTTTTGCTTAAGTCAAACTGAATACTTAGTTTTGCTGAAAACCTAAGCAAATACTTAGTTTTTACTTAAAAGTTAAGCCAATATTATGTTAAGTTGTTTAGTGAATGGAGGCCCCCAGTGTCTTTGATAAGAAATGAAATTTTTCAATAATTTCTCTGGATCGATAAAGTTAGCAATATTTTTGAACCGAATCCAAAAGTATCTACTGATTAGAATGGTCCAAGTACCATACATTCGATTGTTGATAGTCACTGTGCGAGGGAGTCCACGATATTTGACAGATAATAGAAGTAATCTATATTCTAAACCTCAGTTGTTATGGTCTTTGTTTGTTTGTTTGTTTGTTTGTCCATTTTTGAGAAATGATAACGGATATTTGTACTTTGAATTTCGTTTTCTGAATTCTTTTGTATATATATATATGTGGATCCTCTAATTATTTAAATCCAATTCAAAATAACTTACTCAATAGATCTCACAAAGTGATCCTATTTCACGTATATTTTTGAAATTTTTATTTCTTTTTCAAAGTTTCTCATTATATATTTTGTTCATTTCGAGACATGAATTTGTTAAGCTTCGCCCGGGCCTAATTGAGTGAAGTGTGGCCATCATTCTTTTTGACCGGCACTGTGTACTGCATATTATGAGGCAGTATCAAGTTCATTAAATTGATAACCTATTGAACCTCTACTTATCAATTTCAAGATGGCTGAAGCCACAATATAATCTGAGAGCCCGAAAACACGTCTTGACTTGGCTATCATATTGAAGGTTCAAGACTATGATATCAACCGAGCAGCAGATGAAGTGGTGCAATTACTAAATCTCGAAGGCAAAAGACATTCTGTATGCTCTCTAATGTCTGAAACTTTATCTAATATTCTAAGAGTAAGAAATCAATTGAGAGTTTAGATGGTGAGTGGTGGAGTGCAAGTATCCATGGATTCCTGTTAAACCCAAGAGTACCTAATCATTTTTTCTGTTTCAGGCTGTGATATAGAAAGGAGAAAATCATTTGATGGTAAGAACATTGTAACAAACTCCTTTCTTTTCTTCTATACCCGCTAATGCAACAGGTAGTCAGACAAAATAATGAATAGTGTAGAGCAAGAACTAAGAAATATCTAATATGATAGCAAACAAAGCAAAATCGAGTGTTTGAAACAAAAATATCAAAATAGTATTACTATGGCGAAGGGGTTTGTATAATTTGTACAATCAATTAACCTTTTTCATTGAATAGATAAGAATAGACCGTTCTAATTTGGAATCGTAACTAGCTTAGTTTGAAGTCAATCAACTTGTAAACATGACAAACATGTACTGGAGGCTAGAGTCATACTTGTATGCACAAATATATTTGTTTTGGAAAATGATGAAGTTTAGAAGTTTATGGCCACAAATGTCTTTAAAAAAGTGCTAACGACCTCCTGTTTTTTAAGGAATTGAATTATAGAATAAAACATTAAGGTATCTGTAAATTTTGAGGCGTTCATGTTGATAAATTATACCTTCATATTGCACAATTGTGTATACGAATTTCGGAATCGGATTCTAACTTCTAGGTAGTAATTTTAATGAATTCGTATACATAGGCAATTGACCAAAAAATGCTATATTAAGTAAAAAATTTTAAACCAAAGTCACATTCGGTTAAACTTTCTATGCTGCTCTATCGAATGAGATTAAGTTTGTTAAAATCTGATAAGTGGATGTGGGTCAAGTTTACATGGGGGTCTAGTATACAGGTGCGTCACTTATACATGTGCGTCACTTATACATTAGTGGCTGAAGTATGGTCGAATAGTCTGCTAACTTAACACTTGTGATATCTCGAGGTATGATATTTTGAGATTATACTATGATGTTACAATCCATTTACTATGAAGAAGTAACACATCTTATAATATCATGTCATTTTTACCTATTCTATTGATACAGCTACATTCAAAATTGCTTATTATAATCCCGCTTGTTGTGATCATTCGCCTATTAGGAACCGAATTAAGTCCATACCTACAGAGGATCAGAAAGTAGTAGCATACAACTTCTATCTGTTCCATAATGCCATCAAGCCATCACTAATGAAGGAGAATCTACACATTTGATTTCTGGGACGATTCTATTATATTTTTGCCTTGAAAGTGAAGTTCATTCATAAAAATGGTTTGTGAGACAGGTCATCATATATTGTGTCAAATTTTCCGTCCCACTTGCATATTCATAGAAGGATCTGGAAGAGTTTTGAAGTCGCACGGATCCAAACTGAGATTCACATGTTTCAACACATCTTGACTCTCGTTTTGTAATTGGTTGACCTTGAAAGATTATAGGACATCAATCACTCTACATCCTATATCAGTGGTTCCCAAACTTCTATACTTAGCGACCCACTTTTAGTTCATCAAAAACCTCGCGGCCCCCCAAAGTTGACTAGGATTATATGATAATTCATGATCAATTCAGTAGTATTATGGTATGATATCACTAATAAATGTTTTCTAATGTGAAGGATGTAGTTGTTTCTGCTTAACTAACTCTTGTATTTCAGGCTCTATGGTAGAGAGTACGCAACGTAGATCATCTTCCACTTTTAATCTATTCCTAGTGCTACTTTTTTAGCCGTAGAAGAGTGGAAAAACTTGATTCACAGAGGTAAGTTGTCGCAAATGGCAGAAGTTTTCGGAGCACAATTCTTGTCGATGTGGGATATGAAACTTTCATTAAGCTCCAAAAAGTAATAAATTCCTCTCTTTTAAAGACTTCCTTTGCAGATCCATCATTGATAAGTCCTATTAATTCATCCTGAGCCCGATCATTCATATCAGGTATTGTTTGAGAAGATAAAATGAATTGATTTCTGAGTAAAGTATATTCGATGTCACCACATTCAGTAAAATAATGAGAAAATTCAGATTCCATAGCTGCAAGGTGTTCACTGATAATACCTTTGGTGTCCTCGACTAGCCTAATATCTTTCTTCTCGAAAGGTTCAGATAACCCTCCGAACATACAAAATATTTCCATTTTCAATTATTCTTTCCAATTCTTAAGTTTCATTGGAAAGAATTTAGTTTTCCATTCAAATCTATAATGTATTTATTTTGCCTTGAAGAGAGATATCTAAACTGTTGATGGAATCAAAAATATCGACAAGGTAAGCAAGATGTATTTCGCTCCTCTCATCTGAGATTATTGACAAAAATTCATGTTTTGCATTTTGGTCAAGGAATACCTTTATCTCCGGAAGCAATATTTGGACTCTTTGAAGAACATTTCCCTTTGAAAGCCAACGTACTTGAGTGTAAAAGAGTAGAGTTTGGTGACTGGCAGTCATGTCCTCGCATAGTTCTCTGAAAAGCCGCGTGTTAAGTGCACTGGATTTGATAATAAAGTTAACTATCTTTATTATTGTAGACATCATTTCTAAGAGCTGTGGTGGTATAGTTTTACAAGCTAGCGCTTGTCTATGGATCACGCAGTGTACTCCTGTGACTTTTTGGTGATTTATCTTTGACAAGCCTTTGAAAGCCTGAACGCGAACCAAGCATAGCTGGTGCTCCATCACTCCAAACGCCATACAAATCCTTCCACTCGAGTTTATTATCTTGGAAAAAATTGTCAATCAGTTCAAAGATATCCTGTGCTCTGGTTGTCGTGTCAAGTTCACGACAGAACAAAAACTCTTCCTTAAATTTATTATTGTAAACATAACGGTAGTATACCATTAATTGTGAGCATGATGAAACATCTTGTAGACTCAGCTAGTTGCAGTGAAAACAACTTAATAGGAAAAACGAGTAATTGTTTCGCAATCTGTTTCAGGATATTATACGAATATCAGAAATTCTTCGCTCGACGGTGTTATTAGGAAGAGGGATGCATGATGACTTTTTGGCGCATTCATTTCCAAAAATAAGTTGAGCTATGTCATTACACAAGGGAGTATGAGGTGCTCTCCAATTGTGTTAGGTTTGTGCTTTCTTGCTATTCTTAAAGATACAAGGTATGAAGCTTCAATACAGGTGAGCGACTGTTGTTGATAAGTGCCTGTTGTATCAAGTCTTGATCGCTTCAACACAGTTTCCATCCTTTTGAAAAATGAAGGATCTTTAGATGAATGTTCAGGATGACGAGTTTTGAGATGTCTTTTTAATTTACTCGGTTTCATTGATTCGGCTGGGAGAGCTCATTGCATACGACACATTGGGGGTTTTGAATTCCCGAATTTTGAATATATGTAAATCCATAGTTTATATAATCTTCTGCGTACTTCCGCTTTTTTTGGAGCCGTTGCTATGATAGTTGATTTTGATTTTAGAAAATTTCTATTACATAATTATTGCATAAATGTACTTAAATACCATTAACCTAATGACACTGTAATAAGTGTACACTACGCATATTGTTCAGTATAGTTGTTATAATTACATCATAAGTAAATTTACACCATTTAAAATAAAGTTTTGATTTAACACCATAATACTATATGTTTACAGACACTAAAGCAACCATAAACAGACTTAGTCAAACGAAACAAAGATAATTGACAACTTGCTAAATTAAATCCCTCAACTGTATATGAATTCGAGCTAATGCAATGTCCCACGACCCCCAGTTTTGGAAACACTGTCTTATATACTCATCTCATAATAATGACGCCATTTCTAAGAAAAATTTCGATATATACCCGAAGCAAGGGCTCTTCACTTGTAAGTGCTTCCCAAATTTGTGATCGCATGAGGCTTGAGAGTTGACATTCCTTGCTTCGGATTTGCCAAAGTATATCATAGCAGAATTTATGAAATCTATATCTTGTAAATTCACTAAAGATGAACTGAAAGATGAAAATTCTGCATCAGCAAATTTAGTTACTACAATTGTCGCCTTAATTTTGTCGATATGTGTATATATAGACTCTGCTAGCCTAGCGGCGTCGAATAATGGGTCACTAGGGTTGGGACAAATTCGAGAATGGCATTTTGTCACTTTTCTGAGGATGTTTGCGTTGCTAGAGAAAAATCCATACATTTATTGTCATTATATGTATCAAATTGCTGGAAATTTCCTGCTGAACACGATTTCTATCCCGTCCTAGTATTTATTTTGCTGAGGTCCAAGGTTGACATAGGGTAGATATAGATTGCGTCTACTAATAATATATTCTCCACGATGCCTGATAATAATATCAGTTAGAAGTTCAGTACTTTTATCACAATGTTCATGAATTGGCCTATTTTGTGTCCTAAGCGCCCTGACTACTAACCAATTAATTTTTTAATAGCTTTCATATTTCAATTAATTCTCCTTCATGGATCTTTGTGATTCATTCTCCAGTGATGTACGGCATTTAAATATTTTAAAGTCGATAGAAATCATACTTTTTATTCAGAGACACTTTTTCTCCGATATTCAGGTATATTTTTCAAGTCTGTTCCTCCCTAATTTATTTTCTAATACATTTGCCAGCTCTTGTATTTGGCATTTATTGGTTACTCGATATGATAAACCGAGATGAGAATCTGAATCTCTTTTTTTTTCTAAGTTCCTTCTTTTATACAAACAATTTCACTATCAAAATTTCGACACTGTTTATCGTTGTTTGGCTTAGGGCATATGGTTGCTTGATTGTTAATTTATTGGGGCTATTTGATTTTCTAAGTACTAGCCTTTTGGCGATTTTTTTCAGTCTAGGGGTTGTCTAAACGAGTGAGTTATTGTGCTGGTTTAATATTTCAGAGATGATACACCTGTGCCCGAATGTGAGTATTACATAATTGTGGAAACACATGTCATCAACCTATAAGAGCAAAATCTTTGTCAATATGTGTTTCTTTAGAAGCAATAATTTTGCGCTGTTACTCGAAATTGTTCCAGCTTTGAAACCATGTTGAACTTAATATCTATATTTGATTAAAATGTCCCGATATATGATGGTCTAAAACCGTTTCTATACCAAATATTCATAAATTGTCATGATAATATGGTTCTTTGTTGTTGAGATAATTATACTACAGACCATGGATGGCGCATGTTTATCAGTAGTATTCTCTTATAACTCGATGATTATTGTAATTATGTTCAAATCAGTATAGCCAAGTTATAGTATATTATTTGAATATTATTTCGTTATCCTGAAAATTACTATTTAGATGCTGCAACTCAGAAACGTGCGAACCTTATCATGATAATATATTTATATTTTGTGTATATATGGTTTACATTACATTTGAACATTTTCATCAATTCACGTTGTTATTTAGTACGGAGGGTAGTCTATTCCCCGAAGCTTTTAATATTCTTAAATGTTGTAACACATGACTCACATAATTCCTGAAATTTTCTCCGATACGAAAAATAATTTTTTAACTTATGCCACTTTGTAAATTTTCAGAAAATTTACTAATAATTGGTATTATCTTCACGTCATATTTCTATTATCCCCTTATACTTTTGCGACTGGAATATATTATATTTTTTAAAGTATGGAGTGAGTGTGTAATGTAATTCCATAGCTTTGGCTATATACTGTTCAGTGATCGTCGGTTTCGCTTTAGAGCAACCCCATTCTTTTATATTAGATCTTGAACGTTTACTTATCTCCCATGATGTTACTCCCTCTTGATCTGTTGATTCAAACGTGTATATACATTTTTGTACACAATATTGTGAAATGGATTTCACTTTGCATGCTTGAAGTAACTCAGGCATTGCTAAATATTTCTTCTTAGATTCAGGTGCGGACTGGCTCAATTATTCGGCCCAGGAAAATTCCCAAACTGGCCACTTCACTAAAATTCGAAAATGAAAGTCAAACATATCTTAGTGATTTGTATAGCATTGATTGAGGAACTGGTAAGTAAAAGCTAGAGACTAGTTATTTATCATATGTGTGAACTGTGATAAAATTCTAAGATCTAAATGGATCTCTAAATCTCGATATGATAGGTGTCTAAATGTCTTGCCCTTGCAAATATGAGGGTGTAGCTCCGTTTATCAATTGGAATAGTCTTCTCCTATCAAATTTATACTCCAACACGTGTTAATTAGAATGTAAAAACGCCGAGGTTGCGGCCTCTACTGCAGCCCAGACAACCAAATATTGAGTAAATATATTTTGGAAAATAGATTACCGTAGTAAATTGACAATAGGAAATTGGCAAATTTATCGTTATAATGAGCAGACTTTGAAATTCTCCCATATTTTTATTGTAGTTTAACTGTTTTTCCATGGTGTTTTGAAAGTTTTTTACATTACTCAGAAGGGTTCTAAGCAGCTCACTGGCCTATCGACTCACCCGCCTACCGGGAAATCTCCTCTTCTCCCTGTAGGCCAGTCCGCCCTGCCTAGATTTATTAGATTGAAGAACATAGCACAATACATTTATTTCTCTTATGCCGTATTTTGTATCACTAAGTTGCGTTTCTCTATAAACTACTTATGATCAAACCATAATGTAAGCTATATATTATACTTGACTCCTTAGCGTAGGAGCCTATGTTTATCAAAGAATAGAGTGTAGATTCATTGAAGTTATTTTTGACATTTTTGCCCGAGTATATTTAGTACATATTTGTAGAACAATAAATTATCAACCATTATATTATATTCTATTCAGGAATGTGCCGATTATTGCGCCTGGTAAACATTTATTTTTATACCATGTCATTCTTTGATATCTTGTCGATGTCGAACGTTAAATATTGCATCTTTCATTTCAAATCTAATACTGGAAATGATCTATAAATATTTATACTTTCATACTTGCTAGCCTTCTCGAGATCCCTGGCTTATCCAGCGATTTGACATAATAACTAGGGAAAATATTGGATATTTCTCCCAATTTTCTGATAAATATTGAAAAATTTATTATATTTGCATATACTATTAGACATCAAGTGAAAATCGGGCATTTCGAGATAAATATCAGGGGAAATAGTTGAAAGGTTGATCGGTATGTACTTTCATACAGTTGGTTCTTTCTTGAGTAACATAAAGAACAGTGATTATAATTTTATGAACATCCGATTATACCACGATAAAATCGTTAGAGTCATTGTCAAATCAGTCTAGCCAATTTAGGCTAAATACACTACTTGATACATTTTGTTGTGGCGAGCTAACTTTTGTGTCACAAAATTGTGATATTTTGTTTGAAAATATGTATCTATAGATCATCTCCTGTATTCACATTGAAATTACATATCCATTATTTTCAGTCTATGGCATCAACGAATTACATATTTTACCAAATAATGGCTTACTAGGAACTTATTTCGACGTATTCCTGAAATTTTTTAGACTAAGATGGTTGATAATTTATTGTCCAGTTACTGTTACGCCTTTTATATACGTAGTAGGTTATTGCTAAACTGATTTAGTAATATTATTAATGGATATTCATAAAAATTTTTTAACTATAGTCTTTCCAGTAACTCAAGAAAGAGCCACATTTTGTATTACAAAATTTTGATATTATTATCAGATTATTTATACACGGGCACGGATCATCCAATACGCCAGAAAGGCTGCAATCCATGTGCCTGAGCGTTCTGGCTTCTGGGGGCGCCTTACCTGGCCTCGCAAATTCGGCTCATCGAATTTAATACTTAACGAGCCTTTGGCTCGGTCGTTTCGCGATGAAACGCCGCATTGCGCATCGAGGTATCCATTATTCTCCAAAATTAATAGTCCCTTGAGGATTATAATATAGCTATATTTAGAACACTATATCATCAATTATTAAATATGTTTACTTTATGCACCTAAAAGTAAACAAATAATGACAGTATCTTGTTTACAATATCATATTCGGACTCAGCATACTCGATTACCCCAGTATTTCCGTTGAATGTATGATTCTACCTCAATTTGAAATTTGTTTACTTTATATTCATAAAAACAACAATATATTTACATGTAAGAAACTTGAAAATGCGAAATTCGGATTCAGCGTACTTAGTTACCCTTGGGTAGCCGTTTAGAAGAACGCTGTACCTATATTTTCAGATTTAGATAATTTGTTTACTTCATATTAATAAAACAACAATAGATTTACATATGATTAATCCAAAAGTGTGAAAACCGGAATCAGCATGTTCGATATATTTAGTGAAGTTTTATTGAATTCTATTTACTTCCTTGATAAACAAGATAAATACATAGTTATGCTACAATTTCAAAATTGCATACCGTAAATCCTTTCCTTGACAACGGACAAACAAACAGACAAGCAGACAAACAAACAATCATTAAGATTTACTAATATATTTTGTATCTATCTAAGTCTTATTCTTCCTTAATTCCCATTTTCTGATCGATATATTTGTTATTGTATTTACCTTCTTGTTAGTTGTAGTCCGTATTTTTTATTTTGTAAGAATACCAAGCATAGATTGAAGGCAGTGGGTGGCGATTTGTTATCACATCGCCCGATGAAATTTTAGGGTGTTTATGTTTCTACATTAGGATATCACTTAATATTCCCGTGTTTTAATCGGTGGGAATGAATGAAAACATACTATAAGATCGATTATTATATAATTATCTAGTGTTGAATGTTATCGCTAGGCAATGCACTTGGAAAAGCCTGGAATGAGACGAGAGTTTTTAGGTCGATTCAATGTTGTGAATCACACAGTGGGCTTATAGGTGGAAATAGGCTTTGTTTTGTAATCTTAGATCACTAATTCAAATTATCCTATTGAATTCAGCATATCTGGAGACAAGAAAACATAATTTCATTCTAAATGTACGAGCGTATTCGTTATATAATTCGGAATTTTGATCTTGCTTTATCCAATTTGATCAAGTTTCATAGTTGTATTTTTAGCATTTGTAACCTGGAAGGAGAAATTATTATTACAGCTTACTGAAACACGTATTTTGTAGTATCTAATCTACATTATGAATTCACTCATATTCGGTTCGTTTTTAACCGAGTAAGGCTAAATGTTACGTTCGAAACGAAAAGGAACACCATAAATTGCCACATCGTTTTTACCAATTCCCCGCACACAAAATCGAGACTTCAGCCCAATTTTGACATCATAAAATGACCCTTTCCCGGCAGTTTTCGGTTGATAGAGAAAATATTTTACTCAAATTTTACTTCAGAAGTAACAAATTGCTATTAATTTTAGTTTCTAATTTGCTAAATGAGTGAATTTCGATGGTTGATTTTTATTCTACAATTATGTTTTCGAATACATTTGATATATGTAGTTTATACTATTTACTTTATTTTTGGGAAGTAATTTCCACAAAACTGAGAGGGAAAAGGCGCAAAACTCTCTCACTTTTTGAAGAAGATTGGCATGACCGGAGCCTCTTTTGCTCTGGCTACGCCGCAAAATGCGGCCTAAAATAATTGCTTTATGACTCAACAATATTCAAAATTACTCTACTATAGCCGATTACTGCCGAAATGTTACATTCGTAACGAAAAGCAATACGATAATTTTCCACTTCGTTTTACCAATTCCCGCACCCTAATCGAGATTTCATCCCCTTTACACATTGCTCATTTCTCGGCAGTATTTGCTTAATCTACGGCCGTACGATAGTGATTACGATATACAGTATTATTCTTCGCCGTTTGCAGTATGTTTGATTCTAAAACTTGTGCTTTCGTGCTATGAACTCTCGGTGCTTTATATTGTTGATTTTGATTTACAATACAAAATATCATAGTTTAGAATTATTTATTGAGTTTCGGCAACTGAACCCGAAGTTTTGCTCTTTATTGTGCATGGAACTTTGCCCGCCTTTTGTTCTTTTATTTATGCCTTCATTCGACGTTTTGCAAATTCTGTTGATCAGACTACAAAAGAGTCTTGCATGATCCTACACTGTATAATTCGGAAAACTTCTATAATTCGACAGTGGTGCTGATCTGAAATAGCATGCGATGATACAAATCCCCCTGAATATTCCGACACTATTGTCACAGTGGGCAAACCAGGGACATGGGGGAAATGAAGTATGTAGGCAGCACGATTGTGTTTTAAATTATTTGTATATAGTATTGCAATGAAATCGATTTGAAACCCAAAATTTATGTATGATTATACCTTCATACAGTTTAGTGCGATTTCATAAAAATGTATAACATTTAACGTTTTTGGTTATCTAATAGTATATGAACTATGGAAAGCCAGAGTTATACAATTCCTTAATTATGTGGTTTAATTATCGATAAATCCGAATTTCCACTGATATCCCCAGGCTATTGTATTATGAGAAGATCATAACGATGTTAGATTAGGAAATGTATCTCTAAGGTAAATAGGAAAATAGATCAATGGGATGCGGATACAGTTCATTGGTGTCCATTTAATGTGCCAATGTGAGCCATTTGATTTAAATTTTCAGTAAAAATCGAGTAGGGCATTCACCCTAGAACTGAATTTTCACCCCATAAATGAACTTTAGCTGGATGTTTGAATGTGGGAGGAAATTGAGCTGTCGTTTTTTTGTCCATACTTTTACAGTACCAGAATCAAGCCACACTGAGCACTCGTCGGTAAATACCGTTCGACTCCAATCGATTCTCTTGGTCAAATGAGCGTCAGTTATGGTCGGGACTCTAACAACTGAGGTGTAATGAAGGTTCTGCCGCTTGATCTCAGTATGTAACGTACTCAGTGCAACTTCGCTGTTATTTTGTGCTATTTCGCTCAGTGTTATCCTGGGATAAGCCTTGACCAAGTTTATAGTCCTCCTATTCTCATTTACTAGAATTTTCTAGGCCTTCCTACTCCACTTCCATGTTGAAACTCAAATTTGATTTTATTTACTTGAGCACCGGGTACACAGTTCGCTCTGGAATCTGGGTTCTCTTGGAAATATTGCTGGAGTTATCATGGCTTCATACGAAGTTTTATCTTATTCCTTTGTATTTCCTGGAATTTTATTCTGAGAACAGAAATTTTTATAGATGTCGATAGTCAGAATAGGGGTACTACACTACTTTGCAAAAATATGGTATCCATCCAATAAACTTTCAACAATTTCACGTGGTTGAATAAAATGCTTATCGGTATCCAAATTTTTCTCAAGATTGTGGGTGAACATTACTCTATTTGAATACATTTCTGCTGATATGTAGCTCGAAACTGTCTATTGAAATACTGCCAATAATTTCTGAAAATACTGTATATTAGGAAAACATTGGAGGGTTAATTTCACAATTATGAAATTTATAACTAGCCTCCGTTTTTATCCGTGGCTCAGCTATTTTTCTATCGATATTATATAGTAGTTATGAGCAGCGTTTCTCATAGTATTTTTCTGATTAGTTTGGGCACTGACTCTTTTATACTTATTAAGCCTATCCATAGTGTCTTCATTTCAACGCAACTAGATATTCTAAGAGCGTTAATCGACGATTTTGTCGCACTTTGTGGAAACAATGGCCATAGCCCTATAGGTAAGACAATTGAAATATTTTAAGATCGAACTTAAATTTCATTTTTATATTGGCCTTCTCCTATCGCTTGGATATCACAATTACCGAATAACCAAGGGGAATATAACGAAACTCTCGTTATATCGAAGTGATGCTTTTCCATTAGATTACTTTGAAGCAGGCCGAAAAATACATTATTTTGTTCAATTGATTATTGATGAAAGAATTGGTAATAATTATTTGCATTGCCTGCACTACAAAAGATACTTCTTATAGTTCCGTTGCTCGCACTCTTGCTATTTAGTACATTAAAACTATCCATATCTTCGATAATACCATGGATTTTGAGGATATTCTAGGGCTAATCGGCATATAATGAATATATATTTGTTTCTTTTTGTTACCTTTAACTTATAGCAGAAGATAGAGACCAAATATTTATTTTATTATAATTTCTAATCCCACCAAACAAAATGAAATATCTCACTGTTTAATAGCCCATTTTGCTAAGTATAGATTTGAATTGATAGTTTGTCAATAAGCAAATTATTTTACAGCTTATTTTAACTTACTACAATATGTTAGGGTGGAATTTCTCGCTTTCGAATTTCCCCCTTGGGGATAACTTTTTCTTTAACTAATGGGCTGCCAATATAGGGATGTTTTATTGCAGTAAAATATCATATTCACAAATGTATCTCAACTCGACAAATTGTCTTAAATACTGCTCGTACATAAATTTGGACGTTTCCAATCAATTTCTATCATATATTGACTATGTGTGAAAGTTTCGCATTCGTAGCTATTATCTATCTACATGTCTATTTCCAATAAATTGCCATTTTTTGCCACTGTTCATCAAAGGGGAGTACAGGGGCACCTGCCACACATTGCAAATATTCCATATGAAAGATATCCAGTTGTTCAGTATATGCTAGTTATTGACTTGTAATATATTCAGTTATATGGATATGGAGAATAGAGTCTACACAACACTACAATAACCTATGACTGTGTGATGCTAGAATGTTTGGTAGCCAGCCTAGTGTTGCAGATTGCTACGAAATTATGGATCGAGACTGGACAGTACAGGCTCAAACAAGGACCGACCGAAGGGGACTAATAATATGACCTATTTGTACTCCTTATCCAATATACGTTTTAACCATTATCGCAAAACGAGATCCTCTGTACTTATATTGGATATCCAAATAGAATAGAAGAGCTAATCCATTTGGTTTTTAAATATATTATCCCTAGCATAGCAATTTATATTTGATGCCTCTGGTAGTGATGCATCGGTCAGGTCGTACTGAACTGTGCCACTCTACCTCAGCCCTACTTTAATGTCACTCGTTTCACTACCCAAGTAGTTATGTGTCCACATGTCTGGAACATGTTGCTGCGCATTGGATGCGCGTGAGATTTCAGTATAGGTTGGCTAATTTATTCTTTCTAGTTGATTAAATTAAGCTAGAGTATTAAAGCCGAGTCGAACCAATGGTAACCTTCGTATTGACAAGCTTCAGAATTTGAACTAATGCATGCACCCCAGTAATAAATTTAACAAATATGCTGCCAAACCGTAGATGGATCATATAATTCATCGGTTATATCGAACTAAGATTTATCGAAGTATTGTTTGCGGTCGCTTAAGCTTTGGTACAACAAGAGTTGACTGTATCAATTCCAAAATATGTGAAAATTGTATAGTTTGTATTATTTAACACATTCCTGTTCCAAAATCTTAAGTAACAACCATTGTCAAAGTGAATAGAATGATAACGCCATTCTTTAACCCTTGTAGAACGTTAAATAATGCATCCTTCATTTCAAGGGAATATATGAAACGATCTATAGACTAGGGCAGAATTAGGGTAGTTGGGGCCCTAGGTTAACATCGGATTTTGCCATTTTAACTAAATCTTTTTTTGAAATGTTCAGTCATATGTAAATTGTACTTTTTGTGGTCGTCCTAAAGTAAAGTATTACATCGTACTTGTATTTATTATACATTCCGATGAGCATTTCACTGATACACATTGTTTCGATATCTTCTGTAAAGGAGTTTCAGAAAAAGAAGGCTTACAAACTTGATACAATTAAACAAATTTCGTTTGCCGATTACTACATTTTTTATCGTTTTTTGGCAACACAGCTACAAAGGTATACTTTGAAATATTGACTGCAGATTGATTCATGTTTTCTATACATTAAAAAGCTTTCAGAAAAATTTAGTAGAGCGAAATCAGAGTAATGCCATGTATGTCAATTACAATATGGTTGGGCATTAGGAACTTTCGATCAAAGACCGTACTATCCGGATCGAGATTATTTTCGAGGATCGGTAGATTATCGTCGATCTATTTGATAATGTAGGACCGTGATCGGGATCGAATCGATAATTTTCTGAAAACTTCCGGATCCTTTCCCCTACCCAATCATTAGATATGAATTAATTATAGATTGTTTCGTCAAGTGGTTATGGAATTTTGGACTTGACAAATATTCAAAAGTGAGTTAAAACTTTGAATTCAAGTCATTAGAATATCTTACAACTTGTCAGCTCATGTCTGATTGAAATGAAATTCTTTATAAAGATAGATTAGAGCAGTAGAATCTGCTTATCGCCTCCTAAATGCAGTAATGCTTAAGTTTATACATTACATAATTAGAACTGAAACCAAGGTGTGAAGTGAACCGGAATTCTGAAATTGATTTCATCTACAGGGTGTAACAAAAGTGTTGTCCCCTTTCTTTTTTGTCATTGATTGAGTTTATAAAACTGAACCTTGACTATTGCATCTGACTTACTCTTTCTAGCTATTACCATAATAGTTTTTGGCTATTTCTATCGCAGTTTGATTAATATTATTTTTATCTCTTTCTTTTTACTTGGATTTCGTAAAATCATTTTCTCTATTCGGAATGGATGTCCGCGACCACGGGTTAGAGGTTCGTTCTCAAACAGTAGGTATGTTAAGGAGTGGTCTTTCACAGCAAAACGTAGCTCTCGAACTAGACGTTTCAGTGAGATCTGTCAAGAGGTGGTGGAGTGCGTATAAAAAGGAATGAGCCTGGAAACCAAGACCCGTTCTGGCAGACCGCCGATTTTGCATCGGGTCAATAAGATCATTATCTCCAAAACTTTGACTAAAAGAAGGCAATCAACTCGCAAGATCGCAAAGAGATTGAACTCAAGTAATGACCCTGTCTCTCACATGACAGTTTATCGCTATTTGACCAACTCAATTGGTGCATCAGCGTTCAACAGGCAAAAGACCCCCGTTTATGGGCAAAAAACATCCAGGACAGACTGAATTTTGCCAAGAAACATCAAAATTGGGGCGTGGAAGATTGGAAAAAAGTTCTTTGGTCTGATGAGTCTCCCTTTGAACTGAATGCAACACCCAATTGGCATAATGATTGTGTTTGGGCTAAAACAACTAAAGATGTTCCTCACATTTTGTCGGTGAAGTTTCCTCAAAAAATTCATGTTTGGGGACTTATGTCGCATCAAGCACTATCTGAGCTCCATATAATTCCACAAGGACAGACTGTAAACTCGCTATATTACAGGGATGAAATATTAGCCAAGACTTGTAGAGATGCCATCAACCGTACAGAAAATATGGGACTTATTTCAGAGCCGCCAATGTTGGGAAACATGTCCGATTTCATCTTTATGCAAGATGGTGCTCCTGCCCACACGGCCAAAATGACTCAGAAGTGGTGCCGAGATAGTCTAAACGGGTTTGGGAGAAAGGTGACTGGCCAGGAAATTTACCGGACCTGAACCCAATTGAAAACCTTTGGGCTATATTGAAAGAGAGAGTTAATGAGAAGGGTCAGATGACAAATCGAAATCAGTTAATTGAAACCTTGAAATTATCATGGCAAGCCATTACTCCCGAAATTTGGAAATTTAGTAGCCAGCTTGCCAAACAGAGTTAAAGTTGTTTTGGAAATGGGAGGTGATTATATAAACAAATGAAAGTTGATATTGTGTAGTTATTTCTCCTAGATGCTTCTGGCAATCGAAGGGGACAACACTTTTGTTACACCTTGTATAGTTTGGGAAGCTAAATTCAAAGTGTTTAAGATGGGTACCTATTTATTACACCATATAAAATTTGGAATTGGTTCTAATTCGCTGCCTTTAGGTTACTTAAATTTCCGTTGTGTAACTATTATTTATAATTTGTACACTATTTCCAGATTTCACAAATTGTTGGAAATCCAATACCAGTTTTCTGATTATTTCATTCTAGAGAAAGGTAAATATACAGGGTGTCCAGTAATTATTGATACCTTTCATAAGTTGCTATAAGTTTCGAAAACTACCCACCATTTATTCATTTCATTTACCTATATAATCTCCTTCTAATTCTGTGCATTTTGCAATTCTATTCGGCATGCCTACTATTAAATTTTCGAGGAGCAAAGAATCTAAGTTTGACCAAGCATTTTTCAGAAGAAATGTGAGGTCTTGAAGGTTGTCCGGCTGGGGTGCCTCCTCAAGCTTTTGCTTGAGTATTGCCCAAAGATTTTCAATGGGGTTCAGGTCTGGCGAATTACCTGTCCACACTTCTTTCTGCCAAAAATTACGTAAGTGTTTATAACACCATTCTTGCGAAATTTTGGCCCTGTGAGATGGAGCACCATCTTGCATGAATATCGATTTCAACGGGTCTGGAAGCATTCTCTTTTGCAAAATATTTCCTGTCTTCTTTTGCGTTTTATTGTCTCTTTACAGGTTTTGGCCAATATCTCATCCGTAAAATAGGCGGCATTTATATTTTGTTTAGGAGTTATTATGTGCAGTTCAGAGACCGCTTGATAGCTCATCATGCCCCACACCATGACTCTTTGAGGAAATTTTACTGTTTGCTGAGGGCGTATATTTGCTGAACTCTTTGCCCAATTTCGGTCATTTTGATGGTTTGAGGGATGAAAAAGTTCAAATGTAGACTCATCACTCCAAAGAATGCATTTGCAATCATCCACTGACCAATTTAGATATTTTTGGTAGAACAAAAGTCTGTTTTCCTTATGTTTTGGTGTCAATTTCGGTTGTTTGGGCCTTTTGAAGGGTTTAGGGCCTACAGACTTCTTCAAATAAGAGTGTACAGTACTTTTCGAAATAGATGTCCTTTATATTTCAATTTTGCACTCAATCTCCTTATGGACTGATGTCTTTTTCCCAAAGACTTTGATATTATCATCTTTGCTACTGGATTCAATTTTGGCGGCCTGCCTGCACCAGGTCTATGATGGAGACTCTGGTTATTGATATGGCGTTTCCACCACCTTTTAATAGTGGCAATTCCCTACTAAGACGATTAGTTACATCTTTTTGTGTCATGCCGCCTTCTATCATACTAATAGCACGTGAACGAATCTCAATATTCATGATAATGATGCTAATAAAGATAGGAATTGTGGTTAAATAAATTATATAAAATTTCACTAAATTTTTTGATATTTGAGATTCACAATTGCGAAAAAGATTGAATCGGTAGTGAACATGAATGAAATATCATTATACATGCTTAGGAAACAACATAAATCAAAATATGGTCAAATAAAAATAGAAATTCATGGTATCAATAATTTCTGGACACCCTTGTATATTCTAATATAGATACTGATCAAAATTCAAGATCATTCAAATTCTTTGTAGATTAAAATTACTAAATTTGATATAATCAGTTTAACAATGGTTGTATTTGCAGATGTAAATGCTTAACTATTTTCTTACATTGACAGTATGAGCAATTAGCTATTACAGTCTGTTTCAAAAGTATTGGCAGTAGTTCATATTTCATAATTCCTAAGCCTATTCAATTGTGTGATTGTATTATCTATTGATCTTTTCGATATTGCATACTTAGATAGTCATCATGAAGTTTATCATTAATCATGATGGACTTTCTTAATGTTTACCTCGATTCAGATACTTGAAACGGGGAATTTTGAGGCATAAAATTTCCCACCGCCACAGCTGCCAATTTGATCTCATTTAATAAAACAAATTATATTATAGCCCTATTTGTAGCTATATGTCGCAATTAGAACAGAGGAAGAAAATCAAAATATTTATTGATGTAGGTATTACTTCAGCGAAGGAAATCTCTGCTAAAACAGGGATACCATTGAGGACAATTTTTCGTATAAAATCTATACTTCGTGAAGGTAAAAGCATAACACATAAAGTGTTAGTGGGCGTCCCAAGGCTATCACATATTCACACAAACAATCAATTATACGAACGTTAAATTCTCATTCTAAGATCTCTATACGTTCTGTACGCGCGAATCTCTCTTCCAAGTACACTGATGCTCCATCAACTTCAACAGTCTACCGGGCAACTCGTGCTTGTGGATTTAACTTTAAACAACCTGTTATGGGACCATTCATTACCCCATTAATAGCTAAAAACAGAGTTGAATGGTGTAAAGATCATGTGAATTATTGTTGGGAGAATGTATTCTTCACAGACGAATGTTCTATTTGGTTAAATCGGGGAAGTGTTGGCATGTGGACTAGAGCAAAAGAAAATCCTATTCTGAAGGTTCAACGGCACACACCAAAATTACACGTTTGGGGAGGGATTTCTTCCATGGGAACCACAATATTGAAGATATTTACTTCTAATTTTGTCTCCAAATTGTATATTGATACTCTGAATGAGTGTTTAATCAGAACAGCTGATGTTTACTAACCTGAGGGATGGATTCTGCAGGAAGACAATTCCCCAATTCATAAATCTAAGCTCAGCAAAGAGTGGAAAGATAGTGAAAATATTCTAGTATTGGATTGGCCTGCCTATTCTCCGGACTTAAATCCAATTGAAAACATCTGGGGAGTCCTAAAGCAGAGGTTGTCAAAGAGATCTCTCAATAACTTGGCTGATTTAGAAGTAGCTATAATTTACGAATGGGAGACTTTTATCCCCGATTTCCTGAAAAATTTTATATTATCTATGCCTAACCGTGTAAATATGTGCATAAATTCGAGAGGGGAGAAGATTAATTACTGAAATTTTGTTTACAGATATATCTTACCCGTGGAATTTCGTAGTATCATTATCTATTTGCTATTTGTTCCAATTTCTGAAATATTAATATTATAATTTACTGCCAATACTTTTGAAACAGACTGTATAACATTTCGCTTTAGTGCATTACAATTATAGGCTTTATAATTCGGTATTAAACTATACTATCGCATTCAGGACATCAAAGAGGTGGACATGGGCGTAAATCTCTGGGGTTATGGGTCGGTCTCGTCAATAGGAGTAAAACCAAATTTCCACAAGTCTGAGGGGTCCAGACTCCAGAGCCCAAGATCCCAGATCTGGGGGCCTGAACCCTCCAGAATGGCTACTTTTACGCTTATATTTGGGAACTCCAATCCCAGACCCGGGAGGACTTAACCCCCATAATTGCTACTTTTATTCCTATTGTCACGTTCCCCAAGTTCTGAAGAATTTGGGATGGTTTATGATAATTTTGCACTGATCTTTACAGCAGATTACCAGCTTTTAAACTTCTCCCTGCCACTTTTGATTTGGATCTACTCTCTTGGTGATGGCAGAATCAGGACTGGGTACTACGAAGTGATGCAATATATTCACATACGTTATCCTACTTGTTTTGCTGATATCATAATGGCACATGTTGAACCAAGTGTATGTTTGGTAGATATAAGGTTTAACAAAAAACCAAGTCACAAAACATTTTCTAAGTTGAAATGACGTCACATAATTTCAGACACTAGTATGTGACACCAGAACGTTTGAATATTGGTGTACAGTGTTTTTACTTGCTTTAGATGGTAATCTGAAAGCAATTTCATTGGTAAGATATCATTTGAACATCAGTAATATATTTTATAACTGATATTTTAATAGAATTAGATACTTAACTGGCCTGCCAGTCCAATAACCGTGATGTCTAGAGACTGATTTGTAGAAATTCGGATATGTCACTAAGGAAATGCCAATTGTACTGTTAATCTGTACAGGAGTGATTAACTTAGGATTCCATATTGTTTGGCGCCCACCCATCTTCTGTTTCTGATATTTTCCGACAGAATGTGTAATCAAATATATTTGGAAAAATCATGACAGATATATTCTATCAAATGTTGTTAAGTCATGGTGACACATCATACTTTCTGAAATACGAAAATGAATATGATTTTTCAGAGAATCACACATTAACCAATGAAAACATCAATAGTGTGATAGTATATGAATGAAGAAAACTAATGAATCCCTATAAATACGAAATAGATTACTATACCAATAATTATGGGACAGAATGTAATACCTAAATTTCTCATACCGTGTATGCTAGAATTACAGTTCGTCCCATAATTATTGGCAGTAATCTCGATTTGTTATCAATTAATATTATCCAACCATTCTTTGATATTTTAGTAATCCAGTTCGAAATGTACAGCAGAATAAATTAGAAACATACAATATATTATTGATTTTGTTTAGACTCCCTTGATTTCAACACTACCCATT
Source organism: Oopsacas minuta (assembly GCA_024704765.1). Taxonomy (NCBI): domain Eukaryota; kingdom Metazoa; phylum Porifera; class Hexactinellida; order Lyssacinosida; family Leucopsacidae; genus Oopsacas; species Oopsacas minuta. The sequence goes on along the minus strand of JAKMXF010000155.1, from coordinate 102,351 downwards.
AGAGATTTCACAATTCTTTTCACAAATTATGTTGTATTTTTGCTAGCATTCTATTATTGTGATATTATTCATGGCTGGTCTGAAAACCCAACAACAACGTCGAATGGAAATTCAAACCCTTTACAATGGGGGAATTACCAACGCTAAAGGTATATCCTCGCGTATTGGTGTTCCCGTCAGAACTGTGTTTCGAGTTATTGCGCTGATAAAAAAAGACAAATGTCTTTTTCACAAAAGGGAGCTGGTCCACCAACGAAAATTCCACCAAACGACAAGAGAAGGATATCCATTCTATTAAAATCGAATGTAAGGATGTCTGTACGACAATTGACTACCAGATTGCAATCGAATGTTGGGAAAGTACTGTATATCGTCACCTTAAAAGACAAAATTTCGTAAAATCCCCTGTGATTCGAATTCCAGCATTAACTGACCTTCAGGTCCAAAAGCGCGTCAATTGGTGTAAGGATATGAAAAGGTTTGATTGGTCAAAAATATTTTTTACGGACGAATGTTCAATCTGGCTCGATTCGGGAAAAGTTAAAGTGTGGACAAAGAAAGGTCAACCAGTTCAATTGCCTTCATATCGACATCCATCCAAAGTTCATCTTTGGGGTGGCATTTCTCTGATGGGGGCTACGCCATTGTGTATTTTTAGAGAGAACTTTATTCAATTGCGTTATATTTCTACTCTCAACGAATACTTGATAGAGCAGGCTAACCCTCTCTATGGTAATGTTTGGATTTTGCAAGAGGACAATAGCCCAGTGCACACAGGAAAAGTGGCAAAAGCATGGAAGTCCCAATTTGTACCCCACAGGATTGATTGGCCTCCCAACAGTCCTGATCTAGCTCCTATTGAAAATCTATGGGGTGTACTCAAAAGAAGACTGATGGTGCGAGCACCAAAAACTGTAGAACAGTTGAAGAAGGGAATTATTGAGATATGGCAATCATTCGATCCTGAATTTATTAGGCCGTTCTGCCTTTCAATGGAGAAAAGAATTTAACTCTGTTTGAAAAATAAGGGTGGAAAAATTAGATATTAATTTATTCGTTGTGGGATCACATATACATCTTTCTTATTCATCAGTATATTGATATAATAAAGTTCAAAATAATAAATATTTTACAGGGTAGAAGTAATCGATAGTTAAAATCAATGCCAATAATTGTGTGACATACTGCAGTTGAGCTTTTACAAGAGCAAATACGACCATTCTTAACTGATCATATCAATTTGTTTATTTCAATCTATTAAGGTATCTGAATTATTATTAATTCTGATCAGGATCTATAATTGAATATATTTACCTTACTCTAGATTGGAATATTCAGAAAACTGGCATCGGATTTCCAACATTCGGGAAAATTGGAAGTAGTTTACAAATTGAAATAATAGCTACACAACAAATATTTAAGTAACCTAAGGTAGCGAATTGGGACCAATTATCATTTCTATATTGTGTAATGACACAAGTACCAAAGTAAAAACACTAATATTAACTTCCATTACTTTCTTCCAAAGCAATGTCAGAGTTCCGGCTTCACTTCACACCTTATTTTCAGTTCCATTTATTTGAATCAAAATATAATATAATTGCATTTGTGAGTTGATAAGCAAATTCTACATGCTCTAATCTTTCTTTAAGAAGATATCTTTGCTTCAAAATTCCATAACTATTTGACGTAACAATTTTAAAATAATGCATATCTAATGGTTGGGTTGGGGCTTTAGACTCACGTATTTTTGGCAAATCGGTTGATGTTGGTGAAATCGATGGTTATGGAATTTCTCTATCTTGAAACACTCAATCAATCCTACTTATGACAAATTTGCTCAATGAACCATCATCTAATTTTGGTTAGATCTTTACGGTTGAGATCGATTTTCTTACTTTCTGGTAATTTAACTACATTTATTTGTAAAAGTTTAAATAATGTTGGATACAATAGGTATATTCATCCTATTGTCACTATTGGTTTATCATACTATATTTTCCTGCAAATAAATCGTTATAATATACCGCCTTCGCTTGTTTGTAGAATGTAAGTTTCTTGGTTGTCTGACATTGTTTACGTATAATTGAGTGCTCAAACAGCAACATAACATCAGTAAAAATATACATGGTAGTACATTTTGGTTTGATGTAGCGCCAATGTATGTATGAATCTATTGATGATTAATCATATCATAAATTCAAAAATTTTAGTCTGCTACAGTACCCAAAATAACCGACTAAATGTATAGAAACCACCAGTTAGGGGATCGTAAATTAGTTAGTGGTCGGATAGCAGAAATTTCCGAAATTTTGGATCGGAACCAGGAAAGCAGATGTTATTTCAGCCAGGATCGTGATCGGATACTTTTATTGAGAATCGTCTAGTATCCTACTAGTGGTACAGATTGCTATAAAATTATGGAGCAGGACCAGACCAGACCGGACTAACAAGGAACCGACCTACAAAGAATCTCTTAGGATACTGACTATACAAAGGTGGTTTCGCGAATTCAAGATCGGTAGGACATCGTTTGAAGATGAAACTCGTCTGGAAGACCAGATGAAGAAGTTACATTAGAGATGGTTGAGTCTGTGGGTAATGAAATGTTTCGTACCCATATATCACTAACAAACAGTTAGAAGAAACCCTAAATATTTTATCGCCTGCCAGTGATTCGCTCCTACATGAATAACTATTGTTAGGAAGCTCTGTTGTTGGTGGGTCCCTATAAGTTGACGCAACCACAGAAGGCCGAGTGAGTTGAATTTTGTCAATATATGCTGGATAAATATAACTCTGACCAAGGGAGGAAGATATATAACATTGTTAGCGGTGATGAAACGTGGATATATCACTACGACCCTCCACCAAAGGAGAAAGCGAAATTGTGGGTATGCGAAGATGATCCTCAACTTGTTCAAGTGAAACTGCCAAAATCAGTGGGCAAGAGGGTGTATGCAAATTTTCTTCAATCCTCAAGGTTTGATAAAGGTTGTTAAACTTGAAAAGGGTGCTATGGTAACTGCAAAATGGTATACCGTTTGTTTGAAAGCAGTTTTCGATGAGATTCAGCATCATCGACCCAAAACTGGCTTACGGTGCATTAGATTGCACCATGATAATGCAACAGCACATAAGGCGGCACATACAATGGATTATATCCAAGCAAATGGGGTATCTACCCTACCACATTCACCATATTCTCCTGATTTAGCCCTATGTGACTTCTAGCTCTTCCCAAAACATAATGAAAAACTCAAAGGTAGATGCTTTTCTAGCGACGAAGAGTTGGAGTCGGCGGCCTTTGATGCGCTTGAGAGTACCCAATCCAAAAATTGGTACCAATGTTGCGAAAATTGGAGGTTGCGCATGTAAAGCTGCATAGCTGCTCATGGCGAATATTTTGAGATAATTAAAGCACTCTATACTATATTCAATGTTTTTACAATCTAACAACAAAACTTTCCTAGTGCCCCTCGTAAGGGGGGAATTATACGGAAAGATTTTCGTGAATTATCAATTTTTCTGCTAAATTTAGAAATAAATAGATATTTATAGCAATGATGGATTGAAATCCTTGGGTTTCTTGAAAGAAAATTGCATACAAACTTGTATATTCAACCAACAACCTCAGAGCACATTATATTGATCAAATATCGTTGAAATAACAGTCGTGGAGGAAGCAGCTGTACATATTCAGTAAAAAAATCTGGTTAAATGGCATTTACATTTTAAATTATATATGGGGATGGAGAGTTAGCATAAGATTCGAAAAACCGACCTCTCCCACTTATAGAGGTTCGAATGTACCATCAAGGTTGAAACTGGGACAATTAACATAGGAAATCAGAGGTATACTGCCTGCTAATATTTCAAAAATGATGAAAATATGATTCGCAAAGAAACATTCTATAGTTACAATAATATAATGCATTTGTCAATGTTTTTTTGTTTGATAAGTAGTTGTTTTATCTTTGTTGGAATTTTAGAGTCGATTAAAACAACTGATATTCCTAAAACTTCTAGTTTTTCTAACAAACATTAAAATTGTTGAATTACGAAATTTCAACTAAGGCTATGTAAACTAATTTTTCGTTTCTCATATAGATTTCCTCGGATAATGTATAAGGCGGACAGTATTTTGTTCAATTTTTTTAGGTTAAGTTTGTATGTGAATATTTTGACTATTCGAATGATTCGACTATCTCATTACATTATCTCCGGGCATAAAAATAATGAATATTTCTGCTATGCAAGTAGTAAGATGTGCATTGTACAATCTTTATCCATGAATTATCTTTAAGATAGCAAAAAATACAAATAAGATACTTTGGACAAGGAATACATTTGGGAAGAGCAGGGATGAGAATCAAATGTAATACTTTAATGGCCTAACAACGAAATATAATTTGACTTCCATGTGATTGAAGAATTCTGGATCGGAATGTTGAAGGACGCATTGGTGAATCTAATGAATCGATATTTCAGGGGCGAGGACCCCGTGATGAAAATAACGATGAGCATGCAATAGCTACTGTATTAGATCCTATATAATAATGAGTGGCTTCATGGCCAAAGAGAAAGCTGAAAAGGCAAAGAAAAGATATGGTATTTTAGATTAAATATTGATGAAGTGAGGATTTTGTCATTATTTAATGCATGTAGTCGAAATCAAACGCTAACAGTTGCTGAGTGTTTCGATTTTAGAAAATTATGATGACGAAAATGAATTAGTTAGTTCGAATGCAATGTGTAAAAGTGAAAAAATTCAAAGTCAAATCAATTCAGTAACATTGCTGTACCTTGCAGGAAAGAGAATATCTAGGGATTTGAATCCATTGTGATTCAGGAGAATTCATTCGGAATTATATCCATGATTGTCGATACTTGAATTGCGATTGTTGAGTTCAACTTGTGGATCAGTTCCAAGTGAACGAGAGTTCAATGTGGCTAGCAAGATATGGAAGTGGGACAGAATCCGTTTGTTCTCGGAGAACATAGAAAGCTCTTGTTCCTCAAGTACAACCTAAGAACTGTTAGGTTTGCTTCATTTAGATCAACCACCTACTAAGAAGTAGTTCTTCCAAATCAAAACGTCGAAGAAATTGATGATAGTGGAGATTTGATATAAGCAAAAATTAGATATATCATAGAGATAGGTATATTTTAGCATGCAGATTTTATCCTAGATATTTAGATGTTAGTTTTGGTATCTCGCAATAGGAATTCATTTTTCCTGTTTTGCTTTTGAAAGAAATCTTAGAACAAATTACTTCAAACCTGGCTGGCTTGCCGAAGGCCGGGTTTTCTACTTTTTGCCGCAGCCAAAGTCGATTTTCAAAGATTACTTCAATTCGTGCAAACTATAGGCAGACAATGCCAAGAGAAAAAGCTAATACCGCCATGGTTAGAGAATGAGTGAACATTGTTTCCCAAACCTTTATATAAGAAGGGCAGAATTTACTCAATGCTGATGTACTATGAGAATAAGGTAAAACATAGTATTTAATCCCGAAAAATTCCAGTATTGCCAAGGGTAAATGTAATTCGGGCAATTAAGCACCTAATCAAGCAGGGTATTACACAGAAATATGCGGTACGTCCATAAATGTATTCGAAGATATCTCTAGGCGTATGCAAGTTGCTGCTGCACATCGAGTAGCTATTGATAGAATGATCTGACAATAGTTGAGTTATTACATACGTCTTTTAAGGATAGATAAATATCAGATATCGGATATTATAACCAAGATATCTAATAGAAATGATTAAAGTTACGAGAGGTAAAACTGGTTTACCTCTCGTAACAGACGAATAGGAGTTCCGAGCAGGATCTTGACTAAAAAAAGGATGTTGCAGAAGAAGTTGAACTGAAGTGAATGATGCCAAATATATTATCCTATGTGTAATACATGAGTGTCTTCCTGTAACCACATGTGAAGCCCAGAGGTCATTCAGTTATTTATGGAGGATACACAATTTCTTGCGTAATTACTAAACTCAAAAGATATTGCAACATTGCAGGATATTGAACACGCATAAGGATATTGTAAGAGAGTTGTAGATTGAAAACAAGGCAATTGTTAATGATAAACTTCTTTCAGCGAGACACGATATTCACTTGAGCATGGGCAGTCGGTTAATTATTATTATCTCATCATTTTGTGAAGTATCAGCAAGAAAATTGATTCATTCATTAAAATATTTAATGACTAGCGTCAAACAGGGATGGATTTGGTTAGCCGGTTAGCTAGTTTACCGCCGCAATATTCAGTTGCCTGCTGGGAAAAATATATTCGATTAACCAAATAGTATCACTTCTAACAATTTATTATTTTTCCCAAAGTTTTAAGTGGTAAGATAATATAAATACACGAATTCTGCTAGTTAGGTATATTGAGATGTTACATTTTAGGCAAGTATTACTAAATTTAAATAATAATTTTAGTTGATACAATCGTATCAGGGTTGCACGAATAATAGCTATGTGTTGATATGTATGATTTTGATCACAAAACTTCATTATTAAGCGAATGTTGCCGAAGTGTTAGTATTGTAGCAAATATTCTTAATCTTTGTGAAACATTGGCCCTTAGATACATCGAGCCCATAGGTCCTAAATATTAAATCAAAATTTTTATATCACTTATAGATTTTAGATATTCGAGCTTATCAAATATTTATTGGTTCTATTTATGGATTTAGATCTAACAATTAGAAACACGATGGAGAGAATATAAACGATAATTCTCTCAATATAATATCTTCAATTATATGTGTAATTCTCGAATAGGAATCCATATCTAACTTTATGAAATCGCTTTAACTCCAATTATGAAAAATATATTTGGAAAATTATATCAATTTCATACTTCATGAAATGGAATTGATAAAAAATATGATTAGCGGAGGTTACGTAGAATAAAGAATCTTTTGAAATTTCTGAATTTGAGATTCGGATCCTAATAAGCAACTTTCTCGAAAAAATGACAAGGTGTTGATGCCGCTGCACATGTAAAATACGTGGGGTCTGAAATTTTTGTGAAAATATTGTAACTAACATAATGCATTAGCTAATTACTATAGTTAACATTTTGAATTTTTCAGATCTTTCATTTTACCTACATCAATATCACATCATATTAAATGAAATACATTCGCATAACTTATCCGCGAAATATATTCATATTTTGTGACATAATTTATTCACATAATATATATACACACACAAAATTTTTCGCATAATGTTATTGGATCCTTAGGGAGAAAATCAATGCAATCCTGAAATTTTGAGAGTTTGAGAAGAGAATAAGTAATATAATCGGAAATGCAAGCTACGCATCCTTTGTATGATCTGATATTACAAGCTGCCCAAGTGATTTGGTATGAATATTTGCCAGAAACTCTGTTATTTTCTGATTGATAATATCATTTGGAGAGAGTTGTAATTCGGTAAATATATAGTATGTTTGAGTAATATCTTATAACATAAAATTGATTCAGACCTAATAACCTCAGCCAAACTGCTGAGCAAACGGCCACCACTCGTTTCTCTGTATTGTGAGACACGCCTTTCAAAGGATCAGTTTGGAATCGGCCTGTTAACACATAGATATAACCTTCTTGGATCAAATCACATGACAAAGTACTAAATTGGAATTGTTAGTGGTGATTAATGCATTAAAAGTTTGTTTCTACAATAGAAGTCTTTCGGAATCTTTCCAGTTTAGAGCCCTTTAAGAACTCTTGACATGTTGACTATATTGACATGTTGAGTCTAATTTTGTAAGAATGGTGTAGAATGTATTTGGATTCGAAGTGATCGATATATATTCGTGACGATGAAGTAATAGAATAATCTTCACGGTTAATCAATTGAAACCCTCTTTTTCGGAGGTCAGTATTGCGAGGGAATGAGAACATTGGGTTCGCGGGTCCATAAATATAACCAATACGGCAATTGATTACAGGACACTTGTGAGGCATTCTCTCATATATCAAAACAATATGCGAAATTAGTAGAGAGGTCACAATGAACGCGAGACACTTTATAGGGTGACACAAAAGTTCTGCAACAAAATTGAAATATTCATTGAATACATAAAAGGGAAGTAACAACTCTAAAGGCTGACTAAGAGTAATAAACTATACCTAATTTCATAATTTCAATAAAGTTTGAAGCTAGTTCATTTCAAATCTATTCCCTCGGGCCTTCAGACAACTTCTCACTCTGTCTGGGAACAAATTGCAGGCCCAAGCTACTTCATCTTTGTCTAATTCAGACCAAACTTTGGACAAAGCCCGTTTAAGTGCTGAAATATTATCGTATGCTCTATTATTCACTAATTCCTCTAATCTCCCCCATAAATAATAGTCGCAAGGGTTTAGATCTGAACTTACAGGAGGGCAATCGATACGGATAAAAAGCCTGGTAAATTCGTTGACAACCAATCTTGTGATACTTTCGCTGTATGGGCTGGTGCACCATCCTGTTGGAATACCCATTGCGTGTTTTCATGAAGGTTGAACTGATAGAAAGAACATATTTCTTTAAAATTTCGTTCATGTACAAATCGCCATTAATTTTAATCCATCTGGTATGAATACTAAGGGGGTTTTCCCTTTGCTGAGATTCCTGCCCAAACCACAATGCTTTTAGGGTGTTGTGTTTTCTGGACCGTCCGAAATTGCTCTGGGATATCCTTTCGTGTAAGGGAATAAACACACCAATTTTTGGAGTTGTACTTTTCCTCTTTACAGAATATTTTCGTCTGAAAAGAAAATTGATTCATAGTTAACAATTTTGAGTCAGGCCTGCAGTTTTCGGCATCCTTGTATCCTCTTTGAAATAGTTTGGGGATTGAGAGACTCTACCCTTGTTCGTTTGAAACATTTTATGCCCTAATCCTTATGAATTATTCACCGAACAGATTCTCTGTCAATCCTGACTTTTGCGGCGACCTTCCGGGTAGACATTGTCGGTCGACGATTCAAAATCTGCCGAATCTTCTTCTTGTTAGCAGGCGTCCTGACCGTGCGTGGTTGCCCTGATCGTTGACGATCCATGATCTTTCCCGTCTCGTCATAGCGTTTTATTGTTCGAGATATAAAAGTTCGTGTGTATTTGGTTGGACCAAGGGTTCTTAGTATCTGCTTTGCTTTTTACCATTGAGAAATACAAAAGGTATTCATTTAATTCGTAACTCCTAGAATATTTGTATTATACAAGTGAGATAAGCCTCAAATACTACTATTAATGTTCAAAATAGTCTCCCTTGTGCTCAACTACAAGCTTTAAACGCTCTATCCACTTAAAAATGTTTTCTTATACTCTTTTGTGGTATGTCTCTGAGGTACCGTTGGATGGTCCTTCCAATTTGCATCCGTTTCCAAAAACTGTACCTGCTAGGTGCTTTTTGAGCCCATCGAACAGCCAAAAGTCGCAAGGTGCTAGGTCAGGGCTATGGGGTAGATGTTCCAATTCCTCAAGACCTATAGAAGCAATCTTTTCCTTGACTTCCTTAAATTTGTGCGGTCTGGCATTATCATGCAAAATTTTGATTCCTCTAAGACCCGTGGCTGGCCGACGTTTAATATAATGCTTTTCGAATTCCGGAAGAACAACTGTTGCATAAAAGTGCCGGTAGCTGTTTGCGCCTTGGGAGCACAGATTTGGCAGACTGGACCATGTGCATCGAAAATATGGTGTACATTACTTTGGTGCCCAATGATCCGGTCTTGGTAGTGCTGGGGGAGAACTCCCTTTTACAATCCATACCTTGTTCTGTTCTTTGCCAGTTGGCTCTGAATATCTTATCCACGTCTCATCACCGGTACATATTTCAAATAGTCGTCTCTCATCACATTAATCATACTTTCCAAGCAGTTTTTTTGCAATCCTCACCTGGGTCTTCTTTTGAGTCTGATTCAACAAATGTGGGACCCAACGTGAGCAAACCTTGGACATACCAAGATGCTTGTTCAGAATTGCATGAACACTTCCCGTTAACAAGGTTAGGCTAGTAGCTAACTGCTCTATCGTAATACGGGGATCAGAGTCACACATTTCAGCTACAAGAGCAATATTGTTTGCAGTGGTAGCAATTATAGGTTGCCCCATCCGAGGGTCATCTTCAACCGACACCCTACCTTCACGAAAACGTAGACTCCACTTCTTAACGGTGGATTCCGAACAAGCCTCCCCACCATATACCTGTACTAAATCTTTGTTGATATTCCTCGGCGTATCGCCGAGTAATGAACGGATTTTGATGTACGTTCTTTGTTCCAGTAGAAATTCATTAGATTTTGAAGTCATAAATTCCTCTGTAGTTGATATAACCTATCTTCAAAAGGGTGTATCTCAAAAATATTAGATCAATTTCCACAAAGTATAGTGTCCTCAATAGACAAAATCTAAGCTATAAATTAGATGCAAATAGTAAATACATGTGGTTAAACAATAATAGCAATAGCTAGGGTTACGAACTACTTGAAATCTCTTTGTAATTGAATAACAGCAGAGCGCTTTTGTTGAAATTCTGATACTCCAGACATAACGATACTGAATGATTAAATACAGTAGGAGCTATAATATAATAGTGTGTTAATTGGATATACATAGTAGAACTAAGATTTGAATTAGGGTTTACTATTAGATAATAAGGCTGAAATTTGTTCCAGAACTTTTGTGTCACCCTGCATATGTGATAATAAAGCCATAATTCCCACACACAAAAGTGATTCAAGCACAGTGGGAAAGGTGAAGAAGAAACTCAAGGAATATCAAGTTGTCAATGGGTTGACTGAATAAGACCGAATTTACAGTGTGAAAAAAATATTTTTCCAATACTGGAATAAGACCGAATTTAATTCAAGAATGAAATAAGACCGAATAGAATAAGACCGAATGGAATAAGACCGAATTTAATTCTAGACTGGATGAATAAATGATAATGCGTCGTAGCAAAATACAGATAAATATATGAAAAGTGAAATGAGTGAACACATAAGTTAGAGAATGAGAGATCACAAAAAGATATTGATGAAGTTTTCTATAGGTTCTCTACAAATAGGGCAGTTGTTATTATCAGAGTTTACAATCCTCTCTGTACAGCTGAAGCAAGTTTGAGCATGACGGCAGGGCATAATTAGTGTATCTGGTACATTCACTAAACATATTCTACAAGTGTTTGAGTTTTGTTCTGTACTCATATCTTGAATCAAATCTTCCTCTTTATTTTCTGTATCTACATTTTCAACTGATTCAATAAACCCTTTAAATCTCGCAAACTGGGTTTTATATTGATGAGTTATAGTTTTCAAATAATTATTTGGAGTAATATCACCATTAATTAGTTGTTGTTGTAGCGCGTCTATATATTTCTCCTTCTGAATAGTTACTGGCCTTTTCTTACGCCTTATTGGAACATGATTATCAATTATTTCGATGTCTTTTTCGGTTGTTTGAATTACTTTATTCAAGTTTTTGATAAAATCCCAGTAATTAGGGTTATGGGATTTATATTTCTTTTCAAATTTGCATGAAAGCTCTCTAGATCGTTTGTGGTACGTTTCTCTGTATGGAAAACGGATAGTCTAGAAGGACCAACTTGACCCAGCCAGTATCGCTCATAATATTTTAACAGCTTAATTACGTTTTCATTCTCAGAACGTGGTAACAAAGGTTTTTCTTGTTTTATGCAACTAAACATCGGAACAATAAGATCTGACGGAAGTAGTGGCAAACACATTAACTGTTCAACCCACTGTCTAAATTCTAGGTTTGAGATGTAAGCATTTGATTAACCTTTTTTGAGAATCCCAGTTTTGTATAGCGCTCTATCATAGTGAAATAAGCAGCCGCTGACCCTTGCATAGGGAAACCTTTCGCAAATGAACTGTACATTGAACTCTCAAAGTCCGTCTTAATGATAGAAGCAATAAATGGTAGAATTTCAATGACTTTTGCTACAACTTTATCATAAAGCGTACCTGTCTTTTTGCCATCAAAATATGAATCGCAGGCAACGAGTGAGACTTGTACTGCAAGAATATATTCAACAATTGATGAAAATTGCTTGGGAACCACATAAAAAGTAGCATCTGCTTGCAATTCTGTTTGGTCTGCCGGATGCAAGTCGTTTTTCCATTTAGAGCTCATAAATGCAATCGCTACTTCATCTAATTCTTCAATGGAGAAAGCATGATACATCTTAAATTCTTCACCAGGATCTTCCATTAAGGACATCGCAGTTCGAGCATTTAATGGAACTTCTGGTGTGCATAATCTTTTCCGTTTATACATCGTGCTTTCTAATTGTGCAAAGCTTATGAAACCACCAACCTCAGATTGATTCACTTCATCATCAAATATTTCCCGAAGTGATCCTTGTGAATATTCGGATTTGCGTTTGAGTTTAGATGTAACTTTCATTATCTCGATTTCTCTTTCTGTAGATTCGTGATTATCATGCTCATTTGGTAGTGAAAAATAATTAGTTTCGAGAGTAATTTTTGCCCTAGCAGTACAGCCATACTTATATTTGACGCATCTTAAATATCTCACACCTTTCACATCTTTGTCCTTAATGTAAGCATTCGCTCCGTTTTGATAGAGCAACGAGCCTTTTCGATGACCGTCCAAATTTTATAATTTGTCATTATTTAGAAATACCAATGATACTTGTATGAATTGCTAATTATGCAGTTGGATTAAAAAGTTGTGAATAATCACTATTAATATATTTACCCCAGAAACCTTCAAGAAGTATTGAAAACATATCTATATGGTATTCTTTAGAAAATTGTTAATTGACTTGAATTAAATTCGGTCTTATTCCATTCGGTCTTATTCATGTTTCCCTTGCCAATAAACACATACAAATGTTTTATTTCAAAGAGTACCTTGTAGATCACCTTTTTTGTTAAAATATGGGGTATTAAATTTACAAAAATAGATAATGATTTTTGTACCACATTGTTTTTAACCTCTAACATAAGCGCCAAACAGTTTGATTAAGATATAAACGTTTCAGTATTAGGAGAGTGTATCTGAAATATTTGATACTGTACACCTAATTATACGTGTAGGTATATGACATAATTAATAGTATAAATTATGCCACCGGTATCATTAAATAGCGTCTAAACAACAAAACCAGATTCTTAAGAACTTCAAAAATGGTCTCAATGGATGCGCCATACTTGATCACCTTATTGGATATGATCTATAGTTATGAAAGGACTATTTTACAAGATAACAATACTCAAACTGGCCTCTTGCATGTCTAAGTTTCGGCTAGTTGCCAATCCTTATTTTTAGTAGTCTATACACCCAGCTACGCTCACTCCCTTTATTCACTATAGATTAGCTACTAGCCACGTCGCCCTTGAATGTTCTCACAGCGATGTTCATTCAAAACTCATGTCACGAATTGTATGCATTCCCGAACAAATACACGCCTCCAGATGACAACCTTAGTAAAGCCGAGTAGAACCAGAGATGCGAAGTTCCTAAACTGAGCACCGGTCTAATCCAGTCCAGTGCGGTTCAGTTTTGATATAACTGATCCCAACCTGTTTGAATCCCTCAATTTCTTAGGTCAGTTTGAATAAATATAACGGAAAGAAAAATATATTTATCATTGTTCACTCCTATAGTTGTTTTGCTAACAAGCTTACAAGGACACATGCTACAGTCTGTTTCAAAAGTATTGGCAGTAAATTATAATATTAATATTTCAGAAATTGGAACAAATAGCAAATAGATAATGATACTACGAAATTCCACGGGTAAGATATATCTGTAAACAAAATTTCAGTAATTAATCTTCTCCCCTCTCGAATTTATGCACATATTTACACGGTTAGGCATAGATAATATAAAATTTTTCAGGAAATCGGGGATAAAAGTCTCCCATTCGTAAATTATAGCTACTTCTAAATCAGCCAAGTTATTGAGAGATCTCTTTGACAACCTCTGCTTTAGGACTCCCCAGATGTTTTCAATTGGATTTAAGTCCGGAGAATAGGCAGGCCAATCCAATACTAGAATATTTTCACTATCTTTCCACTCTTTGCTGAGCTTAGATTTATGAATTGGGGAATTGTCTTCCTGCAGAATCCATCCCTCAGGTTAGTAAACATCAGCTGTTCTGATTAAACACTCATTCAGAGTATCAATATACAATTTGGAGACAAAATTAGAAGTAAATATCTTCAATATTGTGGTTCCCATGGAAGAAATCCCTCCCCAAACGTGTAATTTTGGTGTGTGCCGTTGAACCTTCAGAATAGGATTTTCTTTTGCTCTAGTCCACATGCCAACACTTCTCCGATTTAACCAAATAGAACATTCGTCTGTGAAGAATACATTCTCCCAACAATAATTCACATGATCTTTACACCATTCAACTCTGTTTTTAGCTATTAATGGGGTAATGAATGGTCCCATAACAGGTTGTTTAAAGTTAAATCCACAAGCACGAGTTGCCCGGTAGACTGTTGAAGTTGATGGAGCATCGGTGTACTTGGAAGAGAGATTCGCGCGTACAGAACGTATAGAGATCTTAGAATGAGAATTTAACGTTCGTATAATTGATTGTTTGTGTGAATATGTGATAGCCTTGGGACGCCCACTAACACTTTTATGTGTTATGCTTTTACCTTCACGAAGTATAGATTTTATACGAAAAATTGTCCTCAATGGTATCCCTGTTTTAGCAGAGATTTCCTTCGCTGAAGTAATACCTGCATCAATAAATATTTTGATTTTCTTCCTCTGTTCTAATTGCGACATTTAGCTACAAATAGGGCTATAATATAATTTGTTTTATTAAATGAGATCAAATTGGCAGCTGTGGCGGTGGGAAATTTTATGCCTCAAAATTCCCCGTTTCAAATATCTGAATCGAGGTAAACATTAAGAAAGTCCATCATGATTAATGATAAACTTCATGATGACTATCTAAGTATGCAATATCGAAAAGATCAATAGATAATACAATCACACAATTGAATAGGCTTAGGAAATATGAAATATGAACTACTGCCAATACTTTTGAAACAGACTGTATATGAATGAAAGCTATCTATCATCAATTGATCTAAAACAATATTTTCTAAAGAGTTTCATACTTGTACTTCTTATTAGCACTTATACTAGCAGTGATTTCCAGCTGTAATTGAGAGCTGGAATTAATTTGTATATTTCTCTTTCAAATAATGTGAATATTTGATTCCTTCTTTGCATAATTATTTGCTAGAGGCCAGACTAAAGATTAACTGGTCCCAAATAGTGGCACTTGGCGTCCAACCGAATATCAAAAGGAGAAGGACACCCAACAAATATCAATACATATGAATATATCACTTACATAGTGGGTCTAATTAGATTTCCCGTCGTGGTGACACAGAGAAAATGTTAATACTATTGCGCAGTGGTCCATAAACTGTGATCCGCGGCTCACTAGGCCTATACGGGCTTGGTCCCAAACATGGTTAATAGCAGTAGGCCCGCGGACCACTTGAAATGGAACATAACATGTCTGCGGGTGAAAAAGGTTCATAACCGTTGATAAGGAAACCATGTATATACTGGTGCACTAAACGTAATTATAATAACAGCAAACATTGCTATTAATAAAATTACATAAATTATCAGTCCAGAATCTTTCGAATTACTCTAATAATTATGCACAGGGCGGCGTCAGAGAGAGCGGAGGGGGCAAACAATTATGCTGAAGGGGTGGACCAGGAATTGTAGTATTAAAAATGTATGATCTTTTCTCATAGGAAAGAAGATGTGAGTTAGTTTTGACGTTTTCACGTGGCGTGTGAACGGAATTTCTATTCACATCCACATCCCATTCTCACAGAATTTCTCATATGGCATTTCCCATAGAAAGATAGTGATTCCAATTACAATGGCAATACAGGAAAAGAGAGTTGATTCATCTCATTTGCATGCATCTTACTTTGCAGGGCCGGATATAGGTGCCTGAGACCCGTGCGAATGCAGGCGCCCCGATTAAATGCCTAGGATTACTGGACCTTCATATTGGCGTTAGATCCAATTTTTACCTTGATCAATTGCTGTAAGTAAATATGTTATGATAGGAAGTAATTATTGACATACTATCAAATCCAATCAAACTTAAGCTAATAGTCAATTTTGGAAATTAATCTTTAATGCTGTTTGGTGTAAAACTAAAAGGAGCGATTAGGAATAAGATACATCAGACCTTCGCTAAACTGAACCTCGTAATTTGAATCCTCGCTCCACCGAACAGGTCCAACAAGTTTTACAACTTTTGGAAAATGTTCAAAAATAATAAATTGCATCAAATTCTAGTGTGGAAATTACATATTACTCTATTAACATGTTGGCCCGCATTTCCATCGTTGCACGACTTTCGAAAATGTCTGCCTATATCCTATAGTATTGTTTCTATGCATTTCGCTAATCAGAACGATATATATTGCAATTGGAACAGCACTGTTCGGATTATGAGGATGTACTGCATTACATTTCGAACATTCATATATCTTTGAAATAATGAAAATCTATGCTATTATAACGGATTAAATATTTCTATTTATGGGAAATTCCATATCAATTAACTTAAAGAAACTTCACGACCCAGGATGGTTTGACTTCTTGTACATTCCAATTTCTCTATGATATATGATTAATCTGAAATTTTTTGCCAAGAATACCTCAAAGAATATAACTCATCTGGATTATGGAATGTACGGACATCTATTTAGATATTGCTAACCCAAGTATTCCATTCACCCCCACTTATTCACTTTCCTTATATTTTTTCATAATTTTTGTATAATGAGACTACATTACCAGCGTAATGAAACTACATCACCACCTTCTGCATTCAAAAAGACATTCCTATGTTGATAACTTACGCTTGAAATACTAGTATATTATGACCGTTGCCCAATCTTGCCTAACGTTTCCTCGGAGATATGAAAATATGCAAAACTAGTATTACAAAAATGAACATATTGTATGAATTTTGTGAATTTTGGTATGAAAATACTTTGTAACTATAAATTCTGTGTTCAGAATTTGTGGGAAAGTTTTAAGTTGATTTTATACAATTAATCATCTCATGGCAAAACTTTCCTACTGCACCTCATATGGGGGTGAATTTCAATTGCATGAGGCATAATTCTCTCTAAAGTATCCCCCATTCCCCTCTTAGAGAGATTAGTTTCTATTGAAATGAATGAAGCTGGACTATAGTTGCCCCGCTTGTAAAGGTACCCCACTTATAGAAGTTGCACTGTACAGTATTTTTGGACTTCCTTCCTATATTTTTGGAATGGGCCTGGTTCTGCTTGGGAGTTATACCATTGGAAAGTAGTAGCAGGCCACCTTACAACTACAGTGATATTTACTCTTTCCCATTCTACATATTGTACATCAACTAGTTGTAATGTAATAGATATGTCTTCTTAGTTATGACTTTGTTATATATGGCTTTGCGAAGTTGGCTATCAATATGTTTCAATTCAATTTATTGTGTTTGGAAAAATATTTTATCAAATCATCTGAGAGATAAGTTTTGTCCATTCAATTTTATATGTATAACACATATTCCAAATATCTTTTGAAAATTTGAATCTCATAATTTGGCCCTTGTACGCCCTAGTTGCCCACTCTGTCGGATAATGTCTTAAAACACCCAGCATGTGAGCAGTGATGTAAATACATTTTGTGGTCCTCGCTACATCAGGTTAGAGCCCTTCTTAATCAAAACTATACTTCTAAATAATGTAATAATCCTTTTCTCTTCATACAATGCCCTAATGTCGAATGAGGTATCATAACAGGTACAATGGAACTCAAATAGGGTTGCCAAATTTCCTAAGGTCCAAGCTCAACAAATTGTCATTCCGAGAATCAGTATTATCTTTGAGGTGATAAGGGATGCAACGGACACCTATTTCTTTTCGGGGGTTGTTTTCACCAAGTTTTTTATAAGAACAGATTTCCTAATATGGACGCACCCTTTTGGAAAAGATGCCACTCGCGACAATGTTAAACACATTTACGCCGCTACTAAACCTGTATTATATTCTTACTAGTTAGTGAATCAATAAGTTTCAATAAATCTAGGGATTCTATTAGACAAACAATTTCATATTGCACCGACGTATTATGTAAACATTATTGGTGTGGCGAGGAATAATGTGTCAGTCTGGAATTCTCAGATTTCACTATCTATATTAATAGAAATTCTTGGTGCGACGATCATCGCACAACCTGACCTACCGACACTTGGGGCCTGTCTTGTATTACATAGTTGGATGAGATACTGAAATATAGTATTTTAGATCAATTATGAGGTGGAATATTTTGTTTTTTTAATACAAAATGTGTGGAGCGAATAGATAAGTGCATTATCGTAGGAATCTAACATTTTGAAAGAGCGAGCGGAGCGAGTAATACAAAAATCTTTTTGTGTTCAAGTGAGATTATGCTTCGCCCAGATGTGTCAATTGTTGACAAGTGTGTACTTCAAAAAGTAATGTTCTCCTTCAAACCCAGACGTCTGTCAGCCCTTAACTTGGTGGATAGGGCGTATCCCTTCGGGAACCAAATATATGTGGGATTATCTGATTCTCGTCTTACCTCATGAAAATTAATCAAATTTATATTGGGTATCTAAGATATACAGTATAATCTTGGATAAGAATTTCGGTTGGATCTTTTCGAATTACATCCAAGATAACGCACCCCGCCTTAGCCTAATCGCTGGGGGTGTAGGTATGGCACTGCATGGCGATATATGGTATTAAGCGGGGCCCAGTGTATCTTATTTATGTATATTTTTTGAAGTGTAACATTTCGTGGCGTTGATTGTCACTATTCTAAACTTCTCTCGAGCAAACAAATATAATCATACTTATATACTAAATTTTTATGTCACTCTTCTCAAATCCCATTATATACATGTTTGTTCTCGTAAATATCTAATTAACCTCTACCCACGTTCATATTTTTCTTATCATAAGTTCAAAATTGTCAATTTGTCTTATTTTACTTAGGTCACTCACTTATTAGGAAACCATATTTCTGATAACATCAGGATAGTCCTTCAATTCCCGATTCGTCCTTGTATGTCACTTTTCACTTCCATTTTCTACTATTCTATCTAATTTGTTTTATGAGTATTTTATTTAGGTCTATTTAGATTTTATCAAGCTGTTGCATGAGTTTTCTATTAACCGAAATTATGCTTCCTTCAGGCAGTCATTCAATCAATTATTTATACGATTCCCTTCGATCTCAACAGTTCTCTCTTTGTTTCTATTTCCAGAGTGTGATGAAATTATTTATCAAAAAGCTCCTGAGCATGTTTATATTTCTAATAATTTGTATTTTCCTACTTTCCTGGATTGTATCCTTTCCACTCGTTATTTCCCTAAAAACACTTTTTCCTTCACTTTTGGGAATGCTAACATTTTCCGTTATGATTTTCAATACATTACTCTTCTCTTATTACTGATGCAAGATAATGGACATTTGTACATTGCAAGTAGAGGATGGACACAGTCCTGCTCCATTCGTTCAATTTTGGTTAGTACTATTTCTTTCCTAAAATATTTTTAGTTCAATCTGGTTTCTCTGAACGCTTTACATACTGTCCAATCTAGTAGCTACTTCAAATCTGGATTTCTAACTTGGGCCAGACCGTATCGTTTGAACCCAAAATATTACACAACATGGTACACATTTTGTATTACTACTACCTTCAACTCCGGATAATACTTCACCTGAAAATGTTTTCAACGTTTCTCTTTTATTCACTAAGAAAGTTTCATTCTTCCGGGAATGTTTTAATTGACTTTCAAACTTATGTTTCTTCCTACTAACTTTTGTCAGATTTCGGATCATCAAATAACCGTTTAGATGCCATAACAATTGGAAACGAGATATACAACAGTTTAAGCTAATTTTGAATTGTTGAAGTATAATAATAGTAAATCCAAATGAGTAGTCGTCTAATACCCAATTTGAGTGGATATTGTCTTAAAGTTGAGGGAAATATTCGATTAATAATGTAGGATATCTGGTTAAATAGGGTAGAAAAGGTCAATTCGGGATTAGATAGCTCCCGATGAGATCGTGAGGGTTGGACAGTATGGCTTTACAGAGATTCTTTATATCCTTATATTACGCTCAAAGTAGTTTCATCGTATTCTCAATCTGTGAACACCTCGAAATATTTCGATTTTTGTATACGGTATTCTGGAAGTGATACTCAAAAATTTGTGTTTATGCCCAACTAAGCACAAAATACATATTTAGATGTTATATCATACATGATATTAGTTTATTATTTTTATTTGTTTTTTTGTATATACACTCAGCTAATGTGCATACTCATCTAATATTGATGTATGTTTAAATTCGATTTTAAGCATTTGAGCATTTTCCATGCTCTTGTTACTTTCCCCACTATACTTTAGTATATGGCTCAGAATTGATCTTAGTGGGAAGTTTGTATTTGTTTTATCGGCGTCCACTCTACAGCTTACACCGTTTATGATTTAGAGCTGAAAATTGTCAATAGGCTCATTGTGACCCATAGATTTGCATCTTTGCATACTCTTTTTGATCTGGTGCAATTTGCCACTTAGTGCCACTTTTATTTCCCATCAAAATTGTATTATCTTCTAGAATATTCCAGACTGTCTTACATGCAATTTCTTTTATTTGGAATTAATTGAAATTATTGTGGCATTTAATTGTTCTGATTTCGCAGTCTGTATTTGCTCTGAATAATTTAACTGTAGTATTTAGAAATATTTATATATTAATTCGAAGTTTTGTAAACAAACATTTTATTGAAAAATTTATTTATTTTATTTTATCGATGAGGAATAATTATCGACATAATAGACATAATTAAGTACCCTCGTAAACTACATAAAAACATATGCTCACCCGAAAAAATTTATAACGATAGCAGCTAGAGTAATACTTCCAATTGATGAAGTGTAGTAGCTGTTAGAATGGACACATTGGCCACCATAGCTATGACGTCACCATAGTGGAGGTGGTGATGACAAGGCAAAATTTTCCAAAAGTGAGATATCGATGAAGTGGACAAAGCACAAGTGTTTGGACACATTCACAAATTTTTTGGATATTTTTGCTAAGTCACTATGACGTCAAAGAATTGTAGAATGCTCATAACTCCATTTGTATATGAGATAGAATTATACTTGCAATTGATGAAATGTAATATATGCTAAATGAGATGCATTATCCTTGATAAGAGTGACTTCACCATAATTTTGATATAGCAAAATCAATGTTTGAGATTTGGGCAATTTGTATATTGTAGTGTTTTTATCGAATTTTACAATATATTGCGAGCTTAGCAAGCATAAATATGGAATAATACCCTTTGCTGACAACTTTAAATTTATTTAAGTGTTACTAGTAATTCGAAGCACTATAGAATAAAAGTTTGACAAATTACACATGGCGCCCCTAATTACTAGTGCCACTTTAAACAAATTTAATCAGTATATTGAGCTGTCGACACGAGTTGTAACTTTATAGTATTATTCAAATTTCAATTTTTTTCATCATATATCCACGTTTGAAGTGTCATAATTATATTTCCCTATAGTTACCAGTAGTAAACTAATTATTATTTAGAGTCCTCATAATTCTGATCAAATAATCGTAACTGCTAGTTACCGCAAAAGATATTCCTATGTTTTTGTCAAGATTTCTGAATGAACTTTGGCACTCATTGTGATCTTGCACTAAATTGCTACTAACTCTCTTACAGCTTTTCGTGCTATTAAGCATTTGAAATTCATTTTTGTTGCCCTATCTCCCAACTTGTGTCTAGTACATCATGTTCAGAAAAGAGCTCAATAACATCATAACCTCTAATTTCTCAGAAAAATTTATACAGGGAAATGTTTAGTTATAAAAGGTATACTTAGGGCACTGGTTCCCAACTCTTTCACCCTTCTAACCCCTGATATTTTAAATTTAGAGGATTCGACCCCTTGTCCTTATTGACTCCTTACTTCCTTTTTGGGGCACAGTTTATTGAGCCAGGGTGCCGCTATCTTTGTACCTCGATATTACAATATTTGGGATATATCTACTGAAAATATATATTCCATATGATTCACGTGTGGATGTTACATAATCATGATCATCTCATCAATGATTATATGATAAAGTCAAAGTATATGGCAAAACAAATTTGTGAATACATTATGTGTCAACTACCATTCAACCACCTGGACCCAGTAAATATATGCCAACCGTTAGGGAATCTTTGCCGTCCAGAAAAATTTCCCCTTGTCCATACCTCCAGGGATTTCACTTAGAGCAGGTCTTTAATAGCCTAGAATCATAAAACAATAATTAATTAACTTATATTGAACCATTTCTACGAGTTCTAGTTCGCAATCAGTATAATCACCATAATTTGTTTGTCCAAGTATTGCCAGATCAAGTATTTTCCTACTGTTATTTTGTTGGTGACATACATGAGGGTCGTTTTGTTGATTCATTGCTAACCAAGGGCGTAGACACCGGGGGGCTGGGGGGGCTTTAGCCCCCCAGTTTTTGTAGCTCATACATAAGATTTTATCTATCCACCCCCTATTGGGGACTATTTGCCCTCCCCCCTCTTGAAAATGCCGCAGGCCTACCTAATGAACATTATTTTGTTTTCAAATATGCCTGTGTAATGCCAACCCTCCCACCTCAAATCTAAGGATTCGTTAACTCATATTAGATAATTACTAAGATATTACCAGATATACTTCTACACAAAATACTTTAGTGAACTAGAATTTACCAAATAGTTGCACTCGACTATCATTACGTGATATGAATTCATTACCCACGCTTATCATTTGTAAGGCATCTGTCTTCTCCTTGTGAACATGTAGCAGCATACACCAGTTCAGCCTTGATTGCGTTGTAGTAGTACGTAGCCACGTCTTCAGCCTGCGGAGTGCACTGAAACTTCTCTCGCTTACAGCGTTAGTTGCTGGCATTACAAGAATGATCTTGACTGCCTTTATCACTTCAGAAAAGAATACCCTCTCTGCTATTCCTAAAGATTTAAGGTGTGTAACTATGGACTCTAAGTCAGTCATTGGGTTATCAGTACTGGTATGAAGGATGTTCAATTGTGTAAGGAGACAGTCTGGATGGTTAAAGTCAGGACAATAAAATTCAACAACATCTTTTATTCCTTCGGATAGCTGGGGTTGTTGGACGGAAGTTAGAACTGTCTCCAATTTCTGCATCATTTTGAATCCCTTTTGCTGAAATCTGTTTGTGGTGGTCGTCACTATGAGTTCAATTGCCTCAAGGTAGATCCTTCGATAGTTATCTTGCACCGTTGTTGGATATTCTGGAGCACAATCCCCTTTTTCAAAACGTCGTGGAAGCGTGGGTGATGACACATCAACTGAGGATCTTCTGCATTCAAGGTACCCCCAGAATAATCCAAAACACTCATCAGTTCTCATAGACTGGAGTGTTTTATGCGTCATATCAACAAGTCTTTGTCCATCACATGCTGAAATATTTTTTGCTTGCATAGAGCGAGATAGGTTGTCTACTATGTTGAGAAGCTTTCTACCAAGTGAAATCCCATAAAAAAAGTCAAACTTCTCCATTTGAGCGGCAACTCCTCCTATCCGTGCTCTCATTTCTGTGTCTCTCGTGGCGTCCTTTGCAACATCCCATGTTAACTGCAGTGCATGATAATTCTCAGCTATTGATGCTAGTGCTTCAGCCCTGACAGTCCAGCGTGTTGGGCACAGAACACGAAGTCCTGGAGAAGCAATGGTGACATCATCTTTAAACCTTTGGAAGATAATATCGCGTTTAGGTGATTTCTTTATAAGCTTGGTGATTTCAAACACCGTATCCAGGGCATCTTTCATAATTTTCACACCCTTCAGTGCATCCTGAGTTGCTAGATTTAGTGCGTGCCCATAACAGTGGGTATATAATGCACGGGATTCCAGACGAATAAGTTGCGTTGCGACACCTGACCTTACTCCTGACATATTATAGGCCCCATCGTAGCATTGGCCACGGCAGTGATCAATTCTTATATTTAAGCGCAGCAGTATATCCTGAATTGTTGAGACTATCATGTCTGCAGAAGTGGACTCTAAGCTGTGTAGTCCTATCACCTCTTCATGCACTTCCAGATCATCATCTACATACCGTAGGCACAAGACCATCTGTTCTGTGTTAGACAGATCGGTAGTTTCATCTACCATGATTGTATAAATCTTTCCTGACAGTTCACTTGCAATCTTCCTCAGAATCATCAATGCCATGATACTGATAATCTCATTCTGTATGTCTGGGCTAGTGAATTTGGATTGAGATTTTTTCATCCAGTTGAAGAGGCCTGGATTATCTTCAGCACGTGTCTTGAGGAGCTGTATAAAGTTTGAATCCGTCTCACCTCTCTCAACAATGTCATCTCCAGTTTTATAATGTCCACGCAAAGCAAGACCTTGTCTGCCAAGATAGCGTTTACTAGTGATAATTATTTGTAGCATCCTTCTGTTTTCAGCTTTTTCTTCTGCATACCCTTTCCTCAAAATTTCACCAACATCCTTATTTCTACACATAACCTGGTCTATAGCATCACGATGAGAGAGTGAATTCTGATGTTTATCAAACTTTGTAAGTGCCTTCTTCCAGTTTGACAAGCCAATCTTTGTGAATTTATCATCCGATGACTTGTTGCTAGCAATAGAACCTAGCCCACGCTTATAAGCCACCAAACAGTAGAAGCAAAGGACGCTGTCACATACTTCTTGGTAATGTAGCCATGGATATTTGCTGTACCAAGATGAACAGAATGCTCGCTGTTGGTTGCCAAATGAACGCTGAGGAAATAACAGGAATGGTTGGTAGAGACTCTCTGGAACCAAGCAGGCCAGCTCTGTTTCCATAAGTTGGCTGGATGACTGTACAGGTTTCTCAGTGTGATTCAAGTCGGTAGGCAGTTCATCCTCGTGCTCACTGCCACTCGTGGGTAATGTTTCGCCTACGTTACCAACTGTTTCTTTTGTACTTCTTAGCCAAGATAATAGAGACATGCTAGAGATAGAAACTTAGATATGGAGATAATTAAGACAATCTTTAGGCGAGCTTTGTGCCCCACACAACTTTAAGCCCCCCCACTTATTAACTCGTGTCTACGCCCCTGCTAACAAAATAGACCGGAATCAGATCCGTTAGATATACAATGTGTCAGGAAATAGATAGCATATCATGACAGAAATTGAATAGCCGAGCCAGTGAGCGTGAATCTTTTTCAGAAGTCCAGGCATTTTCACATAGTCTAGGAGAAATTTTGAATCAGTCCTAGAATTGATGTAACTAAGGTTGGAAGATATGCGGTTAGTCGATGAGTCTAAATAGTTTCCATAGTGGCTATGTCCTGGTTATGGACCCTCGCAATGATTGTTACGCTCCCTAAACTTTGATAGAATGTATATACTGTTTGTGCATAAGTCTATTATATGACCCCTAAGGAATGAAATGGTGACCCGAAGGGGGATTCTTACCCCGAGTTTGGGAACCGCTGATTTAGGTTTGAGGTTCACAGGTTGCGAACCACCTCTAGAAATATTAGATTGGGGTTAAATCAGAACACAAAGTGTCGTCTTTTAGTCGACTCTGTCACGATCTGACCAAAGAATGACTCAAACCCAGCGGACAATATGGGTGATATCAGGGCGTTCAGTAAGTCTTTTGGGCATGTTATATCCCATGAATTAGTCAAGTAATATATCTTACTTTCAGATATTATGAGCCCATATAGTTAAACTCCATATACTGAAAGTTTCAAGCATATTCAATACAAATTATGACGTTTTGAGATAATCACGCGTAGTCAATTCATACCTACTGTTCAATTTATGGCTTCAAAGGATAAGAATTTAAACCTCAAATAGCGAGCATATATAGAGTTTCGCACAAAACTCAAGATTCAGCCCATATAGATCTTCAGCGAGCTACAGGAGATATTGTGTGTGGATTATCATTAAAGATCTACTGTCGAGTGATGGGCTGTCCGTTTTAGATCTGGTGATGCTAATGTCACAGATTTGCCTCGATCTGGAAGGCCGGTATTGCCACCACTTCAGAAAATATCGTACTGATTGTAAGTACGGTCATGGAAGACAAGTCCATCATTGTCTATCAGTAAGAACAAAGAATGGAGATTTCATCGGGAGCTATTCATGCAATTCTGACGACTGAGCTTGGCTACCTATTGATTAGTGGGAAATGGGTCCCTCATAAGCTCAGAGAGAATCAAAGGTTGGCACGACTGAATATTGCCAAGAAACTCTCAGAAACTTATGAGAACTGCGATTCTAGACGCCTAGCCGAGATTATTACTGGTGACGAGACGTGAGTACTATTCAACACCATATAGCAGTGGTTCCCAACGTAGGGCTTTAAAGCCCCCCGGGGGGCGTTTGCTTTGCCTCAGGGGGTGCTGACAAGATAATGAGCCGTTGGATAAAGATTTATTCAAACATCTGTAAATTTTGCGGAATACTATTGTATCATTAATATGTTGTGCACTTTACCCATAATGACAATTTTAACACGTTGTCCACAAGAAGAGCTAAGTATTCACCATTTGCAATCAATCAATGCTTTCAATGGTATCGTTTCTTTGTTTTGAATTTACAGTTCAGACGGCTTCCTAATAAAGTAATAAAAAGTTATCATACCATGTTATTTCATTAATTACCTCAATAGTAGACACGATTTTTCTTGCATATCCAATCATGGCTGAAAATCCCAAGAAAAAATGCCGTCAATACTCCATAGATTATCTGAAATTTGGTTTCATCGCTTCACCTACTAATCAACAATTACCCTTTTGTTTAAGCTACAATCAAGTGTTCTCTAATGAGGGCATGAAACTTTCATGTATGTGCGGCCATTTGACGAAGAAACACCCTGATATGAAAGACAAGGATCTCAAATATTTCCAGACTTTAAGCAAGCAGTTTGCAATAGTAGTTCCATAGATGGAATGATTAACAAAATTACTACTAAAAATGACGATGGTCTTGTTGCTTCTTATAATATATCTCTTTTAATCGCCAAATGTGGAAAACTCATCCTTCCAGCTATAAGAGAAGTTATATCTACTGTCATGCATCAAGATACGTCTAGTGTAGTTAGATCAATTCCCTTAAGTAATAACTCAGTTCGAGGATCGAAGAATTGGCCATAGATGTTGAACAACAGTTGTGTAAATTTTACAAACAACGGATTTCGCTTTGCAGCTTGATGAGTCAACCTTATGTGACAATGAAGCCTTACTTATGGCATATGTACGATATATTCACAATGGTGTATCAAAAGAAGAAATGCTCTTCTCCAAGCCACTAGAAACAGATACTAAAGGTGAGACAATATTTATGGTGGTAAAGCAATTTTGTGAAGAGAAGAACATACCAATGGGAAATATTATTGTGTGTGCTACTGATGGAGCACCTTCAATGATTGGACGTCATCGTGGTTTCATAGCTCATCTGATACGAGCTGTGCCGAAGGTTTTCTCTATTCATTGTGTCATACATCGTCAAGATTTGATCGTCAAGCACCTAACACCTAATCTTCACCAGTCTTTGCAAATCGTGATTACTACTACGAACAAAATTAAAAATAACTCACTGAATGACCGCATCTTTCAGCACCTTTGTGAAAACAATGATGAAGATTACAAACGCCTCCTTCTCCATACTGAAGTTAGGTGGCTTTCTAAAGGTAATTGTTTGTAACGATTCCATCAACTGCTTGATCCTATAGTCGAGTTCCTAGAAAAATACGATTCAACTCTGGCAGAAATGGTTAAAATGATAAGGATTGATGTGGGTTACTTAGCTAACATATTGGAGAAGCTGAATTTAGTGAATAAGCAGCTATAAGGGAATAATACTACTCTTATTCAAGCGAAGGGCGTTGTTCCATCATTCTTAAGTAAACTAAGCTTGTTCCGACAGAATATTGCGCGTCGTGAATTTGGGCAGTTACCTTGTTTAAGTGAACTGGATATGGCAAATAATAACATCGTTAGAGATGACAACATTCATATTTACTGTTCACATGTTGATTCCCTTAGCGAAGATTTGGTGATTCGATTCAAAGATTTAACCGAGTTAGTTATCCCGAATTTTGTGATAAATCCATTTAGAACAAATATAGAAACTTTGGATCCACAATTTCAAGAAGAATTCATCGATTTGCAGAAGGATGTGGAATGCAATGTCATATTCACCCAATGTGGATATAGTGCATTCTGGATGAAGAAGGAAGTCTCTGAACGCTATTCCCATATTTTTCAAACTGTAAAATTAATGTTTGTTGCATTTCCATCATCATATCTTGTCGAAAAGGGATTCAGCACGGTAGTTAATCTGCTCATAAACAAAGAAATCGACTGGAAATAGCAACAAGAGGTGACTTGAGACTCTTTCTGACGCAGTTAGAACCGGATGTAGTCAAACTAGCAAAGAGCCACCAAAGTCAAGGATCACATGCTCCAACGTATACTGATACTTAGATTAGTCCCTAGATACTCTATCAGTCTATCTTTAATATGTCTATATAGTCACGAATTAAAAACTGATTCAATAAAGTATTAAAGAGGGAGCGTTAAATTGGTAAAGGTTGCGAAACACTGCCATATAGCAAGTATAAGAAGCGATAATGAGTGAGAGGCGACGAACAGCTGGCGATAATTCCTAGGCCCGACTTTAGAAACCTAAGAGTATGTATACCATCTTATTCAATAGTCATGGAATTGTCTTGCGATTACCTTGTGAAGGTGGCAAGGCTGTTACTGCTACTTTCTTTATAGAGCAAGTGCTTCCAAACTTGATAAAAGACATAGAAAAGTATTGCCCGAAAACTGGAACTAGAGGAATGAAGATTTAAATTTATAACGCCAGTTCCCATACAGCTTAGCTAACCAAAGATTCTTCGATTTAGAAGGGTTAGTACTACTTCCCCATCTACCATACTCATCAGACCCAGTTCATTGTGATTTTTGCTATTTCCCAAGCTTAAAATCTACCTTTAATGCAAAGATATTAATACATTGTAATCACTCGGACGACCCTGTACCAGTACTTCAAATCCATCCCAAAGAAGAGTACAGAAATGTGTTTTTACGAGTGGATGGATAGGTTAATACTTTGTGTATCTGCAGGAGGGGATTACTTTGAATAAATAATGTAGTGAATTAGTGTGTATAGTGTTTGTTCCCTGTTCTATGATATCATCCGTAAGACTTATTGAACCCCCTAGTTATACATTCTCAATGGTATCCAGGCTAAATTTAGGAAATAGCCGATTTCCCTAAATACGCGTCGAGACTAAAGAACACAACAAACCTTGTGAGTACATTTCATTGCCACCCTATAGCAAAAGTTATTTTGTTGAAATTTTAGCCACATTCGACTATGCAACAAATTCGGATAATTTGAGTCACAAACACCCTTTATTCTCAAACCTTAAATACTATTTAGAAGAAATATCTCATTCCTCGAATCACAATCTCTACTTGCGGAATTGACTAAATGTGAATTTTGAGTCTATAATTTCTACTAAAAATATCACTAGCAAAGAAATTTACTATAGTATGTAAATACTCGTGTTAGAGACATGAAAGTCTCAGAATCTAATTACGTCCCTGTGTATATTCATAAATTAGTTGGTGGAAGTTAATCAATATATTTTTCAATATTGCCTAACGATATGAAAATATCATTCATCATATGCTAATACTTGAATATACCCTAAATTGAGTTTATTGATCAATAGATTTGAACTCTAGATACATTACAAAAATACAAATGCTAATAAAGTATAACACACTCCACAAAAAAATTTATGCTATTTTGACAATTACCCAAACCCTACAATTTGCTGCCGTATTCCTAGGGATTTAGGCACCAAATAGAACTTAAGTCCTACCTTTTATCACTATGATAAATAAACATAATATTTGATAGCAATTGCTTAAAATAGTCATTAGCATCACTAGGCATGCCAAATCAATCTTAGTTATGTATTTATTTAGTTCAAAGTCCATTGACTCTCCCAATGAAGCTGATACTGAGGTTGAAATAATTTGCAATATTTTGTAATTTATAATTATAGATCGATTAATGATTGCATTTATTTTAGTGCATTGAACTATAAGAATTCCTATGCGTATTTAAAATTAAGGGAATCCCTGTGTTGTAATATGAAGGAAGAATTGAGATAATATCACTAAATTTGTAAAGAGTAACAAAACGAATTACGAATTCAACGAGTGTTAAAAGTATTGATTTTATCATATGCACAGGTTGTTAATAGGTTCTGTTCCATAGATAAATCATTATAACGCAGCCATAATAGCATAGATTACCCTGTAACTTAATAACTTACAATTCCATACTCATAATGAAACAATACACTTCACTTATTAGATATATCGGCCCTTTCTTCTTAAAGACAGCCTTCAGGCGTTTCGGGGCGGAGTCTGCTGCGGTACTGAAGAATTCTTGAGGAATTTTCTCCCATTCTCTTATCAAAGATTCCCTCAAAGACTCCAAATTTTCTGCGGGTTCGAACAATCATTTCTCTCCTAAATATATCGTACAGAAAAGTCCACTGGATTAATGTCGGGACTAGATGGGGGGCCATTCCAAACTTGGGCATAAATTGGGGAATCTCTTTGTGAAGCAAATCTTATTTGTATTTGCCGTTTGAGTATGTGCACCATCCTGTTGAAACATAAATATCCCGCTGTTGAACATTGTTTGTATGAGGTCTTTAACTACTGGGTCTAAATGCGCTCTTGGTAGGTTAATGCATTAATTTTACGCCACATGGGGCAAATCCTAATAGAGTGCGGCCTATAACTGAGACTCCTGGCCATAATATCAGAAACCTTGGTTTTTGTACTCTTTTTAGGAGTCGATAGTTTCAAGGATAGCAGAAACAGAAGTGAACAATATCCTGTCATTTTGTGGGTTGGGTACTTCTTCTATTGTATATAGTTGGGGATAATAGTCCCTTGCTCCTCGAAAGCTTCTTCTCTTGGATTGCATTGGAAAGGAAATGAGCTCGCCACATAATCACACATTTCTCTGCAATATTCGGTTATTAAATATTACATCATATATAATCTTTGACCATAGATGGTAATTGACTAAATTACTTATTCCGCTTTCGAGTTAGGTACAAATCTATATTATTCATTAATCGAAGTCTGGTATTGCAGGCATACTAGTGTCAAAAGTATGTACCTATCATCAATATCTTTCCATTTATGGCTAGAATCTGTTCATATACATTATCATAGTAACAGAGGAATGTATCAGCATTCCATCAATATTCCACTTTTTTTCGAAATAACTATGATATCATGGTACAAGTAAATATCGAAGTTCTAACTTAATTATTACAGGGATAAAAACAGCTGTTCACTATCATTTGAAGATAGTGAAGTATTTGTTGCAACATAGTCCTTCTGTACGTAAATATTCGATGTTTTATCCTTGTTCACAAGAGATTGCTAGACTGTATCAATCCTCTCGAATCATATAGAACTTCTAGCAAATTTGAAAATCAATATATTCTAGTTTCTCAAATTCACAATTAGCAGTCAATT
Source organism: Oopsacas minuta (assembly GCA_024704765.1). Classification (NCBI taxonomy): domain Eukaryota; kingdom Metazoa; phylum Porifera; class Hexactinellida; order Lyssacinosida; family Leucopsacidae; genus Oopsacas; species Oopsacas minuta. The sequence goes on along the minus strand of JAKMXF010000155.1, from coordinate 70,606 downwards.
ATAATATCTATTGGAATTTGGCTTCAATATTTGTGATTCCAATTAACTCACCAAGCCCCCTTTAGTGAAATTGAAAGTATGAGGACGCTGGGACTTCTCTATTTATATTAAAATCCCAGATGCTATCGGCGGTTAACTTAGGTGAGTTTATGATGGTTGTATTTGAACTAATTACAGCCGTATATCGTCCACAGATTGCATGATGTCGTATACTCTCCTCTCCATTTCACTTATAGAATAGTAGTGCCGTAACCACTGGTCAGGTTTCAACTTGACCACTTTTGGTTACTGAATTTCCCCAATATGACACCACTCAGTCAGGTTGGTTAAGTTAACTTGACCACTTTGATTTTAGTCGCTACGCCCTGAATAGATTTTGATAGATTTTATTTGGGTTGTGCTGGTATTTAATGATCTCGTGAACTTGCTCTTTGGGGAATATTTGCTTTCCTATTCCTTGTATTTAATATGCATTTGGATTTTCATGATTTCTTGGTTTCTCTTGCAGTATTTCTGAATGATTGAAGGGACGATTTTCTATGTAGCATTTATGGTCGTTACAGAATCTACTTTATTTGGTGAACATTAAGATTATGCTAAATTCAATGTCCATTATGCAGCCTTGGTAGCGAATTTCTCATGTAGTTGGTTAAGGAGGTGATAATTTTGGCAAGGGCTTATAGCACTCGAGGTTTCAATTCCAGTGGCTTACACTCGATATTCGTAGGTTGGTGTTGTGGGTGTTTCAATTGTTTTCTTCGATGGGATCCAGGTTCAATATGCAATCGGAAGAATCTAAATTTGAGATTACTATTCGCATTGTTACTGATGCACAATATGTTTACATATACGTGGTCATGTACTTAGCCAAGCAGTTCTGTACGATATTGTTTCAATAATATTCTTATTGCTAGAAGGTAAATTACAATATGTTTCCCTTCTTTATTTGCCTTTTGCAGTGCTGACAAGTGGCCCTATGAGATCGCTTCGGGAGCTCCACCCGAAATTCACTAACTTCATAGCATACACAGGGGGCCATGCCCTACAATTTATGAATAATATATGCAAACAATCATGTGCCTAAATGTTTTCTGAAATTATTTTCTCTCGCTAAATTTCGGACTAATTGGAGATATAATACATATCAGATATATTGCTAACTCCCTGAGGTTGTTTTTTACGGGTAATTACAGGGGGGTCTGCTTGTTGTCTTGGGAGGGTCTATAGATCCCAAGAATTTTTACACACTCCTCTTGGCCAGACCATATACTTAGTTGTCAGCCAAATCAGTGCGATTTTGTGCAGGCGTTCAGGAATTCTTTCCATCCAAATACTGTTGATTCAATACCTGTGTTTGAAATTGTAATTTTCTATGCAATTCTGTATTACAACTCTTAAATTATGTTCAGACTTTTGCTAAATTTATCCATTCACTAGTTCGCCCAACCCTCTCCAGAATTGAGTGCAATGTTACGTCCAGGGGCATAGGAAACTGGTATTTCATGGGAGATTTAATGACATGAATGCATGAATAATGACACTCAATTTAGTAATTCGTAATCTTACATGTGTCCACAAGGGATAATTACTTATGTCTCTTGCGATTGTGGCTACCAGAGGAACAAGCTGTGATTTCAAATTTTTCGTTGAGTTGAAAAAGCCACACAAACAAATTTAAATCTGCCTATAAAATGAAAATATAAACTATAGTATATTCATTCCTTATGTACTACTGATGTAGTTGGTAATCAGCAGTCATGAAACAAGTGGAAAATTACTTTTTAACAAGCTTTGTTGTTAGTAGTAAATCATTCCTATACATGTGTGGGGCCAAATATATAACCAGATAATATGAAGATGTAACTCCAGTAGGCTTCAACCAATGACTGGATGTGTGAGGTTCTATTGAAAATACTTCCCAACTGGCAATAACATTATAATATGAAAATAACGATAAACAAACTATGAAGGGGGAGATAATACCCTCAAGGGGATAACCCACCCTCTTAGTTGATTATAATTATTTTCAAACAAGATCGAGAATGCCGAACCAGGGTGTAAACAATTGTACTTTATATTGCTCTTAAATTGGCAGAATTTTCTAATAATTTCGAAAAACTTTAATACTCACTCACAATTATAGGGGGATTATCTCCCTCTGTCTAAATCATGGGAGGATGAGTACCTCCCATCCCCGCTACTTCTGACGCCCTTGGATACGCCTAGGCTTATTGGTATAAAATTAATATTCCATGATATTCATACAAAAATGTTTCGGGTTAGTGAGATTGTAATTAATAGAATTTTCCTAATGAGCCCTCCATATTATTTTAACCTTGGTTACAGAATCTTTGCATGTATCCATACTGACCAATTGAATATACGACTTTATATGTTTTTTTTTATGTCCAGAGAATGAGAAGGATTTACAGAAGAAGAGCAGTTTCTAAATTTTAATATATCCAAGGTAAAATCCTTTTTATATTTTCTCAAATCAATATTCTAAAAAAGGAATCCCCAAACTACGGCCAGGGGGCCTGATTCGAAAGTTTCTATGCGGCCTTCCAATATTTATTAGTAATTGTATTTTTGTTAGTTTACTTAATTTAAGAATTACGAATATTCGATATATGCAAATTTCGCCAATTCTCATTTTTGGATTTTCACCATACAAACGAAGTCCGATGGACCAAATTCTGTACCTTTGTTTTTGATATTGTGTTTAGCTTATGAATATTAGAATGGTACTTGCGAATCCATTTTCGTTTCTTTTCAAATGAGAGATGATAATTTATAACACAACTTCCTGGATCACTTGTTTGTTAAGCTAATACGTTTGCAATTCCGTACAGAATTTATGGATGTTTCAAAAAATGTGTTCCCCAATTTTGTGTTCAGTTATCAAATGTATCACCCTATATATTGAGTGCGAAAGGCAGGTACCATCTGAAACAATTTCCAGCGGCTCCTCTGGTTCCTACTATATGGTTGCAGATACAGATAATAGTCATTCAAAATATTTATATGAATGACTATTTCCGTATTCGCTCTATGCCCACACTGTTTATTTTTAGAGCTGAAAACTTGTCAAAGGTTTCATTGTTACCTTGGATTTGATCCTTGGTATATGATTTTCATCTGACACTCTATGCAGCTTTTGTGCCTCGCTAAAATTTACCATTGAAATTTAATAGTTTTTGTGAGTTTTCCACCCGATCTATCGATGTTAGTTGGGGTGAAGATGCCAAAAAATTTGTAAAATTTAGAAATCGAACATTGGCTAAATATCCATTGTAGAGAGCCAATGTATCGTATTTCCCTTATTATGCGCCCATGCCAGCGTTGCCAGATCATGTTTCCACAAAGTTGTTGCCATAGGGTTGAAAAGTTCATGCTACTTCTCGCTTCTGATTTGGAAGGTCATGCCATTTTCTTACCACAAACTTGCGAAGTTCATGCGATGTTTAAGCCGCAGAAATGTCAAGTTAATGTCACGTTCTTGCCAATCTAAAAGTTCATACAAAATCTTCCATAGTTCTGGTCAAAACTAATACAGTATTCAATTTTCATCTCATTTTCATGCCCAGTTTATGCCGAAAGTTTTTGGAATGTTCTTGACATAAGTCAATATACGTATCGTAATTCTTTATAAGAGAAATTTCGACAATAACAAAGAAATATATATGGTCATAAGACAATGTTCTAACTTCTATGCATTTCCTTGTAGCTATATGTTACAATTAATCTGAAATTTATTCTTGAAACTTTTGAAATGTTCTCTAACTGATACTAACGAGTATATGGATAAGTACACAAACTCGATCTCAATTTAGTAAGAAAGAGTCTGGCAGAAGAAAACTCTTTTTCAGTTTCAACACTCTTTCAGCTTCAGTTACAAGGACTACTATATAGGGTCTGATATAACAGGAGCATTATCTTTGATTTTGTTCCGGTTACTCAACAAGATTGAATTCTTTGTTTAGTGTATCGAATTTACTCTCCAAATTTTTGCTTGCTGCCGTCGCAGCACTTTTACGAATACTTTCCGTAAAATTCATAATACTTTGGATTTTCCAAAAGAATAATAATTATATTCGTAGGTTCAACAATGTCTTGTATTTCAGATGAGTTCTCAGCCTCTGTCTCCAGGCTCACAGGATATAATTTTTAAGAATACATTTGCCATTGGTTTCATATCGAATTTTTGGTCGATTTATCAACAAATACAGGATTACAGGGTGTCTAATAAGTTCTGTCCTCATAAATCACATCTCATTGCATAGTTACGTATGAACACACAAGTAGTTTCAGATGCATAATTTGTAACACTTTTTCGGCTCTTTCTAACGATATAATAGGCTCCCACATAATATTATTTACACTTGTGAAAATAATGGCTGAAAAGATTAGATCCAAAATTATCGCACTTTTCGGGATAGGTAGCTCAAAAAGGAAATTTTTCAAAAGCTAAAAAATGGAATTGTTACACCTAACTAATATATCGTACCATAAAACTATATAAGGATACTGGAAGCTTGAGTGACAAACCTAGATCCGGTCGCCCAAAGTCTGTAAGGACTCCAGCCTTGAAAAACAAAGTCCGCTGCCGAATTTCTCGGAATGCCCGGAGATCCATCAGGAAAATGGCCCGTGAGTTATCGGTTAATCATGAAACGATGCGAAAGCTTGTAGTTGAGGATCAAGGGCTTAGGTCTTTTAAAAGAAAGTAGGTACACCTCCTTAACCCGAGTATTCGGACTAAGAGGCTGGATAGATCGAAAGCACTTTTCAGCAGTTCGCTCCTTGGGCCCAAGACCAGATCCTCTTCTTAGATGAGAAGATTTTCACGATTGAAGAGGCTTGGAGCCGACAAAATGACCGGATTCTTGTTACCAGTTCTACAACAATCCCAGAAAACCTGAAATACATCGATAGAGTGCAGAAGTCAATGTCTGTGATGGTCTGGGGCGATGTGTCCGCAAATACACGGACAAATCTGATTTTGTCCCCCAAGGGGTCAAAATCAACTCTGCGACATACCAAGAATTGATTTTGGAACAGGAAATCAGTATAGGTGGGTAAAATCAATTTAGAAATAACACTTGGATCTTTCAACAGGATTTTGCCCGTGCACATGCATCCAAAAGCACTCAAGACTGGTTAAGGGCAAGAAAAATCGAGTTTATTAGTAAAGACAAATGGCCCCATCTAGTCCAGATTTGAATCCGCTCGATTATAGCGTCTGGGCTAATCTGGAGGAAAGGGTCTGTGCTAAACCTCACAAGAGTTTGGACTCTCTGAAGCTCTCCCTTCAGCGTGAATGGCAGAAAATACCACAAGATGAGCTGCGAAATGCAGTAGGGAACTTAGGACGCGGCTACAGGCTGTAATTTCTCAAAAGGGAGGATATATTGAGTGAACACTTTACTAAACCTTTTACTACTAAATATTTTATCAGTTTGTAAAATATCAACCAAATTGGTTTAATATAGCAAATATGGCAGGCAGAAACATTGAGGACAGAACTTATTAGGCACCCTATAAGGAGGTATTTTTCAATAAGTTCATAATTTCACTTAGGTTTCATTTTTAACCTATTAGTACCTCGGAAATCGTTACCAATCTTAGAAATCCTCTCAGTATGTACATATACAACTATCTAGAAGTTACTCAATGAATTTATAACAGATCTGGCAAATGTGGATTTTGAACTTCATGTGCCCTATAGGTGTCCGTCATAATGGTCGATGGACTACTAATTTCACTTGAATAATTCCCAAACGATTTGATGTATCGACCAGGTTATCAAAGCAAAAGTCTGGTACATTTTGCCTTCAATTGGACGACTCAATAGATTTTGTCTCATGTGCTCAACTTCTTGTTTTTCCTTTGATGTACAGTAGAACTCGGATAAGACGTACCCCTTCGGGAAACAGAAATTAGTACGTCTTAACCGAGTGTACGTCTTATCCGAATATGTTTGCATTACAAATAGTGATGACTGATATTTTGGGATATAAGAAATAGTACGTCTTAACTGAGTGTACGTCTTAAGCCGAGTACGTCTTATCCGAGTTCTACTGTATTTATAATTCAGATTTTAACTTTCGGTAGACTATGTGGGGTCAATAATGACCCCATTAAATTTTGGGTCAATTCTGACCCCACTTCGTTACTATGATAATGGTTGGGGTCAATTCTGACCCCACTTCGTCAATATGATAATAGTTGGGGTCAATTCTGACCCCACTTCGTCAATTAATTAATGGTCAATCTGGGGTCAATTTTGACCCCGCTAAGTCAATTCTTATGAAAATATATACGTGTTAAGGAGGAATTTCTATTGTGTGCCCTTCAGGACTCACAAACAAGTGAAGTTGATATATATAGAAAATACACTCTTTTATCTTACATTGAATTATGAAATAATTAGACATCTGTACGGATGGTTCAGCAGCAAAACTTGGCTGTCCTTCAAGATTCATGAAAAATTTTAGGGATTCTGCGCCACATGTCATCGGGAATTATTTTATGGTACATAGGGAGGCATTAGCATTTAAGACTTTTCCAGATTCTCTGAAACATGTTTTTCTTGTTGGTATAAAAATGTTCGGCTATATTTAATCAAATGCTGTGAATACTCCAACATTCTAAATATATATAATACAACACGCTTTTGCTTATACGTTGTTAGTTGACGATAGGAAATGTTCTTAGGCTTCTTCTAGATTTATATGTCAAGTTCAGATTGCAGGTTGAGGGTGATTGAGTAACAGTTATGGATGATAATTCTTGGCTTCTGAATCTGTCATACCTCACTGGTATTTCGGAATGCCAAACAGTCTCAACCTCTCATTACAACGAAAGGAATGTTATTTAATGGATTTACAGACATGTTGATTTGTTTCCTAAGTATGCTTGACATATGAATAGGAAAAACGAGACTTGTAGAATGGGTAGATTTCCTACAATTTAAAATTTATTGAAATGCATGATTATGAGGTAACAGAATAGTTGAGATACACAATAGAGTGTCCCAAAAAAATAGAATTTTTGTAAGGTTTATGGGGGACCCCCTAAGAGGTTTCTATATGTCATAAAATGATTGTGGAAAAATTTCAGGTATTTATGAAGTGATTTGGGGGTCCTCAATGGCTTTGTAAATTAATTTTTACACCTGTTTTTTAACTATTCCAAAATTTCATTTTTCCTAGAAACTTTCTTTAAAATGCTAACTTGGGTGAATCAACGATGCAGATTTCAGATTTAGCATCATAAATTTGTTATCTTGTATACTTTCGGATTTGAATTATTGAATTTTATGATTCATTTGTTACTGTTCGTCAAGTTTCAAGTTTCTATTGATTACTTCCTAAAATAACTAAAGAATAGATTCTGGTTTGTAATTGAGTCATATTTCCGTCGTAAATAAGATTAAATTACTAAGGAATTATTGTGTTCAATAGTAGGGTTTGCTCCATATTCCGGGACTAGTATAAATTCTGACTTTTGTTTGAAATGTTTAATAAATTGACAATATGGCAGCAAAAACTCGCAGTTCTCAACACATTTGGTTGATCGGATTCCCCGCTGACAAAATAATTGGTGCAAAGTTGCCTAGTGGACTTGATGTTATGCGCTTTTTTATCAAACATCGCGAAAGTAAGTGCACAAGACGGGAAAGCGCACATACAACCTATGACGAATTAATTAAGATATGGCACCAGTGCAGGATTCCAGTGAAATCTAAGAGAGATATCATCGATAAAATAGAGAAACTCTACAAGCAACAACAACAGCTTTCGAAAAACATGCAGCGTAGCAATCTGTCAGACATTCCAAACCAGGAAGAGTACTCAATCAAACTAGATAAATTGTTTGACATAGCTCAGCTCACGCAAACTGTTTAATTCAGTTTGAAGAGGACAGACAATTCCTCGCTCAGCAGCGCATGGATCGTTCTGGAAGTATCGGGGGATAGATTCCTCGCTAGCAACGCTAGAAGGGTTGTCGGCCAAAAGACGCGCGCATCTTGAACTGTACAATCCTCTGCACCAAAATCGCAGTTCACCAGCCAAGAAATTGATTCAGAGCCCGACGAGACTACTTATGAAGACACGAGTGATGATGGGACATTCACATACAATTCGACTGGAGTCAAGAAGCAGCGAATCATCAGTCCGAAGTTAATGCTGTTCTTGACAGAACAAACACCAGTGTACACAAGGCATCAATGATTGCTGCATCTCTCTTGAACACGGCTGGTGTCCCTTCAAGTACTGTTTCACTCTCAAAAAGCACTATTCACCGTCAAAGCCAGAAGCAATGGAAGAAATAAGCCCAGGAGGCCCGTCAGGCATTCTCCTCCACGAAATCTGTTGTGCATTGGGATGGCAAACTCTTACCAGATACAGATAAGAGTATCCCACTTGGTGATCGAATAGCTGTCCTCCTAACCAGTTCTGAAGATAGTTCTATCAAGTTACTTGGAGCCCCTAAGCGCTTGTCAGGAACTGGAAAATATACTACCGACGCTGTTAAAGGACTTCTTGAGTCGTGGGATATAGAAACAGATACAGTTGGTGCCTGTTATGATACAACAGTATCAAATTCAGGTCAATATTATGGCGCTTGTGTACACCTGGAAAATTTGCTTGAACAGTCTCTACTCTGGCTTGCTTGTTGGCACCACATCTTCGAAGTGCTTCTATCGGACGTGTTTACAACGTGTATGGGCCTATCATCTGGACCAGACATTCTATTTTTCAAGCACTTTCGATCTACATGGCTGAAATTACACCATCAACCCCAAGATACAATTCCTCTCGTAGATGCTCCAACAGATGTTTTGCAGTTTCTTCGGACCACGATGGATGCCAAACATCGAAGGGAGGACTATCTTGAGTTAATCCATCTTGCTGCTAATATGGTTGGCCTACCAGTTGTTTCATCTCTACGACGGGTTGGAGCTCTGAACAGAGCACGTTGGATGGAAAAAGCTACCTACGCGTTGAAAATTGAGCTTCTCTTTCGGAGAAACGAGGAAGCATTGCATCTCACCGGACGGCAATTACAAGGTCTTCAATCAATCAACCGATTTGTTATCCTAGTATACATCCAGTCGTGGTACTCGTGCAGCCTCGCTATTGATGTCGCAATCAACGATATAGCGCTGATTCATCGTTTATAGGAATACGGCGACGTGGAGTTGAGTCGTGTTGGTTTGTGGATGATGGTCAGACACTCTTGGTGCCTTTCTCCGGAATTGGCTTCGCTAGCGCTATTCTCAACCATCTACATGACGAGGTTAAAGTTCAGCTTGTTGCAGGTATTTAGCAAGATCGAGGCAGACATCTGTTAACTAAGCTACCGGGCTCTCCTAATGAACTTCATGCATCACTGTCATTTTTGGGACATCAAGATTAGACTCATCGTTCCTCAAAAAACCTGTTAATACTTGGAGCTAGGATCTAAGCTACATAGAGGGTCAACGGTTTGCTAGGCATTTGGCTTGTGTAACGATGTTGCTGAACGTGGGATCCAGCTGATTCAACAGTTCAACAGAAGTTCAAAAGACGAGGTCCAAAGCAATAACTACTACAAGTGGTAGAGCAGCATCGAAAACACTTCAGGACTACTCCAACTATGTCTGAGCTAAGTTTCATTTAATCTATTAATAATATACAATGAATTACAAAAATATTTTGCTTTTTGAAAAAATATATAAATTGTAGAGATAACAAATTTCTGATGGGGAATCTGAAATCTGCATCGTCGATTAACCCAAGTTAGCACTTTAAACTATGTTTCTAGCAAAAAACTAAAATTTGGAATTGTTAAAAAACAGCTGTAAAAATATAATTTATAAAGCCATTGAGGGACCCCTAAATCACTTCATAAATACCTGAAATTTTTTCCACAATCATTTTATGATATATAGAAACTTCTTAGGGCTCCCCATAAACCTCACAAAAATTCAATTTTTTGGGACACCCTAATGCACAATTATACTACAATTCATTGTCTTGAGTGAGGAATTCTCAAGATATTTCTGAATATTAGCAAATCCGATTTAAATTTAGCGAGAAATCCTTTTGTTGCCAAAATGCAAGATTGTATTCCAAATGATCTGGATGAGGTACAAGAAGAATTTATATATATAATTCACGTTGCCAAGGCAAGATTATTTTTCTCGCTATTTGAAAGATATGCAAAAAATGTGTAAACAAATTCTAAGCATTCATTTGTGGCACAAGAATAGAATATTGTGACCACAACAAAATCTAATGTGAAAATTGTTTAAGGCTTGCCAACCGTAGTTAGAATTATTTCTTAGCTGCAAATACACTCAATATTGCAAGATTTGTGATTTTCAATGAATTGGCGCATGCATATTTGATCTTTTGCCAATTATGACACATTTGGCAGAAAGAAATTGTAACTAATTTAGCTACATTTGTTCGTAGCCTTCCGAAAATTTGAAACCTATAGAATCCAGAAATGGTATTGGGATTGCTCCATCTCAATTGAAAATCGTGCTTGAAATATTCGAGAATTTATGAGATCATTAGCTATTTAATTTGCTACTAGCCAGCTCAGTGCATCTGGTTGGCTGAAGTATAAAACAGCCAAATTTGTCAGTATTCTTGGTCTCTACGGGAAAAATTTTACTCTGGACTGCGTGACTCGAATACACAGAGTAGTTAAGATTTTAAGCGCCGAGCCTTTTAATGAACTCGGTCCATTGCGCCTCGAGGTATCCATTATTCTCCAAATTGACGGGCCCTCTGAGTATTATAATATAGATATATTTCGAACAAAATTATTCACTAATATATGTATATGACATATAAATTATTGAATTATTTCGTAGGATCAACCCCTTTGTAGCTTTGAGAGCAAGGATCTACCTAAATTTCTGATTTGCTAATTTGTTCACTTTATATTCATCAAAACGACAATAAAATTACATATGAGAAACTTGAAAATGTGAACATCGGATTCAGCGTACTTAGTTACTTGGGAATTCATCTTTAGGTGTACTAAATGCAATGGTCTAACTAGGTTCGTTATCTCCACTAGGGTTCTTGTCCTCACTAAGTAAATTCATATGTCAAATTTCAATAGCAAGAAGGGGAGGAATAGATTCAAATTTGCCCGTAATTCTTTCGTATCTATTTGTGTCTGTGCATCGACAATGTGTGCACGCGTTCCATGAAAAACTTACACTGAATAATTTTAAACGAACTTATTTATTCAAACGTTTGGAATGTTCAAAGAGGGCTTAACCTGAGGATTGCGAACAATTTAGGATTTAGGAGCGTATGTAGTGGCGAATCCAGGAATTTTGGTGGGGGATAACCATCCAACTCGATAATCTATAATTGATATCACATTGACAAACATTAATTATTCACTTTGATGTGTTGTGTATATTAATACCTTGACCTTTTGAGCCATATTTGTACATCTCTCAAGGGACAAAAGTATTCGACTACTCTGACATATTGTCATAAATTGTATACTCTTCCTCGCTCCTATATATTATGTAATCTATATTCGTGACTGCAATCTAGTAATTTGCTTAGAATAACGTCTGTTTTTAAGAATTTCACAAACATATTTTCGATTTACACTTTTGAAGGTGTTAATTATTAATAATGATTAGATAATTATTGATAGTCAGAATATGTGGTAATTCAAAGCCTATTAAGTATCCATAATTTCTGAAATGATATTTGAATTCTACGTAGACGAGTTACCCAGATTAAAGTTTTCAATGAGATTGAACAAGTTTACCAAAGTTATAGAAGAATTTTAATTTGTGCCATTTTTGCCACCTTTTGCCCAAGGTGGCACAGGTGGCTGCTACCAAGAAGTTCGTTTTAATTCAAGGGTTAGCATAGTCATATCATTCGAAAACATCACTATAACTTATTCCTCCTAACCCTAGTTGATTTCCTTGTAGTGGCGCTGATTTCTGCCACATGTACCACTTTTTGCAACAAGTGGCACAAATTGAAATTCTTCTATAACTTTGGTAAAAATTGTTCAATCCCATTGGAAATTCCATCTGGAGTAACTCGCCTACGTAGAATTCAAATATCAAGTCAGAAATTATAGATTCTTAATAGATTTTGAATTACCACATGTTTTGATTATCAATAATTGTCTAATAATTATTAATAATTAACACCTTCACAAAGTGTAAATCGAAAATATTTTTTGAGATTCTTGAAAAACACATGTTAGTCTATGCAAATTACTAGATTGCAGCTACGTATATAGACTGCACAATATATATGCGCGGGAAAGTATACAATTTATCACAATATATTTGTGTAGTCGAACACCTTTGTTCCTTCACTGTGTATGATCGACTTTGACCTACGCAGTGGCTTTTTAGTCGCACTTTAAATATATTTAATTAATAGACTAGGTTGCCCGATGTCGGTACAGATTGTAATTTTTATTTGTGTCCAGTTACAAGAATAGTAGAACGATTTGCTAAAGCGATGAATGCATTAAGATTCCGTCTCAGAATAGAATAGTGAGAAACAATTCTTAAATACTTTTTATAGTCTTATAACGTTAATTCAAAACTATTTTCCCCGTGTTGTTTATTTAATTCAGCCGCAATCACGATTTACAATTTCCTTCCAGCGTATACATTGAAACAGTTTGTTGATAATTCAACAATTTATATGCACCAAAGTTGCATTATATATGGTTGATTTATTGGCTAAACTCTTACATTACTATTAGTACTAGCGAATTGCACTTCCAGGGTCGCTGCGCGACATCTTAGTGCTCCAAGTTAGCTTCACTATTAATCAAACTTCTATCATGTATATTTGTTTAGCAGTGCTGAATAATGTGATTTTTCGAGAATCAAGAAATGTGACAATAATGGCATAATTTCCTCATAGGTGTGAATTTTGTCCAGGACTCGAAATTGTCCATGCCAGGCTCAAAACATCAGCGTATGCAAAAATTAGCCCTGTGGTACCTCCAGTTTCTTCAATAAATTCTCGATGTACAAACATTTCTGTGCATACATATATATATATACTAGGGGGTTCAATATGTCCTGCGGGTGATATCATAGAACAGGGAACAAACACTATACACACTAATTCACTACATTATTTATTCAAAGTAATCCCCTCCTGCAGATACACAAAGTATTAACCTATCCATCCACTCGTAAAAACACATTTCTGTACTCTTCTTCGGGATGGATTTGAAGTACTGGTACAGGGTCGTCCGAGTGATTACAATGTATTAATATCTTGCATTAAAGGTAGATTTTAAGCTTGGGAAATAGCAAAAATCACAATGAACTGGGTCTGGTGAGTATGGTAGATGGGGAAGTAATACTAACCCTTCTAAATCGAAGAATCTTTGGTTAGCTAAGCTGTATGGGAACTGGCGTTATAAATTTAAATCTTCATTCCTCTAGTTCCAGTTTTCGGGCAATACTTTTCTATGTCTTTTATCAAGTTTGGAAGCACTTGCTCTATAAAGAAAGTAGCAGTAACAGCCTTGCCACCCTCACAAGGTAATCGCAAGACAATTCCATGACTATTGAATAAGATGGTATACATACTCTTAGGTTTCTAAAGTCGGGCCTAGGAATTATCGCCAGCTGTTCGTCGTCTCTCACTCATTATCGCTTCTTTTACTTGCTACAGCCTGTTACATATTTATTTAGAATTGTTACTTAAGCCGAAAATTATTAGAGTTACAGTATACATTGCCATATATACCCTAATTGAGAGTGAGGTAATAGATCTTAATAATTAATAGGATACCCGTTGCCCTCTACTACTAGTTGGCATCTTCTGGGCATTGATTTCCCAGTAAGCTTTAAGAAAATCTGGTGAATACGTTTTCAGACTGCTTCTAAATTGAGTTTCAGTTCTGGAATTGTCCTTGGGCCTAGCTTAAGTATCGTTCGCTTCACCCATGCGAATAACTTTCATTGGGGTTAAGATCTGGACTTTGTGAAGGCCACGGAATCTGATTTGGTACATTTTGTGCCAACCAGGTGTGGACCATTTGCGAGGTGGGTTTTGGATCATTATCCATCACCAATTGCCAGTGACTTTCATGATATACCTGTGCTTGAGTTATCAAGTATCCTTCCATTATATCTAAAAACATCCCACTCTTCATATTGTTAGTGAAAACACACAATGGGAATGTATTCATAGATGAGAATGCAACCCACACCGTGTATCTTTGGGACATGCTTCGTTATAGGGGCGATCCTTTTTTTGTTGGATTTTGTTCACATCCTCTTCCCTTTGAGAGCCAGATTGACATATCGTCAAGAAATATTGTTTGGGCCCATTGTTTCTTCTAGTATTTGTGCTTTCTCGCCCGTTCTATCCTGTACATGCGATGTTTTTTCACTCAGCATAGGGATCTGAACAGAGTAAGGTTTGTTGTAAGATTTGTCTTTCAACACTCTCCGGACAGTCTGATAGGAAGCTTTATTACCTGTACCATTTGCTAATGTTCGCAAAGAGAGGTATGGTTTACATCGTACGCGGTGAAGAATGGACAATTTAGTGGAAGATCGCAAGTTATTGGGTCTCCCTGCGCCCCTTTGGTGAAATAGCGGTACACCTTCATCTAATCGGCATTTAACATTGTAAAATATAGCTAAGGAAATGCCACTTAACAGAGATTTCCTTGGGCAAAAGCTTCCCGGATTGGAGAAGTGTCTTCACAATTTCCCTCTTCTCGTGCGAGTGTCAGTCCAAAAGTTTTGTCGTACAAAGGTTTTATTTTGTCTTCAATCAAATAAATACAACACTGTATATTTAGATATATATAATGACTCTACTATTAATTTGAGCTATATTCAACACTTATTTCCTGAGTAGCGCTATTTTTTCCATAACCCTTTATACAGATTTTATTATTGCTGAATGGAACTGGAAAGAAGGGATTTTTGAGCCATGATGTTTTATGACTTTATGCGTAAGATATCAGTGGAGCAGAGTCATGATAACTTGGTGGAAGATTTCCAAGATCAAGCTCCATCTAAACGTACAGTGGAGCGTTGGTATCTAGATTTCAGGAGGGAGAGAATGTCATTACAAGATGAGGCTAGGTCTGGGTGACCTTCAACCGCCGTCACTCCAGGGACTATTGCTGCTGCCAAGACATTAATCAGAGAGGATAGCCGCATTAACTATGAACAGTTTGCTAAGACCCTAAAGATCGGGAAAGCAGCCATCAATACTATTCTACATGATTATCTTGGTGTCAGAAGGCTTGCGGCCCGATGGATCCCTCATAATCTCTCTGAAATGCAATTAGAGGTAAGGGTAGAATGGTGCAAGTTTATGCTCAAGAAATTTAAAGGAGCAGAGTCTAAACGAGTTTAGGACATACTAACATGTGATGAGACATGGATCTGTCAGTACGATCCGGAAACAAAGCGGCAGTCTTCAATCTGGGTGTTTCCTGGCGAAGATCCCCCTGTTAAAGTTCGTCGGGCTCGTATCGTTGGGAAGAAGATGGTGGCTGCTTTTTCTGTAAGACTAGCCCAGTAGCAATAATTCCTCTCGAGGATCATCGTACCGTCAATGCTGATTGATACATTAACAATTGCCTGCCCAAGGCTTTCGAAGCTTGGAGTTCTCGTTGCCCTAAGACCGGTATCAGAGGACTTCTCCTTCACCACGATAATGCATCTGCACACACAGCAGCCAAAACATTGGACTTCCTGGCTGAAAATTCGGTCCAGTTGGTATCGCATCCACCTTACAGTCCAGATTTAGCTCCATGCGAGTTTTTATTATTCCCTACAATCAAGGAAAAGATCTGTGGAATAAGGTTTGAGAGTCCTGAAGAGGCTCGTTTGGCATTTGAAGAGGCTCTTTGGAGCCTGCCAGAGGAAAAATGGCATAGTTGTTTCGACAGTTGGTTTCATCGTATGCAACTTTGCATAGATTGTTGTGGTCGTTACTTTGAGAAACTGTGAAAGTTTGATTTAATTTGTTATTATATTTTTTGTGTACGACAAAACTTTTGGACTGACCCTCGTATTGAGTCATTTTCAGAGCTGATTGTCAAGTAGGGGAAACGATTAAGGTAAATAATAGTGATGGAGGTCAAAATGAATTTTTACATGAAGTCATAATTAATATTTACGAGTAAATTTCCGGAAAAAATAAGATAATGACTTGGTTCAGGGAATTTCAGCAAAATACATCATTAAGCCATTATGGACAGCGAAACACAAGAGCCTGAGTGAAGTAAGACAAAGGACCGAGGTTTTGTAACAAAACATCTCCATTCTAAATAATTATGTAACAGACTGTATATGGTGTTGAATAGTACTCACGTGTCGTCACCAGTAATAATCTCGGCTAGGCGTCTAGAATCGCAGTTCTCAAGTTTCTAAGAGTTTCTTGGCAATATTCAGTCGTGCCAACCTTTGATTCTCTCTGAGCTTATGAAGGACCCATTTCCCACTAATCAATAGGTAGCCAAGCTCGTCGTCAGAATTGTATGAATAGCTCCGATGAAATCTCCATTCTTTGTTCTTACTGATAGACAGTAATGGACTTGTCTTCCATGACCGTATTTTCAATCAGTATGATATTTTCTGAAATGGTGGCGATACCGGCCTTCCAGATCGAGGCAAATCTGTGACATCAGCATCACCAGATCTAAAACGGACAGCCCATCACTCGACAGTAGATCTGGAATGGTAATCCACAGACAATATCTCCTGTAGCTCGCTGAAGATCTATATGGGCTGAATCTTGAGTTTTGTGCGAAACTCTATATGTGCTCGCTATTTGAGGTTTAAATTCTTATCCTTTGAAGCCATAAATTGAACAGTAGGTATGAATTGACTACGCGTGATTATCTCAAAACGTCATAATTTGTATTGAATATGCTTGAAACTTTCAGTATATGGAGTTTAACTATATGGGCTCATAATATCTGAAAGTAAGATATATTACTTGACTAATTCATGGGATATAACATGACCCGTAAGACTCATTGAACGCCCTCCTAGTATTGTACATACAGATTCATTGCATTCTCCAATTTGCAATTTGGCGTGTTTTTCTAAATATATACATACAGTAGAACTCGGATAAGACGTACTCGGCTTAAGACGTACACTCGGTTAAGACGTACTATTTCTTATATCCCAAAATATCAGTCATTACTATTTGTAATGCAAACATATTCGGATAAGACGTACACTCGGTTAAGACGTACTAATTTCTGTTTCCCGAAGGGGTACGTCTTATCCGAGTTCTACTGTATACATTTTGTTGATTGAATTCTTTGCTTTTCTATTTCCTAAAATTTTCTGTTTTAGGTTGATCTTTTATTTATGAATAGACAGTTCCAAAATTCGCCATATTTTAACTTTTATCCTTTCTTTTCTCATGATATCTCTTTCCTGCCAAAAATTTCTTTTACTTCAGGGAATCCTGGTCCCTTCTATAAACTCTACAATTTTCCACTTTTCGATCCATCTACATTAATTGCTTTACCTGGTGAGTAATATTACTATATAGTCGAACCTGCATCAACTGACACTCGCATAGGACATAAAATTTCGTCGGTTTATCAAGTTATTGGATTATGCAAGTGAAATTGTATTGTCGGGGGGCTATTTAAAATTAACACTTTCAAATATTTGTGTCAGCTTGTGTAGTTTTGACTTACTGCTTCCCGAATCATTTTATCAATTGTATTTTCTGAGTCTGATTCCTATTATTATTGTTTTATTAACAATTTATGGGTTTTTTCTTTGTTTGGATGATATTTCTAACATTTGCATCATAGCCCATTACTTGGCAGTTTAGTTTTTACCGTCATATTCCTGAAACGAAATATCCCCTTTCCCCTTTGACGCATATTCGCTTTGTTAGGAACGACCTATTTTCCATTATTTATTAGAATTATTGACTATGCAAAAATGTTTCCGTTTTTAGTGCATCCCCTTTAGGGAGATTCCCCAATGGGATGGATAATGTAGATGTCTCTACTTCTGTCAGTCCGAACGACCATGCGAAATCTAGCAGTCTGATTAGAATGAAATGGTACACTTATATATATTTTGTGCCAGAGATTTGCACCTTTGCTATGAATATTTTTTGAAGTAAATATATCTCATCTTTTGTTTATTAATCTTATTTCACACCTTTCTATGTAGAATTCAACATAATCCTAGAGATTAGGTCTCAACATGTTCTGAGGGGTAATTGAATGCGTAGAGTCAGATTTTGTGATTCCATTGCTCAAAAGTAACGAATTCGCTGATTTTCACATAATTAATTATTTTTCACACCTTTTTGAATTACAGGGTGACAATTAAGTTCTGATACATAGTTCCAATAGATCTGATACGTTTCCAATATATTATATTACTATTTCTATCATTTATATTCTAACATATATGTCTTCCTGTTATGTTCAAACAGTAATCTAAATCTATACACGCATAAAATCAGAAATTTCAAAATGGAAGTAAAGAGGTCAAAAATTATCTCATTATTTATGACCGGGAGCACACAGAGCGAGATTTTGAAAAGTCTGAAAAGTGAAAAGATCAACAGATTATTCATTTATCGTACTATTAAACGATATAACGATACCAAAAGTGTGGAAGACAAGTCTCGTTCTGGCCGACCGACTACAGTTCGTACGAGAGCACTAAGGGAAAACCTCCGCAGTAAAATCTGCCGAAATCCCAGGCGGTCAATCCGGAAGATGGCAAGGGAGACTCTGTTAATCGCGAAACATTTCGAAAGGTGATACATGAGGACTTGGGACTTAAATCACTCAAACGGCAAACAGTTCATCATCTCACTCCCACTCTTCGGGTAAAAAGACTTGAAAGGTGAAAAAGGCTTCTGCGGCGCCTCGTAACTGAAGATTATGAACACATATTGTTTTCGGACGACAATATTTTCACGGTAGAAGAAGCAACTAACCGTCAAAATGATAGAATTATTGCGTCGTCATGCAAAGACATCCCTGAGAGCATTAAATTCATCGATCGAGTGCAAAGACCGCTTTCTGTGATGGTCTTGGTTGGGGTGTCCGCAGATTCTCGGACAAAATTGATTTTTGTCCCACAAGGGGTCAAAATTTACTCGCAAACATATAGAGAGTTGATTCTTGAGCCTGAAATCAAATCTGCTGGTTCATCCTTGTTCAAAAACACACCCTGGATATTCCAGCAGGACTCTGCGCCAGCTCATGCCTCGAAAGCAACTCAATCCTGGCTTTTAGGGGAAAATATTGACTTTTTGTCCAAGGAAGAATGGTCTCCTTCAAGTCCGGATTTGAATCCACTTGACTATTCCATCTGGGGGACTTTACAGAGCAGAGTCTGCGCTACTCAGCATGGAAATTTGGAATCTCTGCGGAAGGCTTTGATTACAGAATGGGAGAAAATTCTGCAGGAAGAACTTCCTAAATCTGTCCAACAGTTTCAAGGACGACTTAAAGCTGTAGTAAAGGTAAAAGGCGGTTATATCGAATAGAATTGGATAGGAAGATTTATTATAATATGCTTTAACTGTCAGTGAAAATTTGGATTGAAAGAATAACTAGTTTAGGAAAAACCAGAGTATATTCGTGTATCAGAACTTAATTGTCACCCTGTATTGCCAAAATATTCTCAGAACTTTCGTTTCAACGTCTATTTATAGTTGATCGCTTGTGGCCAAAATTGATTTGATGAATTATTATTCCAACTATTTTTTTACTATATATCCATAAATACTACGATGAATTGCATAAGAGAACTCGAAAATAGGAATTTCAAATTTAGCATACTTTCTTATCCATTATAGCCCTTAAGAGCAAGCTCTACTTATATTTACAATTTTAAATATTCGTTTACTTTATATTCATTAAAACATCAATTCATTTGCACTAACCGAACCAAAGTACTTGCGCACAACTAAATATGCATAGGATAATATGTCTGAATGAGATATTTGACAGTGCTAGTTAACAATGTCTTGGCTAAATCGATGAATATTTTCTAATTGGATATTTTCGAGCCACACTTTGTTCATTAAATAGATAATGAGCTAATTAACTAATTAATTCAAAATTGCAATGAAATCAAATGAGACGGAAAAAATATTGATAGCATATTTTAATTCTACAGGTGTGTCTTAACCCATTATGGCCATTTCGCATTTATTAGAACAAATCTTGTTGACTTATTATCATTTTCATATTTGCACCACATCTGGAAGTAGTGGCACATAACAAATATTTGCGTGCCACTTCGTTGTAAATATAGAATGTGGCAAAATCGACTTGATCTTCAATTTTCCAAATATTTGCAAGTCAGTTTAGAGAATATCATATGATTTTCATACTGTCTTACATTCTGGTGCCAATATTCTAGTGATGTGCGACTTCTGCTACTTGTGGAACGAATATGAAAATGCAAATATGTCAACAAGGTTTGCTCTTACCAATTTGAAATGATCATACTATGGTAATACAGACTAGTAGAATTTAAATATGTTATCAGTGTTGTTCATATTTTAATTACTAAAGATTGAGTGGTTTACAGTATATTGTAGTTTAAAGCTCAGATACATGTTTAAATATTATCAGAAGTATATATGTTACCGTCCAAATTGAGTATCCGCCAACTGAGTATTTGGCGGGGCCAAATTGAGTAAGGTATTCTTATACAATATTTGAGATTAAATGTTATGGTTAACTAAATATACAATAGTTTATAATTTTAAAGATATGGTTTATGGTTTGCTAAAATAAATGAAATATCAAATTCTCATATTGTATGTTGTATCTAGATTCATAGTACTAATATATGCCTCAATGGACTTGATAAAAGTATTTGTATGGATTAATACGCTTAATATCTAATACATATATACTAAACAATAATGACAAAGTTGAATATAATGTAGTAAATGTACTTCTAGGAACTCTATTAGTTTCAGTGAATAGGTTGTTCAGGATAGTTGACCAGTTGATTGAGGCGGTTCTGAAAACAACCTGTTTTTACAGTTGGTGGAAGAGAGAGAGAGAGAGAGAGAGAAGAGATGATTTATAGGGGTTACAGAGAAGATAATTGCAATGCAAACGATCACAATTGGAGCAGGACCAAGTTGCTATTCTGTGGAGGAGTTTGAGGGTGTAAAGGTCCTATACGCGAAACGAGGTAATTTCCGGGGTACTACACGGAGCAAGTTATGCGTAGTGGCTGAGGAAGACCTGTGGGATAAGCTAGTGGCCGCACATCACCAGCTCAGTCATGGGGGACGAGACAGGATGTACGAGTATTACATGTGCCACAACTACCACCTGCTTCGTGCTGTGATTGTCTTCTTCGTACACCTTTGCGCCATTTGCCAAGCCAACAAGGGCAGGAAATCTACACTGAAAGTCATCGACAGACCTATCGTACCTGAGAATGTTGAGCTACGTGCGCAGGCTGACCTTGTGTATATGCAGACATACCCAGACAAGTACTATCAAGACTGCTTCAGCAAGTTTGTGATCCTGAGGCCTCTCAAGTCCAAGCGAGCGGTAAAGGTGGCTGAACATCTGGTGCAGATCTTCGGTGAGCATGGCACGCCGCACATCTTGCATACGGATAATAGGAGAGAGTTCGTCAACAAACATCTATTCACTGCCGTGCGCAGACTCTGGATAAGTACACACCTTGTGCAGGGGAGGTCAAGACACTCACAGGACCAGGGAAGTGTGAAGCGAGCTAATCGTGATTTCAAGAAGCGATTATTCGCACGTCTCATGGATGCGGGTAAAGAGACCAATGAGTGGGTAAGCGTGTTATAATTTGTTCAGTATAGTAAGAATATCGTATACCACTCGGGTATTGAGGCGAGACCCTTCTCTTGTACACTTTGGGAGAACGCCACCTGATCTCAGGGTGGATATGCTACTGACCATTGAAGTACTTAACACCCTTGATAATGAGGACTAGCTGGAACAGGCCCTAGCTACCAGACAGGTTACCGAGTATGCTCATACTCTGCATACACCACCACCACCACCCAGCCCTATGTTATTAACCTCTCTTTCCCTACAGGAACCTACTGATGAAATAGATATTGCAGCTAGCGCCACACTCACTGATACTCCTCTACCACAGCCTTGCTCTTCTCACAATATCACTACCTACCCATCTTTCACTCCTGACCACCCTAAGGTCTACTTCATCTGTGTTTGCCGACGATCTGGATGACGATTCCTACAACCTTACTGTACCCCTGCTGATCGGAACACAAGTTATACCTTATATTAACATTACCTCCTGTCAGTCGAGCCAATACCCTCCTATCCATCCTTCTCACCTCTACCACCATCATCTCCTATTCCCGGCGCATCTGACGCCTACTTCACTGACCATCCTCTCTGTTCAGTCTGTGTAATAGATGATGGCGACAGTACTGTGAGTTACAGCCATTGTAAACTGGATCCATTTCATGCTGACTGCCTGGACCAAATAGACGCATACGATAAGACTCCAGTACAGTGCTTTTGTGCGCGCGATGAGTACTGCAGGAAAGCGCGGATTACTGAGCAGCTCGGTCAAGGAGGCTGAAGAGCACTCAAGGAGCAAAGAGCTGACATGATACAGTCTAGCAAGAATCGTAGGCAAGACCATTGAGAAGGGGATAATGTGAGGATACCCATTCCGTTCCCTGATACGACTAGCATTGGTCCCACTAGTCTCATTGGCACCGTACGGATGTGTACTCGGATGGAGGGGCTTTCTAGATAGGGACTGCACAGGGCCAATCAGTACTGCATTCACCTACACTGACCTAACACCCTGCGGGACTGACAAGCTTCTCCACCCTGACGATGTTCCTGACAGAGAGGTGTCCGTCAGAACGCCTGCTAGGATAAAGGCAGGGGTTATATCACGCACCTCATACCAATGTAAGACAGCATACCGGACTAAGACTTTCCAGTGCAAACGGAAGCAGGTTGAGTGTAATTCGAGGTGTCACAGGTACACTACCGTATGTGGGAACAGATAGTAATGATAAATGAGTTGGTCATAGCTCCCTAGTATGCAAAGTCCAACATAAGTGCCCTATGTATTTCTCTGAGAACCTGTTCTCACATGCTCCTGCATTTCCTGTTGGCCTAAGATACCGGATTGTCGCATAACATTAATATAGTGTTGGGGCAGGAAACAAATTGTTGGTTAGTTCGGCTTTCAAAACGTTGAAATACTCTTAACTACATACAGAAAATTATATGAGATATGGGACGATTAAGACAGATTCAATCGAGTTTGACAGAATATACGAATACGTTGATACCAAAATAATTAATCAATTGTAATTCAAAGTGATGAATAATAGTTAGAAGATTGTCGATGGGTTTCCCTATCTGGATGGATGGTCAAACCTTCTGTTCCTAATCTCTATGCCAATTTCAATCTCATCACAATGGTAAAGTTATTCATCGAAGAATACGGAAGAATTCCCGAGGGATAAAGAGGATTACGGAGTATACAATCTGATGCGCATTCAGAATCCATTCGATTCTCTACAAATCTAACGGAATGAGGCTGTTATCTTCGAACTCGGTGAGTTTAATGATTTACCTTTCCATCAGGATCAGATACAACTGATTCTCTCTTAGCTAGAGTAATCGTGTTAACCAGAGGAGATGTTATAGTTAGTTTGGAACTTGGGAATGTATCATTAAACAAATAACGGATTTTATCTTTGTCTTCCATGGGCTCAATCTGAGAATGAAGATTCAATATTTCCCTATTGACTTGATTTTTAACCTCGATGGATTCTTAATTCTACTCAGAGTGACATAAAGCTGACCATGGCTCTATATAGCATCAGTAGATAGAAGATACAGTCCTACAGTTTCTAAGCTTTGTCCCTGTCCTTTGGTGATGGTGATACAATGAGCTAAATAAACAGAAACTGTCCCCTTCGCAAGACGGGGCTCAACTTAAAAAGAGGTCAAGATAATTCGGAGTATGGACACTCATTTTGTTTGTGTACACCTGCTGCGATCTACGCGTCGATTACAATGTTAGAAATGCTACAATTATCAACCTAGTACCCTTACAGAAACCATCATTATCGAGGTTACGCTCAAGAATTACAGTATCAAGCTATTTCTAGTATGGTTAGCTGTCTCGTTTTTCACAGGTCCCTCAGATTCAGATATCAATAAAAAATACAATTTGTTCTAAACCTTAATAGAGTGATAAAGTATTATTTCAACCATTTGGCCCCACTTGAGCCGAATCCATTAAGCCAATTATTTGACGGTTTAAAAATGAATTATTTTAATAAGATTCAAAACAAGTACATAAATGAAAATGTGAAAGTATTAATCATAGAGAAATATTTGTTGGGTGTGCAATATTATGATTAATTCTGGTTAATATACATCAGCACTCTTCTGTCCCAAGTTAAAAGATAAAGTAAGGTTTCTAATATTTTTGTTGATTTTCCTGTATTTTATATTCTTGGAATAAGCCATAATATTTCTGATATATTATTGAGCTAATAGCGTTTGTGTACATCCTTGCTCTCTAATGAGTTGTGACACAAATTCATAGACATTTGCGTGTGCCTTTCCAATCGCTCTATTTACTCTTAAATCCAACCTACCAGATTATTGTTTGTTCTTCGTTCTACTCCATACATATTCCAAAGCTCATGGTTCACAGTTTATAATCCAGTGCTGTTGAAAATAGTTTACAAGTGCTTGCAATTCATCAGGGCATTCGTGCTTTGGATCTTGAAATGTTTGAGGGAGAAGTTCAACGGGGGGTTAAAGGCCAAGGCAAGAAGCTTTCGTATATATATTTTATGATTTTCTTCAGAAGTATAAAATTGAGATAGGCCCAAAATTTGTACCTTGCGATAAACTGCTTGGCAAAAATGGAAAGTTAAGAGCGTATCCATTTGGACCAAAAAAAACAACACTCCAGCAAATTGGACAGATATCTGTTGGTAGGCCTTAAGAAAATTCTCCCCAACAAGTTGTAAAGTTGTCTAATAAATATGCCAGAGAGTAAGACAGGCATTCGCCATTAATGTCCTTCTTCGAATGTTGTTACTAACACCAGAGACAGCTTAGGCAAAAGAAAATTATTGGATAAATTTGTAGGAGATGATATTGTTAAGCGTTTGGATGCAAGTGATGATTTAGAGCTCGAACTTCCACGTCTTTTAGGCAGGCATCCGGTGCATCTTATAGCTACTTACTTGGATGAGTCCGCTCCAAGTAGTGTATTACCTGTTGGTCTTGAAATCTTAGATATGTTAAGGATTAAAACTATTGGAAATCTAAGTACCAGCGATCTTAAGTCAGTTATAAGTATATTGAGAGGAAAATCAATTCACACTCCAAGGATGAAATTATTTTACACTGCTCGATGTGGAATGTTCGGCAATTCTTTGATGTAAACTAGAACTGAACCGATCTCAGGAGAGAGGACATTCTGATATTTGTCCTGTCTGGACAGTATTCTGTTTTGATATAGCTGTCCTTCTTAGTAAGAGATTTTCTCGATCAGCTGGGATAAATATCTATAAATTACGTTATAAATTATGATTGGACTTTGGACAAGAATTTTTGAAGTTGACAATTCAACCAGAATCTTCTAATAGCATAAGCAATCTGGCTATAATTTGGCAGAGCTCAGTACCAGCAAATTATCACAACCTCAAGTCAATATTCTCTAGTCATGAAATAAGACTGCTGATCCTAGATTTCAATGTCAGCCTAACGATTGATATCAAAGCTGCACTAATAGCTTTTGGTATTATATCAGGCAGGCATCCCTGCCTCTGCTGTACCTGGGGCGAAAGGGAAAATCTTGACGATAATGGGAAATGGGAGCTAAGAGGGGCAACTCAGCATGCTCTACAGTATGAAGAATTTGCAGGGAACAGTGGCGACGCTAGCGCGCAGCCACTAATGGAGCTAAATGAAGACTGATAAAGATCTAGATGGAGCTCTAGCCCCATGCTAGCGGCGCCATTGGCAGGGAATATAGTGGATTGGAAGAAAATTTAAGATTATGCAAGGGAATTGAAAAAACTACCGTATTTCACGATTTTGGAATACTTCCCGGAGAAAACACGTCTATTCTCAATCTCCCAGAGCTAGATTTGATGCTTGGTATAGACAAGAGACTCTATGATGTGATTTTTGAATCTATGTCCGAAGATGAAATACGTATACATCAAGAAAGTTTGAAAAGATATAACATCAGAAACAGTAAATGTCATGGTGGTAGTTTCGAATGGAATTCAATGCGATTACTACTGCAACATCATGCAGATCTGTGTCTAAATCTGAATTGTAATGCCTTAAGGCTACACATGAAATACACAAAATTCTATTTGGATATATAATCTCCATCATTATCTATTACAAGTTTCATGCGCTCGGGTATGCTAGCAACTAAATCTATATTATTAAATCGCAATTGTTGTTTATTCGTCCGTTGTCATGGAAAGTATCTACGTATGCAATTTTGAAATTGTCGCAGAACGGTTAGCGCTGTTAAGTACCTCTACAAATATGTGTATATAGGTCATGATAGAGGAATCATTAGTTTCCAAACAGGTGATTGTGCGGATCTGACCTTACAAAACTAGTGGATTAAGTCAGTAGTTATCTTGAGGCGCAATATATCTCTGCGTGTGAGTCCTGCAATAAAATATTCTCTTTCCAACTTCATTCTAATTTTCCATATGTTATGAGGATAGAGTTCCATTTGGGAAACAACAATCTGTCACCTTTAAAGACCATTCTGACATGCAGAATATCTTCGCTGGGTGTGCCAGCTTCCAGGATATTCGTACTCTTGCCGTAGGTACTGTCTGTGATACATTTAAGGATGCTGTATGTCAACGCGGACTTCTGGAAGGCGACAATGAGTATGATCTGTGTTTAGCCATGGTAGCTTCATGGAATATGCCCCGTAATTACATCATCTATTCGTTAACATCTCACTCTATAATGAATCCTATAATCCTGCGGTACTTTGGGAAAATAGGAGTATTCTTTCTCTGATGATTTTCTATCCATTATCGTTGCTGATGAACAAATTCTAAATACTAGATTATCGTATATTGATAAGTGATTGCAATGCCATGGAAGTCTCTAACAGATTTCCAAAGAATGCCGACGCCCAGTCCCACTAAAAATCCCTACGATGAGGCTCTTATTTTCCAACAGGAATTAAATTATGACATTCATGGCAACTCTCGATAGTCGATCGGAATGTTCCTTCACTTATTACTCAACAACAAAATATATTCATTACTATATTGTCAGCAGTAGACGCTCGTAAGTAATATCCTAAGGTCTTCCTTATTCATGGTCACGGTCGTACAGGTAAGACATTCCTCTACGATACACTTATGGCTAGGGTTCATTCTCAGAGGAAAATTGCGTTAGCTTTAGCTAGCAGTGCTATCATAGCACTCCTTCTAACGGGCGTGGGTATGTGCACTCTAAGTTGAAAGTTCCCCTCGACATCAATGAGCGATCTGTCTGTAACATCTCGTAGCCAAATTCTTATGTTAGCATACACGAAATTTGCAGAACCTAAATTAATAAGTCAGAATATTATTCTGTTTCCTAAATCACAGATCTCTCAGATTCAGATATCGATCAAAAAAATTGTTTGTTCAAAACCTAATGGAGTGATTTAGAGGTATCTCTACCTCCAAAATATCAATCAATTTAAATAATTCGTACACAAAACAATTTTTGTCACAATTTTACTTTTCATTTAATTTCTAACACTCCTTGAATTCAATACATGCCAGTTAGTAGTGTTTAATACATATCCATTATGAAAGTCTTGACATAAACTAAAATATTGGAAATTTTTTATGTTCACATGTTATAAAATGATTGTACCTGATATTTATCTAATTAATCGCTCTCAGTTTCATCTTGTAATTCTTCTCAAACAGCTGCAGCATTATCAGTAGCAAGAGATATGAAATTGAACTCGCATACTGCGTTGAAAAATTCCTCACCATATCCTTCTATACCCCCACCGGATTGTATCTATTCCACACATTGTTAAAATGATGGTGACTATATTCCTATGCCTGTTCTTATACTACAGCAAATCCATTATCTCTATGTATATATTTTAGCTGAAATTGAACCAATGTTGGCATACTAAGTGTACTTGTTGTACAAAAAATCCCACACATTTTGTATCCTTCTTCGAATGCAAAGATCTTTTCATGAACGTTAGAGTAGATCTGTCTCTGCCAAAACACGAAGATACTACATAATCAAATCTTCTTAATGCTAATAATAGTAATTATATCTTCAACCGGTCATTGTTATGTTACACCCTGTATTTGCATGTATTTTTTTTGTTATCGAATAATTTATTACTACTATATGATACACTTTTATTTTAGATCAATTTCTAGATCTTCCCTATGTTCCATCTATCGACATGTTCGCAAATGATTCTTTCCACATTTATTTTGATTCTCTTGTCTTGTTTGACGCTTCCCAAGCATATTTTCGCTCTCTTATTTTGTACTTGAATTATTTACGAAATGGCTCAGTTCCATGTCATCATTATCCTTTGATATCATACCTTTCTGTGCTGCCAAAGTTATCTTTGCTGATGAAAGATCTATTCGGACAATCTTCGATGAACTCATTTTTACTGGCCAAATCTCTGAATTTTATGTGCCCATTTAATACTTTAGGTTTGTTGCATTTTCATTACAGTCGATATTAATTTATTTCAGTTTTTTCTCTATTAAGCTATTTTGGTTGAAATGTTGAGTGTTTTATTTAAATGTTGTATTGACATAATATCTTTCATTTTCAATACTACTACTAATATTTTCATGTGCCTTGCTTGAGAATTTTTACCACACGCACAGCTTTGCACTGTTGGCTGTGGGTTAGACTCAGGATACTTTTCCTATCTAAGAAATAGTTAGTTTATCTATAATCTTGAAGTCCAAGATGCTTTTGTAGTTAACTACATTATTTGAACTTGTTTTAATACCAAAAGGCTTATGCATTGAACCTTTCATTCCACAATGGCCAGAGGCGTAAGTAGCACTAGAAGTGAAGAGCGCCACACCTTTTACCACTATGATTCCCAATGTGTTGATTGCAACTACAATAATGTCGAGATTGATAGCATCCCAGGGTTGCAACTGGGGTTGCTGGCAACCCTTAGTAGCTACCTAGCTACGCTATACGGACATTTGACCGATTCTAATGTTTAAATGATTGAATTGCAAAGGTAGTCATACATTGGTTCGAGATATCGGTATGCTATACGGTTTTATGTATAACTATATTCGAATTATAGCAACTTCACATTTTGTGCCCACCATAGACGATGCAGCATTGTTGCATGGGAAAATGAATTTTCATGCAACTATATTGCTTGAAAATCGAAAATTTCCTATTTCCATGCAATAGGTTTCTTGCAATATTGTTGCATGCAATTCTTATTCTACACCATGTATCAAAATTCCAAAGCACAATTTCACGCAACAAAGTTGCATGCAATTAGGTGGCATTGAAAATTCAACAAACACTCGGCAATTTTGTTGCACAGTACAGTTGCATCGTGTATGTTGGACTTTTGTCAATTATTTCATTACCTTCAATTACTATACTCAAGTGAAATGATTCTGTAATATCTAATCAGGGGTCGTTAAACTCCTACCTGCGAGGTGATTTTATCCAGCCCTTGACTTTTTCAAAAATTTGTCTACTTATCTGGTTATTAAATATTTTCCAAAATTGATTCAGGTATAATACCAATAATGGCCTCGACGATAATTTAGGTGACTTATTTAAAAGAAAAATGTGTCTAAATATATTTAGTGAATGAAGATTGATGCCACGAAATATTTTCTCACACTATTTGTGTTTGGCTCACCATAACACATTTTTGTACAAAGGTTTAGGCCCTAAGATCAATTTTTCCATACAATATTCAATACTTAGATCGAATTTCAAACGCATTATGATACATTAATTGCATCATCAGCATGGAAAAGACGTAAAGTAGATCTTGATAATCGTGTATTTAAGGGAAGTTCGACAAAGCAGTATTTTCATCATGCCCAGAAATTGATCACAACTCTTTTGTGGACTGCATCTATTGTTGATAAAGTATCATTTTGTAACGATAAATGTTCATTAACTGAGCAATTGAGTAAGTTTTACCGCCTACTTCTGGGAAAAACTAATCCGTATAGTCATAAAATTGTGGACTTTTTCCGAGCAAGATCCTTATATAACTTCTACAATTTCATAAACTTAACTACATCTTATATTTATTTTTAATTTATTCTGCTTTCGATGATCGATACTATAACACACTCAGATTCTCAACCAACAAGAATAACTGATGCTTCTGCGTCACTTATTGATCATGTCTATGTGTCACATAGTGAGAATGTTCATCTTGTATCTACAGATGGTTTTGTCAGCAGTGACCATTTTCTTATATATCTAGTTACAGGAAAGAAACATAGTTGCACAGTTATTCGCAGGAGCAAAGGCACAAATACTAGTATATCACTTATAGATCATTCAAACTTTTTGATGAAGAAAATTGTCTTATATATTTGTCTTCTAATCATTCGGATATAATAGAATGTTCTTTCTTGTAATCCAGATTAAATAATAGAGAAGTAGTGCGACTTGTTTATACGTGTTGTTAGTTTTCACTTGGCTATTAAAACGGATAATCAAATTTAGACTATAGCCTGAATGGTTTGGCAATGATGTTATAGTTGCTATTAAAATCAGAGATAATTCGCTCTATGTTATGATTTAGCCCAGTGGTGTACATCGAAAAATAAGGTCTATCGCCTAATCGTCTAATCTAAGTCTGTCTACTTTCAAATATTTAGAAAAGAAAAATCCTAAACCTAGGGCGTTCTGGAAAATATTTCGCGAGCTTTTACTCAAAAAATGCACCAAAGATATTCAACTCTTGGACAAAGACGCCCAGATAACAGATCTCTCAACTTGAATAACAATCTATTTTCTGACTTTCCTCAGCTACAGGGTTATGTTGCCAAATGTTCCCTCCTGCTCTTCATTTCATATTCCACCCAATTGAATACCAATATGTGCTTAAGTAGTTAAAAACATTAGGTGATTCTAAAGGATGCGACTAGATAATGTTGGCCAAAGTTACTTAAATTATCAGCTTCTGTTATAGCAAGACCGATACTAAGATTATTAACCTTAGTGTAGCCAAATGGAATTCCCCTCTGCCTGGAAGGAAGCTAGAATGACATGCCTCCACAAAGACAGTGATACAGCTGAGAAGTCCAGCTACAGACCAATCCCTGTGCTTCCAATATTATCCAATCTAATTGAAAGACATGTTTATGATTCAGTTCTCTCATATCTCGATCCGTATAGCCTCATATCAATAAATCAATCAGTGTTTAACCAAAACACAACTGTGAAACTGGTCTTCACAAGGTTGCATGATTGCATGTTAGGTTATGTAGTGATTAATGCGTTGGAATTGTTGCTCTATATTTAGTAGAGCGTTTGATTTAGTCTTGCAAGACTGAAGCTTTATTCCGTCTCGCCCATAAACGAAATGAACAGCTACCTGAATCATCGTACACAAAGAGTTGCCTACGGTAATCAGCTGTCAAAACCTAGCAAGGTCAAATTTGGGGTCACCCAGGGTTCAATCTTTGGCCCTCTACTCTCCAAAACTTTTATTAATGACATTTTCTGTAACTGGTGCAAAATTCTATTATCCGCAGATGACTGTAAGATTGTCCTTGATTGAAGATTATGCGATAATACAAATTTCCGCAAGTGTCTCCATTCAATAAGCTCCCTCGCGAAATGCCTCTCGCGAAATGAACTAGACAACTCCCAATCTCCGAATTGCCCATTTTTTGTGCATATGCGAATTATTTATAAATTTTATCTTATGGATTATGTATATACATACATCTTAATCCCGTTGCAAACAGATGTAATCTGATCATTTCATTTACGTATACAGTCAAAATCTCTCAATGTGGCACATCTCATGCGGTGCAATCGTGCAACCATAGCCACCTATACGCCTCTATGTAATGATCATATTAATACTTACGCTGGCTATGAGATAATTGTACATCGATTTAAGTCAAGATTACGTAAACTGTATGATAGCATACTCTAGGAAAATATATCGGTGGAATTGTAAAGGGTGTGGTGGCATAGGTGCGGTACCATTTTTACATTGAAATATATTTTTAGGTGAAATTCTAGTAGCAAATGCAATTTCAGGTGCGGAATGTCACTGACTTTTTCGCTAGCACTGAAAGAATGTCCCATGAATGTTTCAAGATCCAATTCTCAACAATTTTCTAAATCCAATCTAGCGACCCCTTGTTGAACGCTGTTGGGCTAGCTGAGTCTAGTTATGCGCATATTAGGGCGTTCGATAAGTCTTGCGGGTCATGATATATCTTAGGAATTAGTCAGGTAATATATCTAACTTTCATATATTATAAGCCCATATAGTTAAACTCCATATACTGAAAATTTCAAGCTTATTCAATACAAATTATGAATTTTTGAGATAGTTACGTGTAGTCAACTTATACCCACTGTTGAATTTATGGCTTCAAAGGATGATAATTTCAACCTCAAATGGCGAGCTTACATAGAGTTTCGCACAATACTCAAGATCCAGCCCGCACAGATCTTCAGCGAGTTCCAGGAGATATTGTGCGTGGATTGCCCTTCCAGATCTACTGTAAAGCGATGGGTTGTCCGTTTAAGATCTGGTGATGCTGATGCCACAGATTTGAGTCGATCTGGAAGACCGGTATCCGCTACCACTTCAGAGAATATCGCACTCATTGAAAGTATAGTCATGGAAGACAAGTGCATTACTGTCAATCAGTTAGGACAAAGTATGGAGATTTCATCCGGAGCTATTCATACAATTCTGACGACTGAGCTTGGCTACCGATCGATTTGTGGGAAATGGGTCCTGCATAAGCTCTGTGAGAATCAAAGGTTGGCACGACTGAATTTTTCCATGAAACTCTTGGAAACCTATGAGGACTGCGGTTCTAGACGCCTAGCAGAGCTTATTACTGGTAACGAGACGTGGGTATACTATTCAACACCATATAGCATTATAAGAAGCGATCATGGGTGAGGAGCGACAACAACCGGCGAAAATTCCTAGTCCCGACTTCAGAAAACCTAAGATTGTGTACACCATCTTCTTCAGTAGTCATGGAATTGTCTTGCAATTACTTTGTGAGAGTGGCAAGGCTGTTACTGCTACTTTCTTTACAGAGCAAGTGCTTCCAAATTTGATCAAAAATATAGAAAAGTACCGTCCGAAATCCGGAACTCGAGGAATGCAGATTTTAATTGATAACACCAGTTCCCATACAACTAAGCTTACCGAAAATTTCTTGGATGTAGAAGGGTTAGAATTGCTTCACCATCCACCATACTCAACAGATCTAGCTCCGTGTGATTTTTGGCTATTCTCCAAGCTTAAAATCTACCTTCATGGCAAAGATTTTGACACATTGCAAGCACTCGGAACGGGCCTGTACCAGTACTTCAAATCCATCCCTGAAGAAGAGTACAGAAATGTGTTTACAAGTGGGTGGAAAGGTTGTCGTCTGTTTTGTGAATACTACATAAACTGATTCAATTACCGAATCGTGTAAATCTCGATAACTGACCCAAATACTTACGCAAAATACAGAGGAAATTTTTAATTTGAATTGTCTTTATTACTTGCATCATATGATTTATCCTGAAATATAACTGGTTGTCTTTGGGATAAACGATATTCCATAAAATAAGAAGTAGTTTGATTATGTCAAACTATCACAAGTATTCGTTTGAGACGATTAACTTCATGCTGTATAGAATATTGTTAATCCTCATGAGTACAAGTTATTTTTCAATAATATATCATAAGGTAGGATACGATACACATTCATCCTAATACCGAGTGTTCAACAAGTTCGAGTAAACTATACAGAGCGCTTACAGTGGAGCTAATTTAACGTAACCACATACATACCTAGTGAATCCATACTTCCTAACCAAATTTCAGGATTAAAGGTACTATACTCGATTTTTTGTAGCCAATTTTATAGTCTTCACTTTCAATATTTTAATATTATGGAAAATTTGAATAAGAGAGATTTCCGTACCATCATTTTCTACAATTTCAAACGTGGACTAAACGTTGCGGATTTCAGTTGTGAGATGTTTCTATCTTTGGGGATCAAAGTCCAACCCAATCCAACATCTACAAGTGGTATCGTCAATTTCGTTTAGGCCACATATCCCTTGACGATGAGTCACGTTCAGGACGTCCAATTACGACGGTCATCGAGGAGAATATCGACAAAGTATCGAAGCTAGTAAGTGAGGATAGGCAAATCACTGTCAGACAGTTAGCTTTCGAGGTTTCGGTCCCATCGGGGACAATAGGAACCATCTTACACCAACACCTTGGGATAAAGAGGGTTTGTTCTAAGTTAGTCCCCATTTATTAAATTTTGAGCAAAAAAATCATCGACTAGAATTTTGTCGTTTTATGCTGCTAAAGTATTCCAAAAAAGATTCGCGACGCTGGTCAGAAGTCATAACTGGTGACGAGATATGGATCTATTATTACGACATTCAATCAAAGCAGCAGAGCTCAAAATGGATCTTTGAAGACGAGCAACCGGACACAATTCCTAAGCAAACCAGGGCGGTCGGCAAGCGAATGTTTGCTGTTTTCTTCTCTACAAGAGGGATAATAGAATATGTGATGCTTCCTGAGAAGCACACTGTTACTGCAACTTGGTACACTGAAAATTGTCTTCCGTAAGTGTTCCAAGCTGTCGAGAGGTTGCGTCCAAAGACTGGTCTTCGCGGAATGAAATTCCACCATAACAATGCTCCAGCTCACACTGCACGCAAACTAAGGACTATATCAAACAATCGGGGCTAGAATTGATCGATCATCCACCCTATAGCCCAGATCTAGCCCCCTGTGACTTCTGGTTGTTTCCTACTATAAAACGCCATCTAAAAGGTAGACGTTTTGATTCGGAAACAGAGCTGAGCGCGTACTTTTGGATGCAATTGACCTCATACCAGAAAGTCGCTACTCAAGACTATTTGACATGCGGTTAGAACTGTGTCAAAGGTGTATTGATGCTAATGGGGAGTATTTCGAGCATTTGAATTAGTATTTTTATATCTATCTGTACTGCAAGCATAATTTTACTCGAACTTATTGAACACTCGGTATATCTGCATTAGTATCATATTTGGGCCAGTTAAAGAGATCTACACAATTAGGTGAATGAATCAGTTTGTAGATACGCAAAACAGTTGCCAACATAGTGTGTCCATATTAAATAAGCAAGAAATATTGAGGAAATTGGGGGGGACCGCGGAGGTAGTTGTTGCAAAAATAGTGTTTAGAGATCATTTAGAGCGTCTATAGATGCATATTTATACTCAGCTAGCCTAGCAGTTTCGAACATTGAGCCACTCGATTGGATTAGGAAAATTATTAAGAATGAAATGTTAACACCTTCCTGCTGTGCTAGCGATGATTTTCCTAAACATATTCGAATGACCTCTCAAACGATGTGAAATCTTTCGTTGATATCCGCTTTGAATTGAAGGAGTTACCTGCAGTCAATATATTCAGAATATGTCCAAAGGTGGCACATTAGAGTAGCTAATTTTGAGAATGTCCAATGCTGACAAAGGGCCAGCAAAGGGAATGGGTTCTCTACGGGTCAAACTATCGTAAAATTGTCAAAAACAGACTATAGACTCCAATGCATACCCTAACTCAAGTTTTTCCGACTATTAGGCCTGAAATTAACTTGAATATGTTAGACTAAGGATACGTGAGCAGGTGTAACAAATTCTATGTAACTTCCATATTCCAGAAATGGTGCATGTTTTCCCGAACACATATATTATATACTAGTAAACTTCAAATTGTTATTAAAATATGTCATTTCTATAATGTGAAATATGGCATCTTTCCATTCAAGGTAAATATACATGGGCGCCGAAACTCCATATGGTTAGGGGATCTATTTATCTAATTGACTTGTAGAGGTATATCCCCCATGAGCCTTGAACTTTCGGCATTTTTGCATGCAACTATTTTGTATCATGTAACTCAGAGTAAAGGAATTATTATTGCATCAGTTTTGTAAGATAGAAACTACGTGGAATTTTGTTACATCTGCTTTCGTATCCCTAATCCCATATTTACTAGTTACTGCCAGGCCTTATGTATAGTAGACTATGTTGTTGTTAGATGATCTTATTAAAACTTAAGCGGTATATACGTAATTTTGTATCGATTTAAGTCAAGATTCCATACAATGTAAAATAGAAGTAGCATACTATACAAAAATAAATCGGTGGGTTAAAAGGTGTGGTGCACATGAGAGGTGTCACATTCAGAGATTTACCTGTATAATATAGGTAGATAAATTGATAAAATTGCATTTTCTCTGCTACGGGCCCGATATATATGTATACAAATAATCCATGATATATATTTCTAACTAATTGGCAAAAGGGCCAGTCTATTTGCGAATGGGCCAATTTCGCTATGGGGCTGCAACCATAGACGAATCATGAGGTGTGGAGGCCCCATCCAACCGCGATACATCGTTACTGTTCATATCTGGCTGAAAAATGTACAATTACAACAGAAATGTAATTAAGTTCACGAGGTAGTCACAAGTGTAGAGTCTAATTTAGGTGTATACAACAACAACAAATAGTATTTACAAGAATTTGGAAATTATTAGGTCATTGTTGAGATACAATTCAATTACAGAAAACTTTGTTGAGATATAAACTATTGAACTTTAGTAAGAAATGAGCTAGTTTTATTGGAGTATGGATTTTCATTCTATATTTTAGCTGAAGAATAAGTAAAGTAATTCTTAATTGTGATATTCTTATTTGACTCATTCCTAGTAGTCATGGAATGACTCTATTTGTCTCTAGTTTTAGAAAACATACTCTCATTGATATGAGCGTCACCTCATTTATGCTTATATAATGAAATATGCATTTTCTGTAATTACTTCTTTAGGAATTGAAAACCATCTGAATTCTGGGAATAAACAGGTTGTTGAGATAGAACGGTATGGTGAAATGAGATTTAGTTTATTATAACCCAATACAACTCTAGCACATTTCCTTTGCTTTATAGTGAGGCGTTTAAAGTACGCAAGAGCTGTATCTCGTAATACAAAAATCTAATTGAGAATCAATGAATAAGTAATAGTAAGTGAACCTAGCTGAGAATGGTAAACTTCTTGATTCTATATAGTGTTCTCAATCTTAAACTAATTTCGCTGAGCAAAGCTCCAATATGTTCGGACCAGAGTAATTTCTCATCGACGATGATTCTTAAGAGTTTAAGACTAGAGAAATAAGGTAACACATCTCCATTGACCTATGTGCAGAGTTTATTCATACAATGGTGTGAGCAAAATTCTCGACTGAACTCACTAGAATGGAGCAAGATTTCTTGAATTAATCATCAAATTATTATTACACCACATTCGATAACTCAGCTAACATCCTTATCCAAAATTCGTGTTGAAATCTTAAATTTGACAGTCGTCTGTGCGGATAATATAATTTTGCACCAGTTACAGAAAATGTCATTAATAAAAGTATTGGAGAGTAGAGGGCCAAAGATTGAACCCTGGGTGACCCCAAATTTGACCTTGCTAGGTTTCGACAGCTGATTACCGTAGGCAACTCTTTGTGTACGATGATTCAGGTAGCTGTTCATTCCGTTTATGGGCGAGACGGAATAAAGCTTCAGTCTTGCAAAACTAAATCAAACGCTCTACTAAATATGGAGCAACAATTCCAACGCATTAATCACTACATAATCTAACATACAATCATTAGCAACCTTGTGAAGACCAGTTTCACAGTTGTGTTTTGGTTAAACACTGATTGATTTATTGATATGAGGCTATACGGATCGAGATATGAGAGAACTGAATCATAAACATGTCTTTCAATTAGATTGGATAATATTGGAAGCACAGGGATTGGTCTGTAGCTGGACTTCTCAGCTGTATCACTGTCTTTGTGGAGGCATGTCATTCTAGCTTCCTTCCAGGCAGAGGGAATTCCATTTGGCTGTACTAAGGTTAATAATCTGAGTTGTGCAAACAAGCAAAGCTTGCCTATTATATACTTATTTCTTTCAAAAGGCCCCCATCCTTTTACTATCTTGACACTACAACAACTTACTAATCAAATTTCTACATAAAATGTTCGAAATACTCCCCTTCTACATCTATGCATAGTTGTAGCCTTTCAACCCACTTCGAAAATGTTGTTTTACATTCATCTCTGTCCACTGAATTGAGATAATGGTAAACCCCGTTCCTAGCTCTTGTAGGGTATGAAATAGCCACCCTCCGAGGTGTTTTTTCATCACAGGAAATAGCCAGAAATCACACAGAAGGTGATAAATCAGGGGAATACGAAGGATGTTCCATCGTTTCAAACTCGATGTCCTCAAAGACTTCCCTAACCTATTTTGAAACATGTGCTATGCCATTATCGTGGGGAAGTTTGATACCTCGAGTTCCTGTACGTGTACGTCGTGTTTTATAGACTTTCTTGACTTATCTCAGGCATTTAATGATGACGAAATTTGGATTATATTTTCTGAACCTCTGCGTGGGTACAAAGCAAATCGTGGTTCCCAAAAGATTTTTATCTCCCCGAAAAGCCACGTCCAGACTTCCGAGACGTTAAGGTTCTCTACAGCATATTTTTGATGCGTATTAGCCAGTGGCTCAAATACCTGTGCCTAAATGAGAAATACTCAATGGAGAACTTTACGCAGATTAACGATTTCATATAACCTTCGAGAATCACAATTTCTATATTTTTTGAGTAATTTTTCGCACATACAACCCTCTTCTCATTGTGCACTTTGTGTGAATTTTTGGTATCCATCGCGCTGAAATCTTTCAATATTCGAGATAATTGTGTTGAATTGTATGAGCCCTTCCTGTTTCTTGAACTCTCAAATGGGGGTCAATATCCAATATTTCCAGAATTTGAGAGGCGATTTCATGAGTCGTAGTGGAAATTGGTCTTCTGATCCGAGTATCAGTTTCAATGCTGTCCCTACCAGCCTTTAATTTACGTGCCCATTCCTTTACAGTGGGATACGCTAGAGTTTCCCCATGATAAACGGTGACGAGATTCTCATGTATCTGGACTAGTTTGTCGCCGAGTACGATGCGAATCTTTATGAAAGCTCCTTGTTCGGTTTTGGTTGATATGTGTTTTGAAGTCGTGAAAAAGTTGACTCTCGAAAATAGGTAAAATT
Organism: Oopsacas minuta; assembly: GCA_024704765.1. NCBI lineage: Eukaryota > Metazoa > Porifera > Hexactinellida > Lyssacinosida > Leucopsacidae > Oopsacas > Oopsacas minuta. The sequence continues at coordinate 31,158 of JAKMXF010000155.1, read as the reverse complement.
GAAAGTAAGTTAGATGAAGATATATAATAGCTAGAGTGAATTGCTCAACAGCATTAAATAAATAATTGATAGGACTATTAGGATATGCTATGCTTTTCATGTAATCGAGTAGATTTTCGCTGCTATAAACAAAGGATTTGGACTTTTTCAATGCCATAAGTATAATCAAGGTTGGAGCCGAATTGTTCAACAATATGTATTTGGTATTCAGTTTGTCCACTGAATATTACCAATATTCTGTTATGCTGTTATTAACGAATACTGATATTCGGTTCGAGCAGTTTAAATCTTGTAAATAATCCAGCCTCTCCACAGTATTGTGAAGAATAAATAATATGGCAACTCTGGAGTATCAAAACTTTAATATGTTTAATTTCGTTGGTGTACCACTCGTTAAATATTTAACATGGTATCTTTTACGAAATTTGTGGGAAAGAGCCGCTTCCCCCATACTAGCCCCCTGTGCCCATGCAGAGAGCGGACAGCGGTCATCATTTTTGGTCCCTTACTGGCTCTAGTACTTTCTATAATTGCCAACTTTCTCTATCTAACGGTCATCTTACCTAGCAGTCACCTTCTATGTCTACCTTTGGGAATTACCAAGGGTGATCATTATCTACCGCTTCCCACTATTATCCTATACGTATATCTAAGTGACTTGACTCAATTGCCAACTTTGTTGCATATAATGGCCAACATATCAAAATCAACATCCCGTAATTCTAATCCTCAAGGAAAAGCGACTCTGTTCGGGATAGCGAATGTTGGAGTTAACAGATGACCTCCATTTCAAGGGTATATCCAGGTATTTCTGAGTATGCACCTTTTCTTCCATGTACTTTTCTCGGATCGCACTTTGCGACCTTCATGGTTTCTTAAATGTCATTTTTAGGTGTCAGCCAACCAGTTATTTGTGCTTCATATCGAACACGTTTCCTTGTTACTAAACTCAAAAAACCTCATTTAGATTCGTTACTCAAATGAATCTCGATATTTGTCCTGTATAATTGGATTTCCCTTAGTGCTAATGTTAGTTCTGAGATCCGGGCACACTCCGGTCCGTAACTATCAGGATAAGAGAGCTTCGAGTGTATTATACCGATCCTTTAAATGATTTTGTTTCTAGCAGAATTTATTTATTAATTTCTATGGGCACAAACATTCAATTTTACATTTATCTATAGGTAAACCTCTGAGATCCTGTATTATCGGGAGAATAAAATTTGTGCCATATCTCGAAAGTTGCCATCATACAGGCTTAATATCTATTTTAAGGCCGGAATATCAGATTTTAACTATAATAAATATTACTAATGCTTATTAAAAACAGATTACCCGAGGAGCAAGTTTTGCCCCGGAAATTCCATGTGTCTACCGTCTATAATCTATTTGGACCTAAGATTTATATAGAAAAAATAAATGATATTATGGCCTCCAGTCCTCAGACAGACTCCTCTAGTTTCCTAAATTTCTACATTTAGATAATATCGAATAATAAATGTGGATAGTTTAACTTCCTATTTGTAAAATTATTTATGAATGGTATGACTCTGTAAGATTTATCATGATATCAGATGATTGCCGTATCCCGGAGGTTGTCGCATCTCCCTATCTCAGAAGTTCAAGAAGTACGTCCTATTTGTACAGGAAAATCAACCGGTGGAATGGGATTGTCCCGTATCTCGGCTAGTTGCCGCATCTCGGAGGTGTTTTTGGGAGGTTTACCTGTATTTACAGGGTTCCTCAAAAGTTCTGCAACAAATTTGTATACCAATTTTTTGTATCAAACCATAATTCAACTACTGTTAAATTCATACTATGAGCAGGCTATATAATATATTCAATAACTGTGATAGTTCAATTCTAGTCTATTGTTGTGTCTGGTATATCTGAACTACAACAGAAGAGGTTTGCTATTAATCATTTATTTCTAAATGGGAAGAAGCAGAATCAAATTCCAAAAGCCCTTGGTTCACCGAAATTTTCAGCATCGTTGATATCCCGCACGATAAAACGATAAATTGAGACAGGTGATATTGTAGGTATGCAACGATCAGGTCGGCGAAGAACAATTAGGACTCCTGGTAACAAGAACAAGGTTGCGCTCAGATTTAACTCGTCGGCCCACGATATTCCACCGAAAGGTCGCCGCAAGGTGGGAATAGATAAGGAATCTGCTCGACGAATAATCAAGAAAGACTTAGGTATGAAATGTTTCAAACGAAGTAGAGTAGAGTCTCTTAATGGCCAGGTAATTGAAAAGAGAATCTAAAGATGTCATAGACTGCTGGATCGACTCAAAAATATCAACAGTGATTCAATTCTATTTTCAGTGAAAAGATCTTCTGTATTGATGTATTGAGGAGAAGTGGAACTCTCAAAATTCGCGGGTATATTCCCTAACACGTAATGACATCTTAGAATACTTAGTGTCCAGAAATCACAACACCCCAAAAGTATTATGGTTTGGGTAGGAATTTTCAGTTTTGGGAAAACTCCGTTAGTATTGATACCCGAAGGTACAAAATTGATGCTCGGGTATACAAAGATCTTACTGGAGAATCATGTCTTAGCAATTGGTTTGACCTTCATGAAAAACAAGACATGGCTATTTCAACAGGATGGTGAACCAGCTCATACCGCTATAATATCTCAAGATTGGTTGTCAAGTAAGATCCCAGGGTTTTGAACCGTGACGAATGACCCCCTTCAGGTCCTGACCTAAACCCTTGTGATTATGATTTGTGGGGAATACTAGAGACACTAGTGAACAATAGATCCCATAACAGTATCCCAGCACAAAAACGAGCGTTAAAGATAACTTGGTGTGAATTAGATCAGGGTGAGTTCGCTCGGGTCTGCAAATTATTTCCGTCCAGACTTAAAGATTGTCTGAGGCTGGAGGGAATAGATTTGAAAACAAATAGAGCCAAAATATTTTCGTATTTGATAGTTAGACATAACAGCATATTCTTAACAAAATATTAGTCTAGTTATATGCTTTACATGCATAAGAATTACATTTACATTTTGTTGCCCAACTTTTCACACACCCTGTATGAATACTGGTAAATGTTATTATTCCTTGTTTAATAATCGAAATCAAACTCCAGTACTAATGTGATGCGTAGGAATTTTTCAAATTATAGCCATAACAATTATTTGAGTAGTGGCTAGTTTTCGGATAGATATTGAATAAATTAGTACGTAACTATTTGTTACACACATTACAAAATAATCCAAGTTTGCAAATAATCCAAGACTCACCTAAATTTTCTTCAAAAGAATATTTTACAACGCGGTAGATATGAGAGACTTAGCGGAAGAACGAAAGAGATCCCAAAAAATGGGAGGTTGGCAGGCATCGAAAAATATTGCGTAATAGTGTAAATCTAGCTATAACCAAGTGCTTGGGACTTAGGTTCCATTTCGTTGAGAAAATCAATTACTTCCAAGCTATGCTAGTATGGAATCACATTGTTATTACAGGAGTGCACAATAGTTACAATTTTATCTATAATATTTAAACGTGATTAATCCATCGTATGTATATATATATATATAGAGAGAGAGAGAGAGAGAGATCTATATATATGTTTGTATGTTAGGAAATAATTGAAGAAATTGGAAAACCCCGGGTTGATTTTGGATACATATATATATATATATAACTCCAAAATCAGCCCGGGGTTTTCCAGTTTCTTCAAGGTATTTTGGGCTGGCTCGGATAATCTTGATTCTTGGGCAAAGATTCACACCTATGACAGAAGAATGAGGTCATTGTTACTTTATGGATTTTCAAAAATCACATTATTATCCTCCATGATAGAAAGTTGAAGTTTGAAGAACATCTGCCACTGACTATACCAAATGTCTCAACGTCATCACTTTGATCTATGCTAAATCATTATGGATTTATGAGGTCATCATGTCTTACAAAATCAACATTTTTGAGCATTTCATGATACAGAATAACTGGCATAAGCCGTACTTGCTTGGAAAATACAAACAGTAAGTATTGACCGAGGTTGTCAGTTTCGGCATGATTCTATGTACACAGTACAGGGTGGCCAATAAGTTCTGACCCATTGATAAAAATTCATCATTCAAAAAATATCAAACTATGTTCACTGAGATTTATTCCAGTTCTATTAGGTAACTATATCAATACATTCGATAGTAGCTACTCAATGTAACCGCCTTTCTTTTCGACTACCCTCTTCAAACGTTGGGGGAACGCCTCAACGGCGGCTCGTAGGTTATCCTGTGGAATCTTTTCCCACTCACGGTGCAAAGACTTCTTCAGAGCTTCCACACTTGAATGTGACTTTGCACAGGCATTTTTCTCCAATATGGACCAGATTGAGAAGTCCATTGGATTCAAATCTGGGCTTGATGGAGGCCATTCCTCCTTGGTAATGAAATCGGGAATGTTTTATCGTAACCAATTTTGGGAGATGTTTGATGTGTGAGCCGGTGCGCCGTCTTGCTGGAATAGAAATGGCTCTTTGTTAAACATCGTTTTGCTCAAATCTTTCACCACAGGCTCCAGAATCAACTTTTGATATGTTGACGAATTTATTTTTCCCTACTGGGACAAAAACCAATGGAGTACGGCCTTTTGCTGAGATTCCGGCCCAAACCATTACCGACTGAGGTTTTTGTGTCCGTTTGACATACAGATGCTTTTCTGTGATGCTCGAAGGCGTGTGGGCTAATATTCGATCATTCTGCTTATTAGTCACTTCTTCTATGGTGAATAATTTCTCGTCAGAAAATATGATATTCTGCAGGGGTTGAGTTGCGAGCTGAGTCAGCATGCCCTTGCTTCTGGCAAGTCTCTTTTTCACAATTTTGTCAGAAAGGAAGTGAACTGTTCTTCTTTTAAACGATTTGAGGTGCAAGTCGTTTTTCACAAGGTTTTGCATCGATCCATGCGAAACTTTGAGCTCAGAGGCCATTTTTCGGAGAGATCGTCGAGGATTTCGCCGTATTCTATCGATCACAACTTTTTTCAGCCTCGGAGTTGTTACCGACTTTGGTCGACCGTTTCTTGGCATATCTTTTATGCCCCCAGTCTTATTCTAACGTTGGATAGTGCGATAAACGATTTTTCTTCCCGATTTAGGGATAGTAGCTGTTTCAAAATTTCCTCCTGGACGTTTTCCATTAAAAAATAATTCAATTATTTCTGATCTTTCCTGATTCATGGTGAAAAAACTCTTGTGTGGGCTAATATGCAATCAAGGTGTTAGATGATGGTAGATAAATGGTCTACTCAAGATATAATTCATTAAAAATAGCGAATACTTACACATCTTACATTATGGTCAAATTTTAATTTTGGGTGAGAACTTATTTAACATCCTGTATACGAATAATTACCTCAAAATACTCAATAGAAGTTTAGTATTATCCAGTTATTTGACGATTAGATAAAATCCAATTGTGATTTGATTCAGATTTGAGAAGGTAAAAGATATATACTTTACTTATTACACAGGTCAACAAAACTTAACTTCATATTCTCATCAAGTATTAGATTGACATCTCTAAGCTAGTTTTTTAGGCTGAATTCAAATCTGCTTTCAGATTCTTTCCAACACATCCAGTTTTTTTCCATCTACAAGTCAACGATTTTTATGTATTTCCTAAATTTTTCCTGTTATTTTATGGTAGTGGCTGTCTTTTTGTCTTCTTACATGATAGCCATCTAAAATAAATCAACGTTTCGATGTTTTAGATTAATGCCAAGTAATATCAGTTATTATCCCAGCTCTTACATATAATTATTCACATTCATGTATGTATTAACTACTCACAAACTAAGGGGAAATACATATCCATCTAGAAGTATAAAGGTAGCTAACTAAATTAAAAGTGTTGAGAGTACGACTTCCTTTTATATATCTTGTTGGGATTATCTCTGAAAAGCCTCCAACAGTAATCGGACATCATGCCCTCATTCCAGAAACCTTGGTATCGGGTTTCCATCTCCTGTATGTCTTGGTGGAATCTCTCACCCTGTTCATCACTTACAGCACCAAGGTTCTCAGGGAAAAATCAAGGTGAGAGTGCAAGAAGTGAAGTTTTAGCGACATGCGACAGCCCATCTTCTCGTATGCGTTAAGCAAGGTTTCCACTCCTTCTCTGTAATTAGACGACTTCTTGTTGCCCAAAAAGTTTTCACAAACCCATTTGAAAGAATTCCAAGCACTCATTTCTAATTCGGATAATGTCTTCTCGAAATCTGCATCTCTGAATACTTGTCTGATTTGTGGTCTTACAAATACTCCCTCTTTTAACTTTGCCTCGCTTAGTTTCGGAAATTTGCCTACCAAATGCAGAAATCCTGCTGAATTTGTTTTGCCCATTGTTTTAACGAATGTTTTCATTAATCCAAGTTTAATATGAAGTGGGGATAAGAAAACTTTGTTTGGATGTACCAATGGCGAATGCTGTAAATTGGTTTTCCCCACTTCATAGGTTCTCTTCGGCCAATCACATTTTTTATAATGTTCACCAGTTACTCGGCTGTCCCATAGACATAGGAAACAACAATACTTTGTAAAACCTTGTTGCAAGCCCATCAATAGCCCAATTATCTTCAGATCACCGTAGATATTCCATATATGTGTTCTATACTGTATTGCCTCCAAAACTTCCTGCAAATTGACGAAGGTTTCTTTGAGATAGACGAGTGAGCAATTGGAACGCCAGGCTTTATATTTCCGTTATGCAACAGAACAGCTTTCAAACTGCGTTTTGACGAGTCGATGAAAAGGCGCCAATCGAAGGAAGAATGTTCTTGTAATAGGTTTGCATAGAGGCCTTCGATATCATTACAATAGCATAGTGGACCATCAGTGGTGTAGTATTGAGCGAGATCGAAATTTCGCTTGCGATAGTGGGATACTAGCACATCTTTGTCGAGTAGGTTTTTCTGTTTGAGCCTGGATGCAAGGAATTCAGCTTTGTCTTTAGATAAGTCTAGATTCCTGACCAGGTCATTCAATTCTCCCTGTGTAAATGTTTGTGGCTCTAGTAATTCATCTTCCGGGGCATAATTAGCATCTGTAGAATCTGCATGAACATCTTCCACCATATCAGACCCGATTTTAATTTGCTGTGGCTTGGGAATTGGGATTGGTAATGAGATGTCGTGTGGAATTGGCCTGCGAGCAGAATCCAAGTCTGGGTAAACAAGAGCGTGCTTATTCTTGGCTGAGAATCCTGTAATGTCGATAAGGCAAAAGTAACAATCATCAAGGTGATTGTTCTGTTCCCTCCAGACCATGGGTATTGCAAATGGCATTGAAACTTTCATTTTGTTCAACCAATCACGTAGTCCTCTTGAACAAGAAGTGCATATAACATGTGGTGCCCACGACTTGTCTTGGTCACCAAGTGGACATTCGAAGTACAATTTGTATATGTTCTTTAATTGATTTGTGATTGGTCGTCTTTGTGATTTTACGCAAAAAAGACCACAAACGTAACAGAAATTGTCGGGATGAGTTCTACAATTACGATGCATGTTTATAATTTGATTTGCTTGAATTCAAATAAGTAAAGTCATTTATATTCCAGATAATTGAATCAAAATAGGCATGGTCATATTGCAATTTAGTAACTAGGTAATACTATACTATTGAAAAAATGGAAATTGGATTTCAGAATAACTAGACGTGCTAGGGAAATTCTGATTGCAGATTCGAGTTCAGCATTCAAAAGTATGCTAAGATAAATGTATGTGATCTCTGATGAGAAATCTTGTTGAGTTGTCTTATTCAGTACATTCAATTTGAGACAAGTAGGTCTTATCCGAGAGTACGATTTAAGCCTAATACGTCTTAACCGAGTTCTACTATTTTCGACGTGTGATATTCTTTGATTACGTACCTAAAGCCACGTATCAGCTCCAGTGGTACGACAGAGGCCATTATATCTAATTTAGATGGACCATGGATAATAAAATTGAAGCACGCTTGTATTATCATTAAACTATAACTGGGAAAATAGGTAACCTTATTGAATATCATGTCTGAACTTTTTAACGAGTAGAGCAGCTTGAGTTTTGCCTAATATTACTAAAGAATTAATTTATGTCCCAATCCCTCAAATGTTATAGCGGTATTTAGAGATTGATTTCAATATCTGTAAAGTTTGATTGTTATACGTATACTTTGATGGATTAATGTAGTTGATTCCAAAATTCAATAACATGATCGGAATATGATCACATTCTTTCGTTGCTAAGGAAATTCATTTTGTCATATTGAGGCCATCACTCAAAAACTCTATATCCTATCAATCTATAGTTGATACTAGTGTTTCTGCAATATATTACTTCACATTAACGATTTAAATATTTCAATGGAGTGATTTAATATCTTTTGAGTTATTTATATTTTGACCGATATGAAAGGAGAGTATACAGTCAGATATTGCTGATATTGAAAATAATGTCTAGATAGAGTTTAGAAACTTGCATTTCTTGAAATAGAAATATACCATTCCGCAACCACATGATGACTACTCACATATTTTACCACAAATATGCTACTTTTTTTACTATGTTTCTATTTGTTGATAATACATTCCTAGGGCCTATCACATGTGTTTTAGTTTATCAACCTTTACATATTTCTACTCTTCAAAAGCTGGACTATTATTCTCTACCATGATTCGGCAGCATGTTTGGTCGTATTTTAGTAGGCCATGTTCTACATCAACAGCCTTTCTGGTCTTATTTAACATATATATTTTTCCTTGAACTTCACAATTAAACATACTAGTAGAATAATAGTAAATTTCCTCATACTAACGTTCTTATTTCAGAAATTCTGAAGCAATGATTTCATATAGCTCTGATACATATTTAAAACCCTATATAGTACAGCCATCACTTTGCTAAGTAAAATTGTTAATTTCTCTTTGAATTTGTAATTCAAGGCTAGTTTCTTCTTTGCTACTCCTGGACTTTCAGAACTCATTTAATAAATTGTATATTTATTCCCATTTTCAGAATTTCGATGACTTGTAATATTCATAATAGGTATTCATACATCAAGAGAACCTGGGATAAGCTATCGTTTACGTGAAATCAAGTACAATTTTCAAAAGTCATCCAATAGTATGAATGTGGATGCAATTATTAATGATTTCTTTGTTCAGTTTCCAAATAATAAAGATGATCACTCTTTTTATTGCTCTACGAGGCTGCCAGCTGAAGAAGCTATTCTCAGATGTGAAGAAGAACGTTTTGAGCTGGATATTGTAATTGAGACAGCAAAAAATACGATAAGTTATTTTAGAAAATGTTTTCAAAACTCAACTATCTCTGTATATTCAAAAGTTTGTCTGTTGTGCACTACTTCGCACTCTTTTTTGAGGTCCACTTTGCAGAGGTATTTTTAAATTTTTCATTACTCCTCCGTCCTCAATTAATTCGTGTAATATGAGTTCTTTTGGTTAACGATTACAATTATGGTGTATTGTCCCTATGAGTTTCTTACTATTTTTCACCGATGTCTTAATAGGACTATTATTTACCTAAGTATAATGTAATGAAATCAGGCATGGGCTCACTTCCTGAGTACTCAAGATATTGAAAATTATCTGGATAGTCATTTTGAAGTCCACAAGCCCCCATTCCATGGCAGATAAAACTTATTCAATTAAGAATAATACGCTCTTTCGTTTTAAAATATATTTTCAAATTTATTCTTTTATTCTTTTTATTCGGATATTTTGTTTTTCTTATCTTAGACTCTATGGTGAAAGAATCGATGATATATACATCGCGATATTGTCATCGCCTACTCTAGTGGTTCCAATCATCTTAGATCGCCTAAATGAAAGAGTTCAAGAGTGGAAAAATGCTAAGAAACATTTTAATAAGATTTGGAGAGAGACTACTTCCAAGTTTTCTATCAAAGGATCTGAAGTATTTTACTCCACTCCAATTTTTCATACATTAAAGGTATTTATCTCAAATTAGTTTACATCAAGCTTTGGGAGCTGATTTAACTAATTGATGGATTACTCAATGAATTTCTGAAAATTTATTTTTCAATTTGAAATATATTTCATCCCATCTTGTTCAAACCGAAACATCCTGTAAATGAATATGTTAACCTATCAAACGACCGGTTTATCTAGTCACTCTTTAGTTTTGAAATTTTGTGTAATTTATGCTTTGAGTAATTCATAATTATTTCCCATAATTCTATAAATTAGTCAACTAAGATTTCGAGTGTGCTTTTAGTACCATCATTTAATTAGAATATATTATGTTTATGAATAAATAATTATGTAATATTTTGTTTATCCATGGACTTCTAAACTACCTGGACAGTGAACTTGTGTTAAATTTATGTTGACTCTATATCAAGTAATTGTCAGTGTGTTAATACAGCAGACCCCTCGCTAATCCGAATAGGCGCCCAGAGCTTATACAATCTCTGGAAAATTGTTTCAATTGTAACACATAGTCAATTTATATCCAACTTTACTACAGATCAATAATTACGTATGTTCCCCCATTCCATTGTTTGTGCATCTGTCGAAAGAGTCCTCCCTGATTCTATAGTATTGTTCAATACATTTCGCAACCTGAACCATCGGAACAGTTGTATTCGGATTATCGACGGTATACTGTATTGATATCTCGAAAACCAGTAGTTGTATTAGTATTTAGTAGATTATTGTTGATTAGGAAGTGGTATATGGGATTTCATTCATCATATTGGGATACCATTTTTTGTGATGTTTGCGGTTTTCACACCTTTTGACATTATCTACATAGGGATGTCTATTAGTAGCGACAATATTAAAAGTACCTTTGGCACAAATAAGTATGTTATTTCGTGACATCAACAAAAGTCCTAGGCACACAAAAACCATGGATGGACATCAAGGGTATATATTTTTGTCCTACCATAATTTTCAGAAAAATCTTCTTTATTAATTTCTTCTTACTTTTTCCATATATTAGTAATTTTACTACTGATTATTAGCAAAGTACTTCTTTAGTGTTTGTGTATCTCCTCATTTTTTTCATTGTGTTCTAATTATATATACCTCTTTTACATTTTGTTATTTATATTCTATATTTAGCTCACTTTGGTTACTCTTTAACTCATAGTCCCTAATAATGGCCAATACATGTTCTGTCCCACATTGCAGATCTAATTACAAAGGTGAAGATTATATACCAGTATTTTATACCCATATCTTCGCCTACGAGCAATATATGGGGAGGATGCATCCGACTTAAATATCGTTTGCGTATGTATTAAGCATTGAGTGAAGAAGATAAATTACGAACCTTTGAAAACAACAAGCTGAAGGCTCTATACAGTATATTGCTCGTTCAGAGGCTAAACTAGTAGAAAATGTCATTCCTTGTATTCTGCCTGGTTGTTGGATTGTGTTCTCCCACATCCTTGTGAATTTAATCGTTTATATTTCTCCTGTTTGATTTCGTTCACATACTGAATTCTATACGAAATAACTGGCTCATTCTAAAAGACGTAAATAATACTTTTCGATACCCTTGGTTTGATAACATTGACATAATCAAGATTGCATTATTTGAAGAAATTCGTCACCTGTATAGATCTGAGCAAAATAATATTTTTTCAATTAGCTCTTCTCAAATCAAATTCCTACTGGCCTCCACTTTAACGTCAAAATGGTGATATTGCTCTAAGAATTTTTAATGAATCTACTTCAGTAGCTCTAGCTATTCATAATTCTTCCAAAAATAATCCTAAATATTTAACTCAACTTCAGATTCCATCAAAATACGATGTAATATTTGGAAAATAATTAATTCAATACCCTCTTTAAAGGAATACACCTAAAGGACCCTTGTTCTTTACCACTTACAAACAATGATTCAAGACTTTGTTTATTTAGTTTCTTTAGTGATGTTGTGATATGGTTTGACAATTGGAAAGATTCTCCAGATAGTGGAAAGTTAAGCAAGCAGCATTCAAGTTTGAAATCTTCATCAGTTGCTCTAATGAGAATAGTTTATTATCTAATTGAAACTTGCGGATTCGCATGTTCTAACTTCTTTCCTTCAAAATGATCAGTTAGAGCATCATTTTGACCTATACAAACTGATGGATGTGGAAATTCTCTTATAATTTATTGTCAGATAATTGAGACTGAGCACAGATTGACACTAACAACTATTTTGGAGTTATATACGTAATACTACTGGTGCTCCTGAAATAGCCTTTACTTGCCTCATTATTTTCTTCTGTAAAGGTACATTCTGACTCCAACTTGAATCTGTCTGACTACACTTTTGAACTAAAGGATATATCTGCTATACAACTTAAAACTTTACAAACTTTGGCTTTTGTAACTGGCTATGTAGTGCACTCCAATTTCAAAGATGTACAGGGTGTCCCATAATTATTGTCGTATCCTTCATCTTATGTTATTATTGCCATTAATTGAGAAAAGAAGACAATTATTTTCCAATATATCCTCCTTTCAATTGTATACATTTACCAATACGTGCTGGCATTCCAGCAACTAAATTTTCCAAGATCAATGGATTAATGTCCCTTCAGCCACTTTTGAGATTTTCTGCTAACTGATTGAGATTGGTTGAGGGTTTCATCTCATTCAACTTCTCCTGTAAAATACTCCATAGATTTTCTATCGTATTTAAATCCGGTGAATTGCCAGGCCATTCCCCTTTGGCCCAGAAAGTGGGCATGTTGTTTTTGCACCATTCCTGTGTGCGACTGGCAGTGTGTGCTGGTGCCCCGTCTTGCATAAATATGGCCCGAGACATGTTAGGTAGTAATTTCCTGGTCAGAATGCTGCCTGCCGTTTTTGAACGACCCACCGCAAGTCGATAAGATTTTTCCAATATCTCTTCTACATAATATTGAGAGTTTACAGTCTGTTTAGGAGGAACGAAATGTAATTCTGAGAGGCCACGATAGCTCATAATGGCCCAGACCATCACTTTTGGGGGGGTTTTGATAACTTCACGAGGTGGTACTTTGGAGCTGTCAGTGGACCAAACCCTATCATTTTGGGCGGAACTGGGATGAAATAGTTCATATGGTGATTCATCACTCCATAGGACTCGTTTCCACTCATCCAAATTCCAATTTTCCCTTTCAATACAAAAATTTAGCCGGTTTCCCTCTGTTTTTCAGTCAATTTGGGAATTTTGGGTCTTTTATAGGCAGTCGCTCTAATCGTTTCCTTCAAATAGCGGTGAACAGTCGATTTAGAGATACCATAACCCTTTCGCTTGAGTTTTATCGCGATCTTTCTAGTGGATTGACGAATTTTGCCAAGAGATTTTGATATAACTATCTTCGCCTCCCTTGTGATCGTTTTTGGACGCCCAGCACCGACCTTATGTCCTAGATCTTGACCTCATCTATATCATGCCCACCAACGCTGTATCGTTCTGAGTGGTTTTTCTAAGGTCTTAGCAACATCTTTCTGCACCATCCCACCAATAATCATTCCGACTGCCCTGTTACGAAGAGTTTCGGAGGAATTTTTGACATTCATGATGAAATAATTACACAAGTTGATCAAATACTCGATTGTGATAAATTCACTGGAGAAAATATAAGGTTCCAGATAAATTCTAATGATAATTCACACTAGTACTTGTATAAGAAAAGTATACAAATTGAAAGCAAACTGGAAATACAGTAAACGAATATCTACAAGTATCGGATACGACAATAATTATGGGACACCCTGTAAATGTGATGCTTGCCTGAAAGTATTATCTGAGCACAAAACCTTTGAATTTAAGGAGACTAGAGAGTTAATTCATTTTAATATCATTGATTGATTGATGATCTGTTATTTGGCCTTCAGATCGCGTATTTCAAGCTACTATTTATCTCTGATGAATATTGTAATAATTGAACAACATAACATATTAATCGGCAACTTGGTAACTAACTTTCTAAATGAATTTTTATTCAGCTGGCTTTACATTTAATTGCTGTGAATGAAAGTGAGGATTGGTGAGAGAAATGTCTAGTGTGTAAGAGGTTTGGATTGGCGATACACCAGGTTGGCATCTTTGCAAATGTCACCGATACTAAGCCATCTCGTCCCTTATCAACTCCACATCAAGGGGACGTAAATCCTACGATCGACAGCTGGACGCGCGTGTATAACTAGTGCAAAAAACTCTAGGTCTACATGCAATAAGAAGAACTCTAAGATTTTCTAGTGAGTGTAAATTAAGCACGAGTTGAAAGATATTTTTGGTGCGAATCAACCACAAATTAAGAAGACTCATAAAGAAATATGGATTCGTATAAATATGTGAACATCTGGGTTTGAATTTCAAGAGTGGGCGCAAATCTTCTCGGTGCCTCTGGTTGTCACTATAACATCTCTGATGTGACAGAGGTTCAAATGTTATTTGAAATTAAACTCAATAATCCGAACCTTTCTACTCCGTAATCCGCCAATTTCATTAATATCGAATATGTAATTTCTACCTGTCTAATCGGTCATTTTTGAGATTTCCCCTCCATTTATCCGAAAATTTTCTCATTTCTACTAATATCAGACTATGGAGGGTATTCCACCTTCATAATCTAATTATATCATAAAATAGTTATGAAGCCTTATCTATTGTAAGCCATGATTTAACATTTTATCAATAGATTTGCGATTTGGAGATTGCTAGAATAGATATTGGAAAATATTTATGTCCTTGTATTTTATCAGGATGTTTCCAAGTGGTCACACAACCTTGATGGTTTTATCTCTTCATTGGAGAATACTTGTTAGACGAGTATGTAAATTGGACATGCTGATTATTCAATAAAGCCATGGAACCTAATTTAGATTATCAACTGAGTATTGATGACATTCTTTCTTCTGATTTTGGCCATAATTGGAGAATTCAAAATATCTTTCACGTGTAAATGTGTTTACGATATTTATTCAAGTGTATTGTAGAATTTGAATTAGTTTATCGTACATGATCACTTATAGTTAGTCCTGTTACGTGCCTGGTTGAGTTGCGTGCTGGATTGAGTCAACTGTATTAGTGGAGCATAGATTTAAAACTACCATATGAGATTGAACGCGGAAGCGTTAAACACAACAACCCCCTAAAGAATGAAATGTTCCATACTCTGTTATGGTGTGGATGCAGAAATCTGCATTGTCGAAAATACATTGAGAGAAACCTGAGATATTATAGGCAGCTTTTGCTGTAGAAAGTGCTGAGTGTAACCTTTTAAACTCCATGTAGCTTTCACTATATCCCAGGATGCTCAGCATGTCTACAGTTGCTTAGAAGCGAATTCTAGTTGATGCAAACAGCGATTGAGAGAACCAGATGGAATACGGATTATCGGGGTCTCGCTGCTTTGACACTAGAATACCTCGCAATACCGCTATATTGTTGAGGAATCATTTTGGGAACCTTTGGTCGTCGAATTCAGGATAAGTAGAGTTGTCGTAGACTGTGGTACGTATATCTTCCAATAAATATCCTTCTGCCAAATCCATGGTGCGACTTTATCTGTCATTGGATCATTTTATCTTTTTCAACCACTACTGGTGGAGTACCTTGTGAGCAAAATACTTGAAGGTGACAATACTGGAATTTCCAGAAATCTCTGCAAACATAATCTGGTCTCCATAGTGTTTTTCAATTTCCAACTGAACCACGAAAGGGTAAAGGTTAGGTCTGTATCCTCCTAAAGTTCATCCATGATTTGTTTTAACTCCTGAAGTGAATACTGGCACTCATCAGTTGCTTCAATATAGGCACCATGCATGCCAAACAAATCTAGTAGCATGGGGGGTTAGTATATTATACGGCTATCGAAGAGGCCGAGAAGGCTAATATAATAGAAGGCCGACCGTGGACAAATAATTATCTTTTCACTCTATGTAGGAATAAGAAGATAATATATTTGGTTGCCTATTAATTATAAAATATTTTATAAATCAACCATGATGTCAACCAATCTCCTTTGAAAGTAGTTTATAAACATCCGCAAACTCAGTTATAATTATTTCTTTCACTTTACAATTGACTCCTCTTAATTGGACACTCGTGACAGCTCTTTTGAGAGAGATTTACAAGAAGAATAGCCATAGTTATATACATAATCTAATACTCAAGTATGCCTTTCGGGTATTTACTTATAACAAACATCTGGATATGTGTACAACTAAAGTGAATCGCACTAGACATATCTTTATGTAATTTTACATAGGTTATGCTTATTCCTTGACGCCCAACAAGTATGTTGTTACTGGTTGCAAGACAATTATTTAACTTCAGAAACAAGTAAACAGGTTTTCAAGTTTCCAGATAATAATGAATTACGAGCGAAGAGGACAGAGTTTACCAATCTAAAGGATTTTCTCCTACGAAATACTCAGTTATCTCTGTAGACCATTTCTATGAGAATTATCTCGTACGAAATCCAAAACTAATTTGATTAAATTATGCTCTCCACCCCATTACCACTATTCACCCTGAAACGATTCCAAAGAATCTGGGAGTCGTCCCCAAAAGACCAAGACAAGATCCCAAAGTTCGTATCTATCTACCAGACCAAATGCCATTGTTCAAGTCATTATTTGAATATACATTTTTAGATGACGTCGCAGAATTTTTTCATATTGTTACAGAATATATAGGTTTCAATATCGAGAATTCTAGAAAATGTGTGACTGCTTATCGTGCCGAAATACTTCACGAAATCACTTACATTAAGGAATGCAAAAGCTTAAAAGATTCATTCGAAGTAAAACTTAGTTATGAAAGCATACGTCTTGTGAATCTACCTAATTACAAAAAAACCAAAGCCCTTCAACTGAAACTCACATATTTAAAGAGCTACTTTAGATAAGTTACTATAACCCTAAAGGAAGACCACTCTATTCTATGAAAACCTTGAGATTTGCATCAATGATGCACTATACCTCAAATGCTGCTTATCCTTACCTTCGATATTTTCTGCCTTTGCCTAGCTATTCTCGTTTCCACAAGTTAAGTAGTCAAGATATTGACACTATCAAAGCATAGTTACTCTGCGAAATAATCAACAAGTTGGTAATGATGCCATTTTCCTTTTGGACGAAATGTATTTGCGACAACAAGTTCAGTATGATGGGCTGGCACTTACTGGATGTGATAGCAACTCTCAGATGCACCGAAGTATTCTCTGCTACATGGTCGTGCCCTTAACTTCTTCTGTTCCATTCATGATAAAAGTAGTTCCCTTTACCAAAATATCAAGTGATATCGTTTGCTCTGGGATGACTAGCTGCATTTAAATTCTTACTCCGAATAATTTTTATCTTAGAGGAATTACATCTGAGAACCATCCCACCAATGTTAGTTACTATGGTAAGCAATTGGAACAATTTCCATCTACGAGAAGTTCAGAGTGCATATTGAATCCTTCTAACAGAGAGAAAAACATTTATCAACTATTCGATACTGTTCATATCATAAAAATATGCGCAACAATTTACTCTCTTCAAAATATTATCTAGTCCTGAATAAAATTTTCAAACAAAATTGAACTTTAACATTCCACCTGGAACTGTCGCTTGGTTACCTCTTCATCCCCTTCACGAAAAGGATATGAACTTGAATGCCCACCTAAAAAAAGCCCAAAAAATATCATACCAAGTTCTACAACCAGAGAACAACAAACAATCCGTCTCTTTTGCACTCGCTATTTTGCAGAACAACGTTTTCAGCCATGCGGAATTACTTTCCAGAAGATACAACTACTCCATCATTTCTTGAATATGTTCATAATTGGTGGCTAATTATTAAATCCAAAGAACGCTAACACTCAAATACTGTAGGCTCAGTACCGTTGCAAATTACGGAAAACTAGGAATTTTTAAGATACTCAAGCGATTGGTTGGGAAAAATGGATGACGTCTAATACATTTGGATTATCTAAATAGACGTTTAAGGCATTAATTCAAACCAATCGAGCAATAGCTAATCTGTGCTCAGATGGGTATTGTTATATTTTAACTGGTCGTTTACAAAATGATCCTTTAGAGATACGCTTATCCCGATATTTTCCGAGGTCTGGTGGCCGATTTCTAGTAAGCCTAAGAGAAGTGTATAAAAGTGAATCAATTATCAAATCAAAAGCTTGGTAGTATAATGCTTCGGGGGCAACCAGATCACTATGATCACTATTTTTCATAAATTTTAAGGTGAGCTGAATTGTAACAAATTTGGGTTCCCACTTAGAATTTAGTAGAAGTGCATGTAATAGCTTTTGGAAAGCTTATGGCGTGCGGAAACTAAAAAATATATGTTTCCATTATTCTCAATTTTAGTGAATTATACAGAAGGTGATGACAGAAACATATGGAGCTATTTATGGCACTGGTAGAATGAATGAACCTTTTGTTGAATGTTCAGATGTACTGATTCCTTTCAAACTCGTTTTCTCTACAATAAGACACAATGAACCAAGCTTTGCTTAAACCAAAATGATGAGCGAGTATTTTAGGTATATGCCTACTCTATGACACTTCTTTGGATCAATTGATCTCATGACGTAGAGTTAAATTTAGTCAATAAACTTTTCCGATCGCTTAGCTATATTCAACGCATACTTACAACAATTAGTAGGATGATGACTAATAACTATGACTCGCGGTTTTGTGCCATTCTCGCGGCCCACCAAAAATTGCAATATCTTCCAAGGTTTTGATCATTTCTCTAGGTCAAAAAGCAAAGCTTGGTTCACGGTGTCCTTTTGCAGAGAAAATGGATTTTAAAGGAATCAATACCTTAGTACTTTCACAAAAGGGTCCATTATCTCTACGGGCGCCACATTTTTGCCCTGCCCTTCTGCCATCCCTTTATATACAGTAGACTCCCGTTAATACGTGCACCAGAAGACTGACAAAATTGGTACCTCTAATTTATCCATTATCCGAACTAATTTACTTTGGAAAGGCATCGAAGGGGGCTGATAAAGTGTACAAATTTGTCCTCCTTACCCGGAGTTACGTTTTAACCGTGTTAGTAATAACGAGACTACTGTAATTCACAAAAATTACAAAATTTATACATTTTTTCTCATTCAGTTTGGTGTAAGCTTTTCAAGAAGACATAACATTCCCTATTACTAAGGGTTCCATATGGGCCCTCTATTTTGCTACAACACCGCCCATAAAGGAATGTATCTGCGAATTTGCTAACAGTAGGTATTTTAGCATGCAAGATGGGATCGATAATGTATGGACCAGATCACAGTCGGCATTTAGGTGAAAATATGCTCGATTTTTATAGTATTAGAATGTTAGTTCCTTTGTCTCTTTGAATTCAGCATATCTTAAAACCTAGAAATACTACATTTCATTCTGAGTTAACCATTGTATCAGTTGTAATAGTTACAAATGTCAGCATGTTTCTGTTGATCGAAATATTTGATTCGGTTTAATTTTTAGCAATTGTAATTTAGGAGGAATTAATACTTACTGAAACATGTGTATTAAAGTAACAAATTGACGTTTTAAACTCTATCATATTTGTTTGGTTTGTCATCTACTACCATATACACTTGTTGCAATTTTAAATTAGGATTAACGCAGTTCACAAGATATTTGATACTGACACTTGTTGTGGTGTTCCATGCGTTAACTCGCCATGCTTTATAATGTAGATATTGAATATATAATCAAGGGATACAAGTGCCCAAAGTGCTTTCATTACCTAAATGACTGTGGATCTAAAATATCCTAATTAATACATTTCATTACGTCAATTCGTATCAGCAATAATATCGTAGATTTAATGGTTATTGTGGAAGTATGTGGCATATAGTATAATGAGTATATACTCATTTCTATTTGCTTATTTTAGTTCCTTTTATCTGATATTTGAAGATAGAGAGTAAATCATTATCTTGAGATGTTAGACTTGATCATATTTGCACCAAACAATATGAAATTTTTCACTATCTTTCAGGCCAAGTGGCTGGATGGTCATTGAAATTTATAGTCTGTGAATGAGTAGATCGTTTCAAACTTATTTTGATACACTGCAATAGTTTAGGGTGGGAATTACCTGTGGAAACTAGAAATTTCCCCTTGTTTGAAAACATTTTTAACTCATGGGTTCCCAATATACATAAATTATAACAATAAATATCATATCTACAAATATATCGATATCACGCCAAAAAACGTGTTAACTACGACTTGTAGAATCCAGTAATAAGAAGTGGTGAATTATTAGAGTTCGAATCCCTTAATATAGTAAGTAAGCCCTGTAATCGATTATAGTAGAGTAATTTTGAATATTGCAGAGTCGTGAAGGCGTCATTCTGGGTCCAACTGGAAGCATTCTACCTTGATGCCATTGTTTTGAGATAGGCACCGGCCAGGCCGTCATTATTTTCAACCTAAGAAAGCTCTGTCCAATCAGTTTTGTGGAAAACTACCTACCAACACTATCAGGGCGTTCAATAAGTCTTGCATGTCATGATATATCTTAGGAATTAGTCAAGTAATATATCTAACTTTCATATATTATAAGCCCATATAGTTAAACTCCCTATACTGAAAGTTTCAAGTTTATTCAATACAAATTATGAATTTTTGTGATAGTTACGTGTAGTCAATTTATGCCCACTGTTGAATTTATGGCTTCAAAGGATGATAATTTCAACCTCAAATGGCGAGCTTACATAGAGTTTTGCACAATACTCAAGATCCAGCCCGTACAGATCTTCAGCGAGTTACAGGAGATATTGTGCGTAGATTGCCCTTCCAGATTTACTGTAGAGCGATGGGCTGTCCGTTTTAGATCTGGTGATACTGATGTCACAGATTTACCTCGATGTGGAAGGCCAGTATCCGCCACCCCTTCAGAGAATATCGCACTCATTGAAAGTATGGTCATAAAAGACAAGTACATTAGTGTCAATCAGTTAGAACTAAGAATGGAGATTTCATCCGGAGCTATTCATACAATTCTGACGACTGAGCTTGGCTACCGATCGATTTGTGGGAAATGGGTCCTGCATAAGCTCAGTGAGAATCAAAGGTTGGCACGACTGAATATTGCCAAGAAACTCTTGGAAACTTATGAGAACTGCGATTCTAGATGCCTAACAGAGCTTATTACTGGTAACGAGACGTGGGTATACTATTCAACACCATATAGCATTATAAGAAGCGATCATGGGTGAGGGGCGACAACAACCGGCGAAAATTCCTAGGCCCGACTTCAGAAACCTAAGATTATGTATATAATCTTCTTCAGTAGTCATGGAATTGTCTTGCAATTACTTTGTGAGAGTGGCAAGGCTGTTACTGCTACTTTCTTTACAGAGCAAGTGCTTCCAAATTTGATCAAAAATATAGAAAAGTACCGCCCGAAAACCGGAACTCGAGGAATGAAGATTTTAATTGATAACGCCAGTTCCCATACAGCTAAGCTTACCAAAAATTTCTTGGATGTAGAAGGGTTAGAATTACTTCACCATCCACCATATTCACCAGATCTAGCTCCGTGTGATTTTTGGCTATTCTCCAAGCTTGAAATCTACCTTCATGGCAAAGATTTTAACACATTACAAGCACTCGGAACGGGCCTGTACCAGTACTTCAAATCCATCCCGAAGAAGAGTATAGAAATGTGTTTTATCGTGGGTGGAAAGGTTGGAACTTTGTATATCTGCAGGAGGAGAGTACTTTGAATAAATAATATAGTGAATTAGTGTGTATAGTGTTAGTATCATATTCTATGATATCACCCGCAGGACTTATTGAACGTCCTAGCAATATAAGATTTTCTGAACATCATGGTTGCTAGAGATGAAATGTTTTTGAAGAAGATGCATTTTGAATATAACCAAAATTCACAAAGTTTAATTAATCATTACCAGTTTTTCAGCTAAAAAACAAATGAACTATGTCAAATTTTGAGGTGGAGCCACTATTTCTCCAAGCATCCATTCTATTTCCAAATATGGAAAAAATACATGAATTCTTCTGCTATTTTCCTTTTTTGAAAATTCGCTTTATCAATTATCCCAATTTCATTGACAAATATCAACAATACTTACATCATATTCTAACACAAAGATAGTAACATATTGGTAAATTTCTAGCAACCTTCCAATGTTTAGATTTAGCTTTCATTTCGGTGTATTATTGAGCAAATTTTTCAGGATATTCAAATCATGTATTTCAATTATTTTCGGTTATTCCGTCACATACTTTACTGCTCGCTGCAGGATTACTCAGTCCATTTTCACATGGTTATTTGATAGAATTGGAACGGTTACAATTCGATCTACAAGTGGCCCAGACTCTATACTTTTGTAAACAATTAATAATTTCCGAAAGGTTATTGGAAGTAAGAAATTTTTTAGTATTTAAGCCATTTCCAAGAAATACTCTTGGAATTTTGATCTAGAATTCTTGTTAATAAGACCATGTACATAAATTTATTTGGCTATTGTGCAACATGAGTATTCGTAATAACTTAGTTATTTATCCGCGGATTTTTAATCTCTATATAGAAAGTTTGTTGCTTCCAACTGGCACGACAACGTTAAGTCGTTTCTCGTGATTTTAGCTATGTCTAATTATTGCGGATAATATTTTGTAGTTTATGCTCCCTACTTTAGTCAATAAAGGTGAAACCTTCTCTTAGAGAATTGGATCTGTCACAAGAAATTACGAGTTTGACAAGCGTATTACAAGCATCAACATCCTATCCTATTTCCCTTGAATTTGATACTTCTTGTACTTATGATGCTAGCAATATCGTTTATCAGATATTTATCTTGGAACATTCTTTCGATCAGTACAGCAGTTCTATACTTTTGTATTTCTTACAAGAATTTTTTTCAACATTTGATGCTCCTAATATCCAATCTGTAAGTTTAATTACCTATTACACATTTTCTTTAAAACACTAAATATTGACTCACCAGCATCTAAAATATACTAGTACAATTTCGAAATATGTCTGTTTCATCTCTAATCTATACAAATTTATGTCAGGCCTGATAATTTTCAATTTTGTCTTTACGAGCATCGAGGTAATTAAAAGAATTTCTATCATACTGTAAAGAAAAAATTGTTTGAGCCTCTAATGAATGAAGAACTAGTAATGCTAGAAAACGATGATGAGAATTATTTATTTGATGAATACAAAATTGGTTCCAAAATTTCACACTAGTTATTGGTAATTAAAATCCACAGATTATGAGTGAGCTGTTTCTGCTATATTAGAGAGCAACCTAAGGCTTGCACATTTTTGGTTTTAGGCTTCGGACAATTACTCTTTACGAGGGCGTATGACCTCAAACAAAGAGGCATGCGATAGCTATTACATATCATATTGTATGGTCGTATAGCCATTTTTTGCGTCATGCTATAATTAGGTAATTTTTCTCTGTGTTTCTATATGTAGAGTATCATTGCATTATACTTTGGTATTTATTTAGGTTAGTATGTTCAGGAATGATATAATATGCTTGACAATCTGAATAATGTTTGGTGTAATGGTATTTTGGACTTTGAATTTATTTAATCCAACTTTCTTAAGGAAATCTTTGTGACTAGAGTATATTTAATGTCATATGCAGTGGAACTCGAATAAACGGCACTCCAACATTCCAGCTATTATCGCGAGAATCCAAAGGACCCACGAATTACTGGTGAAATTGACAACTTGAAATCTCTTGGTGTGATTTCTGGGACATGATCACAAAACAACCAGATAACTGAAACCTAAACTGTTAGTCCTATAACAATTTGGTTTACTAGTTCAAATTTTGTAATTTTGGTTTAAGGCCAGCACGCCACATTGGTATATGGTTTTGACGAATTAACCCATACGGGAGAGCAGGACCGCCAAACATGTGATAATTTATGCTCGGGGCCAGGGGGGGGGGGTCTCACATCACCGCGTCTAGTATGAACATTTTGGTCCCTTAGGTAACTATATACTGTATTAGGTAAGTATTGCAACTACTTGTAAATAGATTTGGAAGTAATTGAGAAATTTTCCAATAAAGAAATACAAAGGTCCTAAACGGTTACATAATATATCTGAATCTATTGGCAATGATTAACGTCATTAGTCAATATTACTCCATTGCCACATCGTGACCTTGATGATATGAACTTCTATTATCCGAACCTGCCCCTGGTCCCATTTCCTACCCCACTATATCAGGCACTTCTTTGAAAGCAGGCATTGTCAAGCCTACTGTAAGATTAGCGTAGGCTGATTTCAGTACTATGTCCTTACTGATATCTCGTAATCCGCTATTGCTAGACACAGGACATGTATCATCGTCGTATAGGAAGTCTATTTAGGATTCCAACTGTCATATTGGTTTGCCGGAAATATTTGTGGAATTTAAGTTATTCGATATTTACATTTTTCCATATATGGTAATATTGTTCAATATCCATTTCATGCTTTAGACACATGAAATATCATTTGCATATGGGTAGTCAAATTACAGGACTCCGTGTATCATATGGATTTAACTATATATTTTGTGAAATGTATGTTATGTATTTTTCACACCTTTATCTATAGACAAAAATCTTATATATCGAAAAAATTTGTTTCTCTGAAGTGATGACATGTATTTCTATCATTATGTGGGATATTTATTCGGCCCGAAGTGAAAGTAATACATTTCATAGGTCTATAGGTGCTGATGTGGATATTTCTAGGATATTACCAAATGTTGAAAGGTGAGAAAAACGCATAACTTAAATTCCACAAATAATTTAGGTTAATCCATATTATCCACCGAGTCATGTAATAAGACTTCCCATGCGCTAGTCACCATGACATTACTGCCATCAAACTGTCTCCGTGGCCTCTACCAAGTTGATGTAAAGTATCGTAGTCATCATCAAATTATAAGGACTTTATGAACGAGAGTGAAGTTAGCAGGCTATTCGACTAAATTCACTTCAGTTACGAATTTGACTCACTTATACTCATCAGATTTAACAAAATTTGTATCATTGAAAGAGGAGAGTTGGAAGTTCTACGCAATTTGTTTTGATTTATAAACATTTACTTTTAGTTACTCTTTTGGTTAAATTTTAGGGTCACTACTCCCTTGAATTTAGCCACCTAAGAGTCAGAATTCGATTCTAAAATTCTCATGCATACTTTAGTTATGGACGGTTATGAATGTTAAATTTCATTAAAGAATATTAACAACTAGCGGAGTTAGGGGAATTCAAATTTTATGTAAAGTGTGATAGTGATAGGGGATGAATCATATTCTACATAAGTAGGGTCAGTTGGAACCTAAGTTGTATCATCGTGTATAACGTATAACACGTCATACATATTTATTTGAACGTATTATCCGTCTAGGTTGACCTCGAAATATGAGATTTTGTTATTGTTAGATTTGTATGAGTCACATTATTATCAGCTATTGTATAATTTGGTCAACTATGCTGAGATTTCTCCTTAACAATTCGAGAACTGCTGTTTTTGATGCAAAATTTTATTACAGAAATTATCCTGTTGGAAATTCATGTTTCTTACCCTAAATCGACTGAATTTCAATTATTTTATGCTAACCAATATGCGAGATATGGACGTTTACGACAATATCGGTATTTCGTGAAGCAAAAAATTATCATCAGCAACGGTCTGCATAAATTGAAAAATCTCAGTTTTATTGTACATTTTGAATTTTAACATTTTTGATTAATTCTTGAACTTATTCCTCTTAAGAAGCCCTTCAGATTTATAGATATCATCTTTCGTATCTTATACTTCTACTTCATTAGAACCTGTGGTTCGCTAGTACTTTTTTCTATAATATTTTTATTAATTTGTTTTTCTCAATTTTCCTCAGTTGCTTTACTATAATTATTGCATTTTAATTGTATGGTAGTTTTTGCACAGACTCTACTTGTAAGACTATGCAGCATTTGCTTAGAATGTGTAGGAAGTCTGATCGTTATACTTGTTATAGTCCCATTGCGACTTTTTTCATCATTTAACTAGCTTTTAGGGACTTGGTAATGTTAATTCATTACATATACAATTCTACAGTACAAGTTACAAAATTAATCATTTAATAATAATAATAATAGTAATAATAAAAATTATAATAATACTAATAGTAATAGTATTACTAATACTAATACTAATGCTATTACTATACTAATACTAATAATAATACTAATAATACTAATAAATAATCATAATAATCATAATAATCATAATCATAGTAATCATAATCATAATCATAATCATAATTAATGATAGTTATAATTATAATAATATTAAAAGATAGTCATAAATTAGATAATTAATGTCCTTCGATAGAATGGTTAGGTTTAGTAATGCGAGTTTCTATGTGAATATATATAAAAAGAATGGGATATCCTGAAGATGTTAGTTCTAGAAATGGGAGTATCTTTACGTATGGTACTTCTTTTGTTGTAATTCAAAATTTACATTACCATTCCTCAAATTCTTTTATAAATTTACAACGATCAACAAATTCGATATGATTGTGTAGTGTAATTTAGTAATCCAATAGAAGTATCTTGTACCAGTAGAATTATATTTCAGCTTCAACTATCTAGAATCCAAAGCTCCATTGTTCATTATTGAAAATCTGAAGGTGTGAATGCTAAAAACCTTATTAAAATTCCTTCATATCATTGAAACTGAAGGTTACAAAGAAACAATACATCCATAAAGTTATCCCAACATTTAACAGATATTATCTGATTTAGAATTATACAGGTATCGGATATACATTTATAGAGATAATATTCAGTAAACTTACACACAAAAAGAGTTGATATACATAACACAAGTAATAACAGCATCAATATAGACTGAAAATTGAAATTTGAGTTAGTATCCAGAGTTATTTTAACCATTTATCACCAAGCAATATACAAATATCAGTATTAATTCAGCAAAGAATGATTCCAATTTGTACTGTACGAAAACTTCCTCTTCAGGTCTGCTTATATTACACAATTAGGAACATATTGCCCTGTATGATTTCATAAGCTGTGCTACTCTTGACTAAACGAGAATGTACATACATATATTACACATACTACTTGCACCACACAGTGGCTTCACAATAGGCTTTCGAGCAAATTTTTCATCATCCCATAAGATTTCGAAAATGTTACGTTTCAAATTCAGCATAATCTGCAAGCTGGAAATCATAATTTTCTTTATAAAAATCCTATTACTTTGTAATCAAATGTCATGCTTAGTAGATGGCTATAATTGAATTCATTATCAGGGCGTTCAATAAGTCTTGCGGGTTATGATATATCTTAGGAATTAGTCAAGCAATATATCTAACTTTCATATATTATAAGCCCATATAGTTAAACTCCCTATACTGAAAGTTTCAAGTTTATTCAATACAAATTATGAATTTTTGTGATAGTTACGTGTAGTCAATTTATGCCCACTGTTGAATTTATGGCTTCAAAGGATGATAATTTCAACCTCAAATGGCGAGCTTACATAGAGTTTTGCACAATACTCAAGATCCAGCCCGTACAGATCTTCAGCGAGTTACAGGAGATATTGTGCGTAGATTGCCCTTCCAGATTTACTGTAGAGCGATGGGCTGTCCGTTTTAGATCTGGTGATACTGATGTCACAGATTTACCTCGATGTGGAAGGCCAGTATCCGCCACCCCTTCAGAGAATATCGCACTCATTGAAAGTATGGTCATAAAAGACAAGTACATTAGTGTCAATCAGTTAGAACTAAGAATGGAGATTTCATCCGGAGCTATTCATACAATTCTGACGACTGAGCTTGGCTACCGATCGATTTGTGGGAAATGGGTCCTGCATAAGCTCAGTGAGAATCAAAGGTTGGCACGACTGAATATTGCCAAGAAACTCTTGGAAACTTATGAGAACTGCGATTCTAGATGCCTAACAGAGCTTATTACTGGTAACGAGACGTGGGTATACTATTCAACACCATATAGCATTATAAGAAGCGATCATGGGTGAGGGGCGACAACAACCGGCGAAAATTCCTAGGCCCGACTTCAGAAACCTAAGATTATGTATATAATCTTCTTCAGTAGTCATGGAATTGTCTTGCAATTACTTTGTGAGAGTGGCAAGGCTGTTACTGCTACTTTCTTTACAGAGCAAGTGCTTCCAAATTTGATCAAAAATATAGAAAAGTACCGCCCGAAAACCGGAACTCGAGGAATGAAGATTTTAATTGATAACGCCAGTTCCCATACAGCTAAGCTTACCAAAAATTTCTTGGATGTAGAAGGGTTAGAATTACTTCACCATCCACCATATTCACCAGATCTAGCTCCGTGTGATTTTTGGCTATTCTCCAAGCTTGAAATCTACCTTCATGGCAAAGATTTTAACACATTACAAGCACTCGGAACGGGCCTGTACCAGTACTTCAAATCCATCCCCGAAGAAGAGTATAGAAATGTGTTTTATCGTGGGTGGAAAGGTTAGAACTTTGTATATCTGCAGGAGGAGAGTACTTTGAATAAATAATATAGTGAATTAGTGTGTATAGTGTTAGTATCATATTCTATGATATCACCCGCAGGACTTATTGAACGCCCTAGTATTCATCTCTATTTTATGTCTATACATAGGCATCTAATTCTCTCTATCCAACAATACTTATTAGAATAACAGCTCAAAGTTTTATCCTATTATTAGTTCAGAATATAATCTTCTCAATTATGATAAGAGCTAAGTATTCCACTTTTGAATATTTTCTAGATGGTTCAGTTAATTTTGACGTCACATAATGTGTCCGGACACATTATCCCTTGGTCTAATTTCCCCTCAAACTCACTGTGGCCAGTTGTGGCTAGGTAATATCAAGTTTAGGGTGATTTGTCATGATATTATCAATAATTTAGAACTAAATCCAGCCTCCCGCAGCCTCCCAAAATGAACACCAAGCATTTTTAAAAGATTGGCCCGTTAACTTTAAGAGTTTCAGAATTTCTTCAATTC
Source organism: Oopsacas minuta (assembly GCA_024704765.1). NCBI lineage: Eukaryota > Metazoa > Porifera > Hexactinellida > Lyssacinosida > Leucopsacidae > Oopsacas > Oopsacas minuta. The sequence continues at coordinate 2,111 of JAKMXF010000155.1, read as the reverse complement.
ATATTATACTGCTTTTATTTACTAAATTCTAGCAAATATTTTAAATTCTTAATGAATAACCAGGAAGCATTTGGTTTTCTTCTTTCTCAACCATCAATCAGAAAGGCAATCGATTCCTTCATCCAAATATTTGATCTTTCAGATGGCGAATTCTACTAAATTCGGAGAAGATTCAATGAATTGAAGTCTGAATGTGATGCTTTCAGTAAGCTTAATCATCTAGCTGTCCAGTCCTGATAGGTTTTCGCCTATAAGTGTAAGGAATGTGGAGGAATCGGACATACCTGCAGGTTGAAATGTACAAATTTGATTCACCAGACTAACGATCAAGACATAATATTGATTTCGTTAATATTTGAGTAACGCCTTGCCTTCATTCTTCAACTTCCATACAAATAGTTATTGAAAGTGCTCAAAGGCAATGTACATAGAACTTTGTGGGGACCTCTATTCGAGGCTATTCAAGCAACGAAATCCCTATCATGGCGACCCCAGATAATGGAAAAGCGACCTGCAACGGTATATTCCCAGTGGCTTAAACGCTAACTCTGGTCCATCTGAAGTGTATTGCGGAAAAGGCGACGCGACTGAGGAGTTCATGCCAGGTCGAAACATTTGGATCGCAATAAGGCTAGAATAGTTAAATTTAAATTTACCGGATAATTAACCGTCGGTTATTAAGAACACGCAAAACGTCCAAATTACCATAAATTTTCAAAGTTTCAATTTTTTCGTTTCTTAGATAAAATGGCTATTGGCGTAATAATACAGCAATATGAACGATAAATTGATGATCTAAACACTGCACTATCTCTTGGTGCATAATTTTAGTTTGAACACTTTATCTACATAACTGAAATGACGCGGATATTCCCTGAATTCTACTTTATATTTTGCTTACCTCATCATAATGAGAAAAATAGAAGCCATAAAAATCTTGAATCTGATCAATCTACTTTTAGATAGCGATTAACCCATAAGTACATATTTGATTTCATACCCCTAATTCCAACCTGGATATATTTTAAGCCGGCTTACATGTTTCACAAATTACGATTACGTCATCATAATTTAAAAATAGAAGCCATGCCAAAAATATTTTTTGTCAATCAACTAGTTAGATGTATATGCAATAACTCATTGATATATAATACGTTTTATACACTTTAGAATTTACCCAAGACCCTAAAGCCTACGGATAGCCATTTCTTTCCCCTGTGCACCATCCACCTCCAAAGCTTGATTCACCATGCATGAACCACTTTTATACAATGTAATTGAATTATTGACACGGAAAATAAGCCTGTCAAGCCGGATAATACTCACTTGCTTACTTCTTTAATCAATAACATAAACAGAAAATATAATATCTCATCATCCAATCCTGAAGTCCTCCAACTGGTTATTTATTCATATAGTAATATATACAGCAAACGGAAGTATTAAATATGAGATAACAATTACATTCGCCGATGTAATGTACATCGATAACACCAGCTCCATTTATACTTGCCATAAGAAGTAATGTACGCACTATTGAAATTTAATTGAACGAATGTTTTCATTACCTAACTATATATTACACATTTATCATTAATGAAACAGCCTCCAGTGAGAAAAAGCCTCCACAAATTTAGATTCAAATTAGGATCAGGGATCATGAAAGGTATAATTTGCACCGCTATTACATCTAATGAGGTTCAGAGTATTTCGATTCTTAACTGACCATGTAAACCAAGTGGATTCTCCAATTCTGATATTCTGACCCTCATTAGATGTGCATGTGGCGAGATAATCCCCTACAGTATCCATAATCCAAATATGAATACATATTGAAGAAAAGCATTTTCGCACCAGGTGTAGTCTTAGACAAAACAGCTTTATTTGCCTCTAAAATTGGTTCATAACACAACTCAACAAGATTTCTCATCAGAGATCACATACATTTATCTTAGCATACTTTTGAATGCTGAACTCGAATCTGCAATCAGAATTTCCCTAGCACGTCTAGTTATTCTGAAATCCAATTTCCATTTTTTCAATAGTATAGTATTACCTAGTTACTAAATTGCAATATGACCATGCCTATTTTGATTCAATTATCTGGAATA
>JAKMXF010000154.1:0-12621 GCA_024704765.1 Oopsacas minuta | reverse complement strand
GGGCTCACAGCGTTGGGAAGAACATGGTGGAGATGTGTATAAGAGACAGCTATAGAGTAGTATTGAAACTGTCCAGCAACATCTTTCAATGACAACTTGAAATTTTCTGCGATATCTTCAATTCTACGAGTCACGGTTGATGATGAAAGACTTACATTGGCAAAAACATTTTTCTCTTCAGGACAAAGCAAATCAACAGCTGTCATAATGCATTCCTTGACAAATTGGCCATCTGAAAAAGGTTTCATATTCTTTGCTATTAGGTGGCTGATTGCTAAACTCACTTTGGTGGCCTTCTCTGAGTTTTCGTTTATTTTTGTAAAAGTCATTTGCTGCTTGGAGATACTTTTCTTCAAAGCTTCTATTTTATCGATCCGGATCAAACCAGTGTACTCTGAATACTTTGAGTGTTTTGCCACATAATGTCTCTTTATGTTGAATTCTTTCTCGACTGCAATCATCTCTGGGCAGATAAGACAGAGAGGCTGCCCATTGTGGCAAATAAAGAAATATTTTTCTGTCCAACACTCCTTGAAGTCCTCATTTCAGAATCTACCTTCCTTTTCTTAACTGGGAGCATAGTTTACTTCATGAATCAAGCTTAAATTCGGACCAGACTTGTTTAGATACGTATATATTCTAATACTAGACTTGCAGGAATAGATAATACACGTAAATATGTAGGTATTCGTTGAACAAACTAGACAGTAAACAATAGATTACAAAATATATGAATAGTATTGGAGAATACATATAGGCGAGCCATAATTGTACATTCACTGTTGCAGTAATCAAAAATGTGTTAATTAATACGCTTCATTGAGTTGGCAAAGTGACACTAATTTGTTAGTAGTAAGCGAATGCATAAGAGTAGACAAATTGGAGCTAGGGTTTGGCGGGCCAGAACTTTTGGGAACGCGGCTCGTAGGTTGGGGACCTCTGTAGAGTCTATATAACTCTGTCAAGACTCAAATATTACACTTATGTTGACAAATTTATACCATGTAGTCCGGCGAATTATGATTTTTCTTGTGGCTTTATTATTGTAGTTTACCAGGGAAAAGTACAAATATATGTAGAACTTCTATTTTTCGCCACTTAGCATGCCACTTTTACGCATTTTGAAGATAATGGCATGGTAATAAGTTTATATCTCATTCAGTTCAACCCGAAACAAATTTTATGTAAATATTAGTAATCCCTGAAAGATTTCCCGTCGTTCGAGTGATCATTCGATTGACGGGTGAGCACTAAAAATTAGACAAATTTCATCCTGTTTGAGCATGTATCAATTATCAACAAAGTATTGTATAATTCGATCATATTTGTTTAATTACATTTTAATTTAGCTAGAACTCAATGGATCGCTGTTAATGGGCCATTGTCTGCAGATTTTCGGATATTCGTCTTGATACTTGAAAATAGCCTTTGAACAATTGAAAATTCCACTTGCTTGGTTGATTTCCGAATCCCTTGCTTCAACCTTCTGAAGGATTTAGCTTCCCACCCACCTTCATAAACTTTGGATTTCAAATAACCCCAGGGTTCCTTAATTGGCCTTAATTGAGGTGTATTAGGAGGGTTAGCAGATTTTGGAATATATGGGATATTTAGATCTTCAAGAAGTTTAAGCGTATCTTTCGCATAATGCTACTTGCTAGATCAGGCCAGAAGTAATATTNACATAACTAATAGGCTACCAAATGATTCGAAAATTGGAATGGATGCTACTTGAATGTTTAGAAACACAAAGAAACCATAAAGGAATGAAAGCATTACTATAAAAAATTTCTTAATTCTCTACTACTAAGCTACTGTGAAATGGCTTGCCCCTTCGCGGTTATCGTGAAATTAATTTATGAAATATAACTCGCCACAGATGGTGATTTGAGATTGTTATTTTCATTACTATAGGCCACGAAAGTGAGAAGAGACCGCCTCTGTTCCCCTGGCTAGTGGTCCAAAACTGTTGACTGCGGACCCTTAAGGGTGCTAAACGGTGACATTTGCCCCAGATGAAAATCCGTGCCCGCAGTGGTGAATCCAGGAATTGCTATTGGGGAGATACTCATTCAACTTGGAGTGTCGGGCGATATAAGACCCATTGGATCCACTGGACGACATGCCCTAACTGCCATCACTTTATTTGCCTTTCTCCTATCAGGCAATTTCGATACTCCAAATACACTCTCTTAATTGCGTAATATTCATTTGGCCTGTAAGTTTTTTCTTGACTTTGTGCCTGCATTGCCTCATTGTGTATATGATTTTGTTATACGTATACATTAGCACAGGGTTACATCTAACGAAATTAGCTACATATAAGTTTTTTCATCTTGAACAAACGAATCAGACACATTAGTGATGTCTTCCTCATAATACTTGTATATACCTACTGTTACAGCTCGTCAATACAAAGCATATAATACGATTGGTCTCATATAACATGATAATATGAATAAGATGCGAGAGAAACGAGCAGAAATATTTCACTTGCAATTTCAGCTATATTTCTGTGTATTTACATACTTTCAATACCATTATGATTCCATAGCTGGGGAAAGTATCCCCATCTCACCTGTATCTGCCACTGGTGGTCCTTCTGCGGGTCTGTCAGTGCAATAACCAAAACAAACCTATAATAGTAAAAATTTTGCCCTGGGTTGGCCAGATCACGGGACCACCCATTTTTAATCTTCTAGCCGATTTAATTTATTTTCGTGTACATTAGTGAATCATATTTTATTGAATTGTAGTATATCTATTATCATATCCTACCTACAATTAATACAGTTTTATTCAGATAACCTAAAAATACCCCAAATAGGATTTCAGGACCTTTTCATTACCTCCAAATTATTACCCCAGGTTGGGATATATTACCTTAGAATGCATTACTTTAAATATTACTTTGAAATTTTGTGTTAGGCTTATTTTTGTATGTAGAAATTCAAAATTTTATTCTGAATCAATATGTTTATCAGCTGTTATGCAGGGATCTACATATATTGGAATTGGGTGTAGGGTAAAGCTAAGGCAAGTGAATCGCCGGTAGGTAGACATCAAATATATATATTATTGTATATGAGCGTATTTAAAGACATTTTTCAAGTATTTTTATAGTATTGTATTTTCTCGATCTCACAATGAGAGTGATTGTATTTATATTCAATACTTTCAAAAGTATTTTACAATTCGATTACATTTCCAAATACAATCAAATGCATTGATATTATCTCGTAATTCATATTATACCTAGTTACTTATACCCTGTAGGCCTATGCAGTCCAAAAGCTCCCACAAACTTCTGGTATTTCGAAATGTATTTGCATTTCTATTTAAATACAGTCATTTTCCCATAATTGGTTATCATACTGTAAGAAGCTCAATTGGTCATAATTTTCATCCTACATTAACTCTCACAACAATCTTTGAATAACAGAAAAAGGTTGAAATGTTAGAATGGCCTAATTTGCGCCGCCCCCCTTGGGGAGTTATAAATCTCATTAAACACATTATTCTCCAATGTTTGCCTTTGGACATTTTGGATGAAAAAATACAAGGAACCAATTGGGCATAATTGATTCCTTGTATTTTACTTCAAAGATTACTATAAAGTTTCAGCGGCCATCCTTTATCTAATTTGGCTCAATTCGGACAATGACATCATAATTTAATATCCTCTAATCGCTAAATTGATTTTTTCAAATTTTTCGTGTTTCTTTTGGAATTATGTCTGCTATTCATCCATACTGATAATTATACAGCACCTTTTATCTAAAATCAATTGCTTATCCTATTTTATATGATCTTTCAATTGATTCATAAATGAAATTTGATAATATACCATTTCATGTCCAAGGTATAAATTATGACTAGCGCTTCGCTTGCTATGTCACTGTGCAACAGGTGGGCGTTGACTTACCGCTTCGTTCCTTGATTAGCTTAAGTATACACTAACTAACCTTTTAGTGCTTTTGGTCACTACGCGACTGGATATCGGTTCTAAGTGCCTCAAATTGACTGAATAGTGGAAATTCTTTCCATGTCATACTAAGGTAATTCAATTGTCTCTGTGGTGACCTAAGGCTGTTACTTAGCAATATGTTAATTTCGGCACATCGTCCCTCAAGGATTAAGTAATTTCTCAAAATCCCGCGCTTCTCTTGCTATGTCGCTTCACGATGTGAGGCACCTACCGATTTTATTCCCACATGATTTTGTAAAGCGCTCGTTAGTCTTTTGAGTGCCGCCCCTCCCAAATACATTACATTAATCCTCTTATCTACTAACTACTAACCAATATATGATCACTCTTGCGACCCCACCGGCTTTCGCGGAAACTTCCTTGGTAGCCGGATAGACTCTCCCCACCAATCCCCCTCTTCCTCTGCCGCCGGGTATTTTAGATTTTGACATTCTAATTGTGTAATCAATGGAAATTCATCGGTCAATTAAAGGTGGAAACCTAACCCTCGAAACACACTATGCTAACATTCGACTTCCCCGAACGTGGTGATCCATAGAGGGGGGGGGCAGAATACTATCCTGAAATGATATTCTGCACTTTTAGCTGCTCGACAATTCCTTCACAAAGTGTAAAGGGGTGCCCAGCAAATTTTCCCATTGTCAGACGATGGACTAAGAAATAGCACATAATCTACCTCGAGGTGCACCGCAAGGGTATATTACTATAGCTTCACAAATAATATCCCAAAGGAGTAATATTAGAATAGCACTAAACATTCAGGTAGACTATCTTGCTTCTGCCATAGTGGAGTAGGGTTCCTTTCAGGATTTATGTAAGGGGGGACAAATGATAGTTTGCAGGACTGTAGGGGGGCATGGTCATCCGTGAGGAAATTATACCCTAGCCACACACATTTTCATATCAGCAGACACAATTTTTAGACCTTGGCTACATTTGTTGTACTCTGGTCATGTCGGTTAGGTCGCACCTACTACATTCTAAAGGTATTGAACAATAATCGGAATAAGCATTAGAAGAGGCGATAATTGTATATGTTTTGTACATGTCACTAATTAAACTTGGAAATAAATTCTACAGTTATTCTCAAATTGGACCATAGAGTCCTTTACCGGGCGTTGGAAGCGTACTGGATGGCAGCTATACTGCAAGGGCCCTGGGTGTCCCTAAGTATTTTAATAGAATCTCACTAAAATCGAACCAAATGTGGTCACAAGATTCTTGAATGAAAACAATAGTCAGTGTTAACGTTACTGCCCAAACTTTTGGTAAAACGAAGCCATACATTTTTAGCCACTTCCTCTATGACTTTATGGCTAGGCATACAAGTGGCGGCCAGTATCAGTTTAAAAACAATAGTTAATAAAATAGTCAGTAGCAATTGTTGACAATTTACCAATAATATATTTTCATACAGGTAATGGCTTGCCTGATGGTGTCATGATAGATTAACTGTCACATAACAGGACATATATAAGGGACTTGGTTTTAATTACAAAAGTTTTAAGTTCTTAATTTCGGTTTGTTCTTTGGCTTGGACCATCTCTTCAATTTTACTTCCGAACCTGACAGTCAAGAGCTAGTTCCAACTTCTCTTTAAATGCTTTGTACTAGTACAACTTTTCAACCTGATCAAGAGCAGCGAAGAACAAAATCTCGCCCTGTTTTCAACTACGCCTCTACAAAAATAAATGGGAAAGAGAATTTCCTTGGCTGGAATTTGATGAAGATCTCCAAGGTGGTTTCTGTAAGGTTTGTAGGAAAGGGGTGAGGTCACTTGAGAGAACTGGTGGAAATTGGGTTACAAAGCCTTTAAGCAATTGGAAGAAGGCTGCAGAAAAGATGCGAGCACATTCACAGAGTAATGGACACATTCAGTCTTGTGAAACTCAGATTGTTGCTACTAGAGCAATGCAAGAGGAGTCCATCATAACAGTTGCAGCAAGTGGGAATAATAGAGAGGCTAAAGAACATAGCAGCTATTAAATCATTTATCCGTTGCACTCAATTTCTTGCTAGTCATCAATTTGCTCATACGACTAATTTCAGTGGCCTTGTTGATTTCTAGTGAGTTTTGGCGGCGAATATTTGAGGTTATTCATTGAAAGAGCTGGAAGAAACGCAGTGATACATCCAAAGACGTCGGGTTGAATTTGTTGCAGCAATAGGTCAGTGTGTTGATGAATCTCTTCTCAAACGCCTTCATCAAGCACAGTATTTCAGCTTGATGGCTGATGAATGTACAGATAGTACAACAATAGAAGAGTTGTCTGTATTTTGTTGGTGGGTAGAAGATGGATTACCTGTTGCACACTTCTTAGAATTTGTTTCGTTGAAAAAACCAGATGTCAAAACAATCAATGATACTTGTTAAGTGAAGAAGAAGAGTATACAACTTAGCATGCTGATTGGTATGGTGTTTGATTGAGAGCAACATTTTCTGGAAACATAAAGGAATCTAGAGCTTATTGAAGAGGAATTCACTTCATTCTATATTTGTGCACTGCAATTCCCATTTATTCTAACTTGCATGTGTTCAAGCAGCTAACAGTGTTAGTGGAATCAAGCATGTCTACACTACGCTGACAACTCTTTGGAAATTCTTCCACTATTCACCAAAGAGAGCTGAGTGTTTGAAGGAAGTCCAGCTTGTGTTCAATATCCCAGAGTTTAAGGCCATCAAACCATCTGCCCCGTTGGCTGGCTCACGAACGGTGTGTAATTGCTGTCAAAGAGAACTATTGTGGAATTGTTCTTGGTCTCAACGATATCTATGAAGAGACACATGAGCCAGAAGCACTGGGCATAAGTAAAGCTCTGAGCAAGAAATCAACAATCTCAGCTATATTTCTTCTTGATTACACTTTAACTCAAGTTGCTAAACTTAGCAAGCCTCTTCAAGCAGTAGAACTGGACTTATCTATCATTTCTGCTCTTGTCGATTCAACTCTACATACACTGTTATCAGCTGCTAGCTGGGTACTTTAATTGCTTGCTATCATATACAGCCTGGATGAAGTTGCTGATTTCAAGCTAGCCTTGGCTGATATTAAATCATTCCAAGTTGCTGCTGGAAAACCTTTCATCTCCGGCTTGAAAAGCAACATTTCCAGTCGTTTCACAAGGTGTAGTTTCTGCATTTAGTACCTTTGATCCGAAGAAAGCCTCTTGACTAGAATCACCAGAATATCTATCATATGGAGAAGATTCTGTTAATACAATCAGTAGACATTATGGAATGGACAGGCCAGCGCAGACACTAGGGGGTGAAGAATTTTCTAAACCAGCTCTCACGCCAACTCCAATTAGTACATAATGGAAGACATTCCGGCACTACCTCTCTAAACAATTTAGGGAAGATATCGGAGTACAACTGCATGAATTGGCGATCAATGACATGCTGAAAACAACTTTTCCTAACCTAAACACTCTGTGTCTAATATCTGCCTGTCTATTCCTGTCAGTACTGCATCTGTTGAACGGAGTTGTTCAGAGATGAAGATGATAAAACTCGATTACGATACCGTATAGGAGAATCTAGTCTATCATACCTAATGAAATTGCAATCAAATCGCCAGAGAAACGATGTGAGATGGAGCTAGAAAATATTGTAGATATATGGAATAGAAAGAATAGAAGAGTAGTTGTGTAGTTTCTATTTGCTGTTTAACCATTAAATAATTTTCAATCATACATTTTAGTCATTTCTAAGGGGCGCAAACCTGATAGAAAAAGGCTAATTACGAAAATCGGCATAAAAATTTGATTGGACTTTAATTCTGGTTTTAACCAAATTTTTTTTCACTCTTCCTGTTTTATCTGGTGACTAGAGTAAATTTCCAATAAATCAACTTTCCCATGGCTTAATTTTATCGGATATTTTGTATTTAATTCGGAAAGTATTCTCCAAAATGCAGTTGAAAATATGTTTCTTACAGTTTACCACCGATTGTTTTTCACTAAAATTTACTGGACTATAATTATTTGAATATTTATGAAATACACCTATGTATAGTTATGAGAAAATGCCGTGATGATTCAAAAATTCAAGGCATGGAATATATACGTATCATGGTATTTATCGATTAGTTTGTACATTACACATGTATGAATAGAACATTAAAACTGGCATAGGTAGTATCTAAATACTGAAACATTCTGCGTTAATGGCATTTTTGAGCTACTGTATATGCTTATCTTTTTTCCTTTAGGTTAGTGGCAGAATAGAGGAATTGCAAGTTTCTGTTGAATCTTTGAAAAATGTTCTAAATGCTAAAAGATCTCTTTTAGACCAGCACTTGGAGCTTTTGCATTATTTCAGACAGTGTGCCCTCATTGATGATTCTCTTTCACTTATGTTACAAGAATTCGATTGTAATTCATTTGGGAATACATGGGAGGAGACAGATGGGCGTATTAAATATTTACAGAATTTAGATAGAACGTTTCAAGCACACTGTGATAATGTCAATAAACTCCAGATTGATTCAACTTCCTTGGCTTTGATATTTCCAGAAAACCATCTTATTCAAAGTACAATTACAAATTTGAAGGAACTGAAGGTTGTTGTTAGTTATTTATCACTACCACTAATCCCTGTCGTTGTTTGGTTCCATCACTACCTACGTGCTTTACGAACACATTATGAAATATTTAATTTTACGAAATTGAATGAATCGATAAACTTTAATGATTTCCGGCAGCCATCTAGTCTCAATCCATGCCCGCTCTTGTAAATTATTTCGCGTTTGTATTAACCAACCCGGAATCTACTGAAACTTTCACAACTTGTTAAAAACGAATCTTCTCATGTTTAATGGATTATAATTATTGGCTGTATATTTGAAATTTCCATTACAATGGGTATCGCTTATAAGCTACAAGAACACCGATTAGAAGAAGATCGGTTATAGAACCATCCTCTGGATATCGGTTCTCGTATACTTTTGTATAATTCCTACAGCACAGTGGCTAGTGGAGGGAATAGACCAATTATTGAGGTCTATTTCCTTGTATTTATTCATTCATTTTTCATAGTTGATTGCCATAGTGTTCTCAATTTATAGACAGCCTACAAATATACCTAAACTGGATTCAAACAGTTAGCAGTCCAATTTCAGTTTGCTCAAATTTGAAATACAATTGCTTATAGAGTTATATTAATGGAATTCCTTACTACTGTAACTTTTTTTAGTTCAAAGTTTAGTTCAGTTACTTTAAGTATTCTGAATCTGAATTTATTATTCATAGTACTGTAACATAAACAATTTCAAACAGATATTTATTTTAATATTTCTCGTAGTATTCTTTCGAAAATTACAATCTAAACTTTTAAGTGTGCGGAAACACCAAGATGCAAAGAAATGCATTGTGAATATACATTTAAAAGTCAGATAATATACGTATAATTATTGTAAAAGTCATAGAATATTGACTATCAAAGTTGATTATTTTGTAACATAATTTGAAATTTAACCTAATGGCTGAAACAACACAAGACTGGATTGGCCAAAGTTTTTAGTCCAGTGATATGGCCATTTCTTCAGCGATTGCTAAGCTAGAACTATATGCCGAACTAGACATTGCGAAGAAAAACTCATTGAAATTGTTATTTTGCAGAGTTCGAGCAAGTATAAGGAAAGCGAGGCACCCCGTCAACCCAGTACAATTATTGACTCTGACTTCAGTACACTTATTGGGTTGAAAATGGGAAATCTTTCCCTTCCTGACCTGTCTACCTCATCCGTAATTGATGAAGTATTAGATAGTAAACAAATCAGTAGGAAGAGCCAAGGCATCAAAGATTAGTTGAAGAAAGGTACTATAGTTTTACGCCAATCATAGTTCTATTGTACTACGCGCTTTGCTTGCAAGGTCGCTGCGACAGATAGTGCCTCAGGTTAGATTAAGTATTTAACAGATAAATTTGTTAGTGCATTTGGTCGCTATTCAACGGGATATACTCGGCAATTCGTGCCTCCGGTTTATAATATTGCAGAAATTTTAATATCCATGGTCCACCCAAATTACATTGAATGGCCTTCTGTGGTAGTTGTGGAGATGCTATGTCGCTTTTTGTTCGTAATCTCGATTCTCGGGCCTCGAGTATTAAGAAATTCTGAAATTTTTCGATATTTTGATATTTTGTACCGTCACGATGACGTAATAATCCTATAATGAGTTATCTTTTGTTACGAATCATGACGTCCGGACATTTGCCACTCTAAAGGGTACCTGTGACTCAAATTTTTAACTTCTATCATGTATATTGGGTGAGCAGTTGTTAATAATGTGGTTTTAAGAATCCAAAAAAGGTGACAATAACGTCATAATTTCGTCAGGTGTGAATTTGGTCAGTTTTTAGTACCTTATGCCCAAAGGAAATTCATTTTCTTTTGAATAAGCTTCTATACATGGTGCATTTTTTCGCTAAATTTGCCCATGCGCAACTAGCTAAGACTGCATGTACTTTCTTACCACTTGCGTTTCCCCAATATGCGTCTTTCATCTCATCATCATACCAGGGAGAGTGTAGGCCTATGACTAATTCTCACCGTAGTTAACTGCACATGCCTTGTCTATTATAGTGGTAAGTGTTCCTGAATTCTTTGGGTAACAGAGTTGGCATCTGTATCTTATTCAATTTTAGCAAGGATCAAGTTTGGTATGTCCGCGGAGAAGGAGTCAATCACGATACGATGTTTTTCGGTATTTTAATATTGGTATTCAACATTTAATATACAATACCTTCGATTATCTCAACATCTATTATCCAACAAGTCGGTTATCCGAACAGGACTAACGTCTAGTTTGCGAAATTTCTTCAAACTTTAAATAAACACGGAGTTATATATTTCTTTAGTACTAGGTTTTCGGATGGTGCGATTTTTGTATATTTGGGCAACCAATATATTTCATACTTGCCAAGCTTCCCGGGATCTCTGGATTATGCCTTGATTGTAAAAGATTTCAGAGCAGATATTGGAAATCCTAGATTTTTGTTGAAATACCTGCTATCTTCTCCGTTATTATGGATCTACAACTTTTACAATCCAGGGATTTAGCGAATAAAATCCAGGGAAATATAAAAGGAGTTGTTAAGTACGATAATTGATCGGCCGGAAATATTTGCATGGATTAACTTTTCAACTGAATATTTGATTGATCAATTATTTGCTCAACCGATTATTTGGTTGAAGACCTATTTCTTTGGGGCGGTTTCTACTTTGCTCTATATCAAGTTAGGCTAGTGTGCTACATTGATATCTCGAAAATCATTAGTTCTATTGGTACTAAATATATGATTGTTTTATAGCAAGTCACGTATGGGATTTCATTGATGGATATATCGGCACACCTGAATTTTTGGTTGGTGAGTTTTGCGGTTTTCGATAACGCTATTATTTTCTGGAAACAGTTGAAGTAGGCATGAAATATGTAATACGATTGAACTGAATTTGTATATAGAGTGTCTATTCGTATATTTGACTTATTTGAAAACATTCTATACAGTAATGGTGCTAATTAATGGACTTGGAGCAGGGACATATAGTTGTGACAATATTATATAGTACACTTTGGTAAGAATAAATATGTTATTGATATTTAAATATCACACATAATTTTCCCTGCAATCGAAACGACATCATTTGATTCCTTACTTAGCAAATTTGTTAACAAAATGCTCCTATTAATTGATTGAAATTGATAGAGTCTATTTCAGCGGTCCCCAACCTTTTAGAACCAAGCGCCAGTTCCTGGTGATATGTGGTCAGGCGAGCCAAACTTCTCTTTTATACCCTATGTCCTATATCCTAAGAGTAAGCAATTGGGACTGCTTCACACATTTCTTAGTAACTAACATTGAACTAATATTACACTTTACTAACATGTTAATGAGAAACTTAATGCTGTTTTCTTTGTTTTGATAATGTTTCAAAATTTGGTATGCTAACGGTTGTTGTGATTCTTAAAACATCATTAAATGGTCATCTGTGAGTCTGGTACGTGTAATACTTTTGGTAAGCTTCATTTTTGAGAATAGTTGTTCGCATGTGAAAGTATTGCCAAATAAGCAGCAGAATTTCTTAGCATGTTTCCGAAGTTCTGGAAATTGCTGTTCTGTAAGATACTTCTGGTAAAAGGTAATAGTATCATCCTCACAATCACGAAATTTAGACTTCAGAAGATCATTACACTGAAGATTTACCAATTCCATTTGTTCTAGTTCAGCAGCTTCATCAACAGAAACATCAAAAGGTGCTGCAAGTAACCTGAAATCAGACTTATACTTCTGTATATCCACAAATCTGGCAGAAAACTGAGCTCTTAAGTCAGAAATAAGGTTTAAGTAGGTGCCTGTGTCATCTGGGTTATTTGCTTTTAAAGTTGGAAAATGTACAAAATTCTTTTCTTGTAGCTGATTTTCCCAAAGCCGAAGTTTTATTTAAAAGAAAAATATACATTATTAGCTGTCTTTTACCTTGCAAATGCAAATTGAGTGAATTCAGATGATCAGTAATGTCTACTAAAACTGCAAAGTCTGATAGCCATGAGGAATCAGTGAACTGAGGAATGACCATCCCCTTGCTTCTCATGAAGGTGTCAAGCTCTTCTTTCAAATAATACACTCG
>JAKMXF010000153.1:0-12269 GCA_024704765.1 Oopsacas minuta | reverse complement strand
TATCAACAAGATAGGGATTTAGCTTTGAAGCTGAAGATGTTGCCCTGCCTGGCTTTCGTGCCTGAGATCGATGTTATTGATTGTTTTAACATCTTGATGTATGAATATCCTCAATCTGGGAAGACAGTTGCAAAATATTTGAAGACAACTATATTGGAAAACAGCTACCAAATGGTTCTCGTAGGACGCCACCTTTCCTATCAGAGTGTGGAACATGCATCAAAGAGTGATGGATCGAATCCCTCGAACAAATAATAGCTTTGAAGGTTGGTATAATGCTTTTAGTCATAGCATTGGTCATCCATACCCAGATTTCATAAAACTCTTAAGATTTTTGCAAAAAGAGCAATCACTTGAAGAGGCAATTTATGCAAAGTGGGAAGGAGGAAATCTGAAGCAGCGGTCAAAATCGAGTGTGGAACATGAAGAAAGGATACATAACATAGTTATCAAATATGATAATTGCGAAACCATCGAATATCTTCGAGGGATAGCATATAATTTTGAATTTTAATATTTACATCATTTACTAAGTATCATAAATATCATTTCCATTTACTGCTTATTATCTTAATTTTTTCCTTTTTCCACGCGACGAATTGTCCGACGACGAATTCCATGCGATGAATTTTCCGCAATTCAAATAAATAATTATGCTACAATTTCAGAATTACAACCGGAAATTCTTTCATTGACAAAGGATAAACACACAGACAGACAAACAGGCGAACAATCATTGAGATTGAATAAACAATAATTATACATAATAATCAACTAGTATTGTTTAATGAAAGCATATTATTGTTTTAATGAATTTCCTAATGCGTAAGGAAGAGTTATAAAGTGATGAAAAAATTAGAGTACTCAAATCACTTAAACCAAGCGGGCCGTAGTTTTCCCACCCCTGTTATAAACAATATTGAACATAAAACATCATAAACAATTAATGATAACAAATTATTATTGTACTTTCTGCTAAATTCATATAATCTATAAACGTATTCTCGCCGCGTGCCACTTGTGCTTTAATTGATATAGTGTTGCAATGCTTTTGGACAGGAAGGGTTGATTAATTTGGTTTTAATAATATAGGTATACTTTGAAACTTGCTCTCAACAGTAATGTAGAGGTAATCAAGCACGAGGAATCCAAATTTTGCATTTTTAAGTTTTCATAGGCAAATCTATTTGTTGCTATTATGAAAATATAGTAAACAAATAGTTAAAATCTCGAACTATCCCTAGAGACTTGCTCTTTCAGCTACAATCGGATCTATAGTACACAAATTGGAAATATGCGGATGGTGTCTTTGGGGAGTGGTGCGAAATTGATTGACGTACTAAAATCATCCCTGTAAATAGTAATTGGGGTATATCAATTTAACCCATAAATGGGGCCCATTATGAACCGATTCTTAGGGTGCATAAGGTTAATTGGCATAGATAATTTATTATATTATTTGTAAATTATATATACTCGCTGCTTCCGTTAAAGAAGTTGATTTTACTATCTTGTGAGTATTTCAAGTACCAACTAATGTTTTTGTTACTTGTTCAACAAATTTTCTCCATAGAGTCATTCTAATAATACATGCAAGAGTTATATATGAACGAATCAGTTGGATTTTGCATCAAACTACAACATTTGTAGCTGCTATTTAGATAATAGTTAAATAGTATAAATGTATCTAAACAAAGGATGTTGTGAGGAATACAGGACATAACTTGGCATAGGTGAACCAGGACCTGAGGGATCTGGACTTGTGGATGACATATTTTACCAGCTATAGTTTTTGGGTAGAATATTTACTGCATATAGTTCTGAAGAGAATGATAATGATGATACCTGCAAATGGACGATAAATTATATATTATTGTGAAACAAAAATTGGGATGCACGTAAAGCAAGTATCAATTGAGGAATTAATTAATATCGTTAACTATAAGTGTGAAATTGATGGAGAATAATAAAGTTTAGTGAAAATAGAGTGTAAGCCAAGGAGATCGAAATATGATAATAAGAAATGTATATTTTGTTGGAAGTGCCTAATGGGTTAAATTTCCAGGATATCACCAATCACAACACTGTTAATCCTGAACAAATTCATTGAAAGACTCTGCTAGCGTTGTCACTATAGTACTTTAGCCAGTTACTGTGTAATCCATATTGATATTATTTATGTTTTGTTTCAATAAATTTTTGTGATGAGTGGCTAGTACCTCTCTTTGATAATTGCGTATGAAGAAGAGTAACTGACTATATTACTTTAATTAAAAACATAGAAATGTTGGCAGCCACTTTCCTCAGATCAATTTCTTGTAAATCTCCCATAATTAAACAGAGATAAACGAGGACTCTTTCATTATTAAATATCAACTTGTATAATAGGAATTTTTTAAAACTCTCGAAATTCGCATTCAGAACTATATCCATCAGATTAAAGTATTATTGTCCGTAATATGGATTGTTAGAAAACAGTTATACTAGATAATATTTACATAGATGACAAATAGCATACCTTTCACAATGGCGGGAGATTTTTTTGAAAATGTGAGACTTAGCATCTCTACATCAAAATGTAGAGTGAAAATGCAAAAATGGCTTGAGAATTTACCTCTAGACACGTGAAAAACCGTGAGACTCACAGGTACCAATGAGAGTTGGCCTTCCTGAAGTTATGGAATCGTTTTTGATGAGATGATATTTTTGAGTTGTGGAGGTATATCCTGAGAACTTACTGCTATTTAATGTTTATAACTGCTATCTAACCATCTCTAACATACATTGTTAAATGTGGATATTGAATGAATAATTGTTTAGAAATCTGAAGTTAGCAACGAGCTAGCAGCGAGAAATCGAGCACACATTGAATCGTTAAATTCTGTTACAATGAGGCGTAGAGAGGTGCCATTTGGAAGATATCAATACTAGGCCAGGTAGTTTAGATAGTTTATTAATTAACACAGGTAAACAAATGATGTAATATAATACATAGGAATATAATGGCATATAGAGTTAAGGACTACTGTTCTAATGTTCCCTTGTTGATATGCTAGATAGCATGCTACTTGATGACTCACTCCTAGGTAATATTGTTCATTGTGAATTAAGTTCTTGCTAATTGTAGCTAGTAAGATCTAATTCAGATTCATTGTCCCACAAATTCACTTTATCTTCTGAATTAACTTTAATCACTCGTTGGAAATGACTTTATAGAGAAGAAGATATATCTTCTTTTCTGTTAACGCGTGTGCATCTTCTTATTGTTGAATCCATAAGCCGACTATGTATCCCAACAGCGGTCCAAATCTGTATATAGGGATCTGTCAGTTTAGAGCAATTGTGCTGCTAAAAATAGATCCTGTCGGTACCCAAAGAGCCTGTCCTGTCAATCGTACTTGACTGTATATCCTCCTTCATTGAACAATAGTTTTTGTAGCGATTAATGTTGAGTGCGAATTGGAGTATTTTTGAACAAGTATCTCTCTGTTACCCTCTCATACTTAATACCAATAATTCCCTAATTTCTCTGTTATTATAGTCAGTACCTATTAAGATATAGTAGAGAAAACTGAACAAACAATTTTCATCCGGAGTAATATGCTTTTCTTTCGATAGAACCAATTTACACATTTTCAGGTATCTATCAATGCTCGATTTTCGTCTATAACTCCACTAACAAATGTAGGCATTGTTTTCCTGCATTTTTGGATTCCAGATTGGGCTTACAGGACAGAATCTGATCATAAATCTTGATATCATCAGACTTGGAAGTTAGTGGATTATGGGAAGTATATTAATTCTTTATCTTGCAATAACCCATATTTATCGGGTTCTTTCGTCTTCTTCAGAATTGTGAAGATTAAGTCTTGTATTCCTCCTCAAGATCGCTTGTCTGACTTTATTCGGGCTTAAAATGTCATGTTCTTCTACTAAACTAGCTACGTTTGCTTCTCTGACCTCTGTTTCATCTTTCTTCCACATGTTTAGTATCCTTTCTCCCTACTTTTATCCTTTTGAATACTTTGTCGATTATGGGCAGGAATCCAAAATTCGAGGCGTTTATTCGGTCAGAAATACCTTCAGGTACCTTTCTTATAAATCACCAAGCTTTAACTTTGTTTCATTCTTCAATATGCTAGTTTTCGCAATGCTCAACCAATTATCTGAAACTAAATTTGCGAACGTGACATCTAACTTCACAGGGAATCGTATCGGAACAAGTACTGGAACAGTCCATAGTGGGGAGATTGGCATATACTGAGTTGTCAAAAACCCTGGAAAAACAGGTAAATAATATTCTTTATATTCCTCAAAAGAATGATGCAGATATTTTGTGTTTAAATTTCTTGTAAAATTTGAGGTCTTCTGAAGTATCCTGAAATGTCTACCAAAAAATGATTTTTTTCTTTGTAGGTCAAGCTATCCCCCTTGTTCTTTCGGCATTTCTTTGTCCAGTTATTCTATGTATTATATGTCAGAAATATTGTCGTTATTACTCACAGCATGAGATTTTGCATCTTCAAGTTTAATAATATATTTTGTTTCTCGATACCTCACCTTTGCAAAACAGGAAATGCATAAAGTTGTAAGATCATTCATGTATTCCAGGTTTGTTGAACTTGTTAGTCCAGCCATTATAAACATTATACTTTCTTTTCTCCTTCTGGATGTCTTTAGAGAACGTTTCTTTTCTAGTTTGTAACTAAAACTGTGCATTATGTGAGCTGAGCAAATGTGGAGTATCGAGCTGATAGAATTAGCTTCCGAGTCACTATGAAGAAATGTTGCCAGCATAAGGTCAGATAGATTTCTAAACTTTGAGAATTGAATGAGAGCCGACATTTGCGTACATCACACTTGCGTACAGTATGGTATTATTTGTTCAATTCATACAAATTCATTTATATATTTAATGTCATTATAACAGAAAATAACAAGCATAATAAATATAGGGATGATTAAAATCTGGTTCTAAAAGCAAGGCCTCTTAAGTATACTAATATTAGCCTATGAAAAATGAAGTTACTAGGTTAGTATTGCCTTTTCATTATCAATTGATTTTTTCGTTTTTTTTGGGGCTTCACCGTGGGTAAATTTCAGCTGTTTTAACTCGGCATTACCTAGTTCCGTTTTAAGGCAATCTATGAATTTCCAAATTGTAGGGGATAACAACCACATGTGCTTTGAAATCCACGATGCCATGCTTCTACTAAGTTTGTACTTCTCGGCAAACCTTGTGGAACCAGATGAAAATTGTTCCAAAGAGATATTGGAAAGAGAGGAATATTCCTTTCCCCATTCAAGTTTAGAATGCCTATTTAATTTTCTTCAAAATACCTGCATAGAGGATATGCATTTTCTGGGAAAGTCATGATCAGTTGTTGGAAAGACCAGCCGACGAGTTCGGGTGGGACGAAAGCTAGAGCAGGCAGCATACGCATGGTTAATACAAATTCCGGATCATTATGATATTCTGACTGCAGGCCAAGCGACTGAAGTTTCCTATAAACTGACAGTGAGAGATGGAAAAAGCACGATTTCACTTGGGTTAATGTCCAAATTGAATTGAAAGAATTGATTGCTGCTTGCTCAAAGTCGACAAAAACGTAGTGCGGTTGACAATTCAGACAGGCATCACGGATAACTTTCCACATTTTAGTGTATGTGGCAATTGATTTGTTCGGGAGTAGCGCGTATATACATGGTAATAAATGGGCATTACCCAAAGGATTGGGTCTTCCAATAAGACAATGAACTGTGTATAGTTGGCAAGGGAGAGTAGGAACTGTTTTGAATGCCATCGGCTAGCCATATCTTTGACATGGTAAAATTTCTATGTTCTCTTTGGTTGCAAATATCACTATCCTATTGGGGCCAATGCCAGAGTGGTAGAATAGAAAGTTCCTGTTAGAAAATGTCTTATTGTTTTCAGCGTCTAATTGAAGTTCTTCAAGAGATACTGGATTAGGTGGAGCAATACGCTGCCTTTGATGCATCATTTTCAGGGCTTGTTGATTTGGAAGCAGAGACTTCGCAGATTCAGACAATAAACTGATCATCTCTCCTATCGTAACGTGTGGATTGTCATTAGTTTCTCTCCCTCGCTTCCTCATTAAATCTACCATGACTGTTACTTCATCTTTACCGTATTCCTGTGGGTGAGAATGTTCCCCAGACTTTTTGATAATTGTCTCATCAACGGAGTGTATTCTAGCTTTACATCCTCGCACGTCACACCGCCACTCCTTTTTGATAGCTTCCCGATTGAAAATATACAAATATCCGTCGTGGGATAATTTGTTAGTCCCCTTTGAAGATTTGACTATTTGGAATGAAGTATCGCTATTAGCAAACATTCTGTATTTGGTGATAAAATATCCAGCTCATCCAATGCATTTTATAGATCTCGAAATGATTTTGTAATTAGAGTTTATTTATCTGTGAAACCTTTAATTAACTTGTCAAATATACATTATATATCGTATACAACTGTGAACTATAACATTGTACGCAAGTGTTATGTACGCAAGTCTGATGCATGTAAAGTGCTAGACCCGAATTGAATGTATTGTAACTACCGTGCAACAATGGCCAGCAAAAGTCGACATTGATGTGAGTAAGAATGAGATCTTTGTTTAAAACTGTTTTGACAATATACCGTCATTTTCGAAGAAAGTGTGTGATTTCGATATTGGTCTGATAGCTACTGATTATTTCAGAAGGATGAATGGGACGAACTCTTGAGAAAGGGTTATTAATCGTTAGAGCCTAGAATTAAGATTTTTGGACATAATCTAATCTCCGAATAACTGATCAAGTGGCATCTAGATACAATGTAAATTTTTAAAGAAATCGTTTTTAGAATAAGTATTGTTCTTCCGTGTGCATGTGGATTACGAAAATATTCCTGGACATTGTTTGAATATACCCATTCAAGACAGTTCCATTAATGGAACTATCATTTGAGTAACTTTAACATCATTGAACATCTCATCACTAAATCTACATTTGGATGCTTGTTCCGGCTAAATTTTTCGAATCTGCTCGGCTGATTTTGGTAGTTCTTATTTCCATGTGATATAACTGTTAATTTGGAAGCATTATCAAACTGCTCATAATGATACTTACCTTGCAAGTTCTATTGTCACTCTTTTGTAACCAACTCTCTGGCTTGTCCTGAGAATTCTCTAATATGGGATGTTTCATTGTTGAAACATTGACTTGAAAGTCTTCCGTTGACAATAACTGTAACCATTAGGTTTCACCTGCAAAATTGGGTAGATAATCTCTGGCGATTCTAAGTTTGTATTACTTGCAAATTTGCATTTGGTCTTGGAAAATTGTGTTAAAAACATTGTCCATTCATAATGTAGATAAACTACGTCATCTGATGGGCATAGAAGTAACCATATGCTCTGGGTTAATCTAAATTGATATGACTCACAATTGTCTGAAGAATCTACTAAGTGAATTTGCAGTGATAGGTCTGCGTTATTCTATGTACTAAATTTGCAGTCACAAAATGAATCAATACCATTCTCTGCACTTATCAACGAAACAGATTCTATAACGAAGTTAGAGGTTGAAGGAAGATCTTCAAGATTAATGCTGACTGGTAGACAAATATGTGAGTGGTTACGGATAGGTCATGCTTGTAGACTAAGAAATTTTTGCCGGATAACCGGAAGATTTTGTTTCCATAGTTTCACAATTTTTGCTCTCCATTGTGCTCGGTTTCTATTATAGATATAATTTGGCAACTTACCCCACAAAGAATTGCGACAATTTGTATATGGTTGTAGCAATATTTCTATTTCAGGCCATTCCATCCGTAATGAGAAGATTGCTTGGACTATTCTTTCCAATTCATCCATGCGATCGATGAATTGGAAATATGATATGAAAAAGATCGGACTGAAGAAGTGATTTATGACATTTGCAAAATAACATTCTGTTATTAGGTATCTCCATACCTAATCTAAGAATTGAGATTTTTGGTCAGTGAAAATTCAATAATGTAATTTCATCTACACTGAACTAAGTCCAAAATTACAAGATAATAATTATAGAAATTCGCTCAAATACTAGATATAGTTGTATTGTAGAATGGTTATCATCAGTATCAATTCATCATCAGAAACTTGTACGCAAATGACTCAAGTTTTAGGAAACTGATATTGCAAGCAAGTAAAGTAATACAACAAAAAGTATGGTTTCACATTACAAAAATATAATGAATCAGGATAAATATAAACAAATTTGTAGAAAATCCAAAATAAAACAATCTACCTCTAGATATCATATCGCATCGCCCCACCCCCAATGGCAACAGAATTATCACGCTTCAAATTGTTCCCGATTTTCCAAAATATTTAAATTTTTTGCAAATTTTGAAAATTGGTGCAACTTCATTGTAAGCCATATAGGTGTGAGATTGTGATGAAATTAAAGTGACAGAAAATGCCTAGCCTAATATCGTTATCCTCCATATGGCACCACTCTACGTCCCATTGTAACAGAATTATAACGTTTCAAAGTGTGCTGGATCTCTCGTTGTTAGCTCGCTGCAACTTCACATTTGTTACTTGTTTGTGACATCATTGCATTTTTCATTCACAGTAATGTTGAAAATATTAAATATATGAGTTCAACCTTTGAATAGGTAAAAGCTCATTCATTAAGTTGTAATTTAGTAATTCAAAAATAGAGTGGAAACTAAACAAGTAGGATAATATTACTTTCCAATTCGTTCTCAGTATTTCAATATAATATTGATATTGATAAAAAAGTCCATATCTGAACCACCCATTAGCATTAAAATAATTGATATTCAGTTTATGAGGACTACCAACTCACAAATACCACATATAGAAATACTTTCTGAGCGAAAATAAGTCATGTTATCAACTAATAGGCAGAAAAGTTTTAAGATACTAGAGCAATAAGTAAAATATGGATCTTTGATTCAAAGTTCAATTTGGTTTATCAAACAAAATATCAAAAAATTATTTATTAGTCCCTTTCGATATTTTTTCAATATACAACTTACTTTGATTAATTAATACTCCAGGAGCCGTTTATTCCATTTCCAATGTTGCTGAATCATTTACTCAACCACATCTATTAGAACTTTATTGTATGTTATATTGCACTATTTGGATTATGGAATGTACCTACAGGTATTTTAGATATTGCTATCGTAAGTATTCTACCCATCCCATTCATTCACTTTCCTTATATTTGTTCATTATTTATCAGTATTCTATGAGATTCTTTGTAGGTCTGGTCCTTGTTAGTCCGGTTCAGTTCGCTCCAGTTCAGTCTAGCCCGTCCGGTCCGGTCCTGTTCTATAATTTCATAGCAATCTGCACCACTAGAGCTAACTTTGTATTACAAATAATTGATAGTTATTTTGTATAAAAGTATTAATAGATCATTTACTTTGAAGTGAAAGATGCAACATTTAATGCTCTACAAGGCATCAAAGAATGCCATAGTTGAATAAATACATGATTACTATAAACTACCAGTTTGAAACTTTCTCTTAACGACATCTTTTTAAGGATTGCGTGCCATCAATAATATACATGTTTGCACTCGAGCCTGTCAATTCTTTACTCATTTGTTTAGTTGTAAAATATTTACAAATATCATCTGGTTTCCAGATATCCTCCATTGACATTATTACCAATCTCTTATTTACAACTAGCATTGCTTTTCGGGATATTTACGAGGGATGACAACCTCTGTCCATAGAACAATCCACGCTTCAAAATCTCCCAACATAAATCCTTTTGGTTTTATAACCTCAGAATTTAAAATAAGACTCGTATTATTTGCAGGACTGGAGGGGGGAGTTGCAGGAATGACATTTCTGGGTAACTGATATCCTTTTCTTCACTAGTTGGATGTAGTCTATACCTTCTCGTGAAGACAGGATATCATGTTGGCATAAGATGTGATGTCTAAAGCTAAATAGTGGAATATTTACTGTTGTAGTAGGGAGAATTTCCATAGAAGTAGTATCTCAAAATGTTACTCAAATTTAATTCGATATTAATTATTCTGCTTCATTATACCAAGAAGTATTGAGTAGCTTACATATTTTAGCTAAGCTTTTTATGCACACACCATGTTTTCCCTCATGAAGACACCTGACGTAAAGAACGGTAAAGACTTGGACTGAAGTTTTAATGTAAGAAAAACATTAATAAACGATTAGAGCAAGGTTTTGTTGTACTGTACGTAGAGGCTGCGCTAGCCAGCTGCTACTAGTAAGGCACAGTTACGTTACAGCTGATGCACAGGTTGTTCAAAAGTGGCATACTGACATAAAGAGGTGGGGCACAGCCCTACCTGGCCATACGCTTGGGCAGCCTCTGGCTATACGAATAATATTGCTAAAAGAAATAGTGTATTAGGATTTTCGAAAGATTGTGAAACAAGAAAGTAATCGTTGTGGGACAAATTAACACTAATATTTCGTGATAAATTATAAAAGTCCATAAATCACAGATGTCCATAAATTATAAAATGTCCAAAAATTCCTGATTATTTGACTTGAATTCAATAGGCAAAAATTTCCAAATTGATTTTCTATTGAGTCCGAATATTCCATTTTACTGGGGTAGTTTACTCTATTAACCGAATATTTTCGGAAAAAATGTGTCATTTAATGGCGTCAAAAAGGTCCTCTATCTCGATTTGGGTGTCTGGGAATTGGTTAATAAGAACTTGCAAAATTATCATGTTCATTTCGCTACGACTGTAACACTTTGGTCGTAATCGGTTAAACTATAATATAATTAATTTTAATTGGGTCTAAATTATTTATGTATAAAAATGTTACTTTACAGCTAAGTTGTATAATACGGGTATAACGTATAATGCGTTATACGTGATCTATTTGAACGCATTACAAGCTAGGTTAATCTCGAAATATGAGATTTTGACATTGGTAGACTTGTATAAGTCACATTATTGTAAAGAATTATATACTTTGGTCAACTATGCTGAGTTTCTCACTAACATTTCGAGACTTACGGTTTTGATGCAAAACATTTACTGTGAATTCAACTGGGGCACGCAGAAAAATTTCTAGGAGTTTGCTAGATGCAATTTCATACTTGCCAATTTGAGTGAAGGAAAAAGCGAGACGGCACAGTGGGTTATTCACTTCCAGTAGGGGAAATTTTCATATAACAATATTGTGAATTTATATATTGATAATGATTAGAAATATGTAGGTGTATCCAAATCTGCAGTTGCTTATTATCTGAATCAACTTACATGAGTGTTGCACTATTTGAAAGTATCACCCTAATATGCTAATTTTTCGGGCCATTTGAAATCATATTTTTGCTCACTCAACTTAAATTCCTGTAAATATAATTCAACCTTCAAAATACTATAAAACTTATACTGGGTGTAGTCCTAAAGTTACTCTTACAGCTCAAATCCCATTTATGTGAATTAAAGTGAATTAAAATGAATTTCCTATACTTAGATAGGTTATATAATATGAATAATGCGAACATATTTTATTGTGAACAAAAGTTTCTCGCAATTTCTTGCATTATTCAGGATATTACACGCATGACACACTATCTCATAAAACTATTCTATTCATATTTGTTCAGCGAAGTTCAGCGAAACCAAATACTATCAACCTTCCATTCTAGACTTTTGGTTACTATGGTATGTCAAGCTAGAATGTTACTATATTGATGTAATGTTTGACTCAACTTTTATTCACATGATTCACAAAATACAATCTAACTTATCATAAATGTTACTACATTTGTTTAAACATTATCTGTGACTTCTAGCAAGTGTTTGACGATCTGCTCCGAAAATGAAAGTGGACATGTAAATATTGAAATTAAGATGGTAAAATGTCTGGCATTTTACTTGTCGCTGTGGCACTGGTTGTCAATGCTGCTTCGCAGGTCAAACTGATGTATTAGTAGCTGAATTTTTAATAGCAGTCTTTCCGCTTAATTCACTTTGCAAGCGATCAAAGATACTATCGTAGACCTAACTTCTGATGGAAAGCAGCTTACAGCTTATCCTTCCCGATTACTAGCTGGAATCACTCATGGATCTGCGAGTTCAATTGAAGTCCTTCCTATTGCACCCTTACACTCATACTTACGTTTACTTGATTGTTTCCTGAAAGTATTATATCGGAAAGCATCGGGAAGACGTAGCTAGGCTGATCATGTAAATATTAGAACCAGCCATAAACTGATTACACAACAGATTTA